>JAECWU010000009.1:0-314970 GCA_018150985.1 Chymomyza costata | reverse complement strand
CTATAGGTACAAAGTGTATACTAGATTCGTGCAATGTATGTAACGGCAAGAAGGAGGCGTGGCAGACCCCAAGTCCTTTATACCAAAATGCTCATCATAACTTCGGGTAGCGATTGAGCCATGTCCGTCTGTCCGTCCGTCTGTATGAACACCTAGATCTCGGAGACTATAAGAGCTAGAGATACGAAACTTTACCAGCTGATGCGCATATTTCCTCAGAAGATCAAGTTTGTTGAATCATGTCAATATCTTTCCCCGTTCCCCTGTAGCAGAGTTTCGCGGTTTTTAGCTAAACCCTTTAATATTTTAATCTGAAACTTAACAGAGCGTTTTGGTTACATGCATCTGTATGTCAAAAATAAACAAAATCGGACAAATACAACAAAAGTTATAGTCTAAAATGTAAAAAAAATAAACTGCGTCAATATTTGACTCTACGCAATAATAGTAACAAACGACCTAGAACCACCAATTTTGGTAAGCTGATTCATGTACCTCTAATGAACAAATCCACATCCAAATTTTATCAATGCAGCCGCCCCACTCCCCGCAATCGATTTACCGTGTTTTCTCCCACACCCTTCAACATATCCCCATGAAACTTACCCCATATACTTTAAATAACTCCTTTGAAGTAAATGTCGATTATCAAAATCGGTTAAAATTTGCGGAACTAATAGGTATAAATATCGTTTCGCACCAACAAAAAAATGTTCCAATTGGAAATTCTTAGTAAGAATATGCAGGAATAAATCTTTTTTTGAGAAAAAAGGTACAGGGTGCACTGTCGGGCACCGCCTCGACTGTATTACATTTTTTCTTTTTATGTTTGTAATTTTTGCATAAACACGTCAGTGTGGTACCGATTGTGTTCGTATGCGTGAACCTTTCGAGCTGAAACTGTGATATGTGATAGCCACGCCTCATACGGTGTGCACAATGTAAGTTTAATCTCTATATGTTAAAATCATGTAGGTGAAAACTCATAGGAAACATTTAAATGTATGTATCATGAAAAGGGGAATAGAAACGGCAGCAAAGCAACCCTTGAGCAACAATTCACTTAACATAATTCAATTTTGTTGTTCACATTTTAAGATAAGCATTTAAGATAAGCATTACAATAGTAAAAAGAATTTTTGAGAGTCAATAAAACAAAAAAAAAATAAAAAATTGAAACAGTACAGATCAAAGTAGCCATAATGGAAAGAAAGAATTGTGCAGGGTATATTATAATCTGGATGATCTGAATTAAATGAAGAAGACTGAGGTTTTTTTTTAAGAATGGTGTTGAAGTTCCTTTAGCTATTCCTTTTTCAAAACAAATAATGTAGGTTTCATACAATATTAAAGGATAAAAAAATCTATGCATAACAAATTTTTCCAAAATATTGATAAATGTATAAAATACTAAATAAAAAAATTCTGTACCAAAAAGAAAATAAAAATAAAAACTATATATCTCGACTGAGAATCGAACCGACTTAAAAAGGTCTGAGAACAATACTTTATCAACTCTGCTAACCTTACGTATAATTGCTTGTAGTCTTATGGATACACACACAACATACCCCATTTTCTCTTCTTTCCTTTTTTAAGACTATTTGCTACTCATAAGAACTTGTTTCTATTAACTTTTTGCCTGAGCTATAAGTTTTATACAAAAATTATCAATATACATAATTTAGATTAAACAATTCTCTTCATTATTTATTCTTTGCACAATATTTTGTTCATCACTATTAAATTGACTTGACTGAAGATACTTAAAAGGAAAAGGATATAAAAAGAAATTTGAATACTTGGTCACTTGCTCCCCCATCACAAAAATTCCATCTACACCACTGGTTGGGGCAATGTGTGTCTGCGTTGCTTGGTTTTGTGGTCCGTGTTGAACCAACACTTTGCATAAGAAATTTGAGTAGCTTGGTTGAGCGGTTTGCATTTATAGTTGCCCATGTTTGTCTAGCATTTGTCTTCCAGTGTTGAAAAATTTAACACAATGAGTCAAATAATGACGTAGGCAAGTCTGTCCCTTAAAGGGTAAAAAGGGCGTGCAGCAGAAACCAATGTAAACGCAAAATGAAATGCATTTTGTGGCTTGAAGCGATTAACACTCTTTGCCATAATTGCTGGTCAAGTTTTCATTATAAGGCTTTCTGCAGCCAATCGTCATTCATTCAACGGTCAGTCAATATGCTTGATGAAGTTAGTAACTGAAAGGATCAGTCGTAATGATGAGAAAACGGGCAGAATGTATTACTCGAAGAGGATTGTACATGGTATGGTATATGCGTGGCGGGTGTACCAAGCGAGTTGAAAGAAAAACTGCAAAATTTTAAATCTCATTTAGTTTCAATTGAGAAAAAAATGTTCTTTATTGGTTTTCATATATTGTATTTATTTTCTGCTTATTCTGCAAAGAAAAATTTTATAAAGTTTTATGATTTCAAATATTTTGTATTTTTTTTATTATTGTAACTACGATTCATTTCGGCTGCCGCTAGATTTAGGAATAAATTTGTGACATAATTATACCGATTTGAAACTTGGTAGTTTTGGTAATGAATCATACATAACATTTGCACAAAAATTTTGACCGATCTGGACTACACTGCGTATGCTTATTTTTTTTTTTAATTTCATAATTTTTGATTGCACATTCGAAATTTTGAAAACAAATGTATTTTCATATTCAAAAGTAACTATAACAAGTTCCACAATATTAGTTTTTTATTTCACTTTACTTTTATTTACAGATTTTTATACCTTGTACCGTATGGTACAAAGGGTATATTGTGTTTGTGCAAGCCGAAAATGTATGTAACGTACAGAAGGAGACGTCGGAGACCCCCCAAAGTTACCTAAAGTATGATCAGTGTGACTCGAGAAATCGATATACCCATGTCCGTCTGTCCGTATGAACGCCTAGATCTGAGAGATGGTAAGAGCTAGAGCAACCAAACTTTCAGATAAGATCCGTTGTTAATCCATAGGAGACAAGTTTTTTTTATTTTTTTGATATCGGGATTACATTATATAGCTCCCATAGGGGTGTTTCAGAGGACCTCGAAAAAAAGCAAAAGTTTTAGATGGATAATTCGTTTGTTTATGAAGATATCATAACCAAATCTGGCAGTCGGAAGTTTTTTAGAGACCCCCAGCACTGTACCAAATTTTATCAAAATCGGTTGACTATATCATATAGCTCCCATAGGATCGATAGGTCGAAAAAATGTTTTTTGTACAAAATTCGGTGTGTTTCGTTTGTTTGTGAAGATACCGTAACCAAATTCGGCAAGAGGAAGTTTTTTAGAGTTCCCAAGCACTGTTTCAAATTTGATCAAAATCGGTTGACTATATCATATAGCTCCCATAGGACCAATCGGTCAAAAAATCGTTTTTTGTACAAAATTCGTTGCGCTTCGTTTGTTTGTAAAGATATGGTTAGCAAATTTGGCATTAAGAAGTTTTTGAGAATACCCAAGCACTGCACCAAGTTTGATCAAAATCGGTTGACTGTATCATATAGCTCCCATAGGACCAATCGGTCAAAAAATTGTTTTTTCTACAAAATTCGTTCCGTTTCGTTTGTTTGTAAAGATATGGTTAGCAAATTTGGCATTAAGAAGTTTTTGAGAATACCCAAGCACTGCACCAAGTTTGATCAAAATCGGTTGACTATATCATATAGCTGCCATAGGAACGATCAGTCAAAAAAACGCTTTTTTTTTACAAAATTCGTTGTGTTTCGTTTGGTTTTGAAGATATCGGAACCAAATTTGGCAGTCTGAAGTTTTTTATAGTTCCCAATCAGTGTACTTAATTCGATCAAAATCGGTTGACTATATCATATAGTCCCCATAGGACCGATCGGTCAAAAAAATTGTTTGTTTGTTTGTCTTTTGGAGGTCTTAAGCAATGTGTCGGAATTAATTGCAATGTGGTGGTACAGGGTATCCCAAAGTCGTCTACGCCCGACTTTAACGTACGCCATTTTTTTATATCCGTTTAATAAATCTGGATATGTACCTTCAAAGTAAGTATGACAAATTATTATGTTAGACACATGTTAAAATTATACATAATTAAATTTATGCTTAATAAGGTTTAAACTTAGAATACCTCAAATAATTAAGACGAATTTTATTCGTTTTACCTCAACTTTTGATTGCTCTGCTGAATAGCTCCCACTTCTCGGAGCAGCTCACCGAATAACTTATAAATTTCCCAACCATTTAAGTAAGTAATTAATACTTTATGAAAATTTGTAACAAATTGCTGCACCTAATGAGAAAAGCATTAAAAATTATATGCACTTTTATCACACCTTTTTGCACTACATAATAATAAAAATTATAAAGTATAAAAGATAAAATTTGTTACGACTTAAGGTCAGAGTGTGGAATACATGAAAATTAAGTCATAATGCACTTTCGTTTGATTTTATATGCCGCAAATAAAAAACTACATTGTGAAGAAATTTATGTGCCTGGGTGTATCTGTGTGTTATCATTAATGGCTACATAAAAAGGATATGGAGGTTGTTATTTTTGTTGTTTATGTAACAGTTGCAATTGTTGCCACATAAATCGACATATAATTTGGGGCAATTTCAGCTGCAAGGCATATAAAGTGAGTACACCAAACAACAAACATAAGAATAATGCATACTATAAATGTAACTCCATAGATATTTCGTACAAAGTTGGAAAATATTTTGTAATGCAGATAAGCTTATAAATATTTTGTCCAGTTTTTTGCTTTACAATATGTAAGCTAAATAAAGAAAATAGGCAAAAATATTTAATTAAAAACAAGTACAAGAACAACAAGTAACGTTACATAATGACGCAATGTTGGGTTTTACCAACCGCTGCTTATAATTCACAGTCGGTTCAAGCGGTGGTTGAATGGCATAGCAACTAAATCACGTGCTATGCTTATTTAAAGACAAGTCTATTATATTATACCAATCATGCCAGCTTAACCTAGATGTACATAAAAAAATAAAATAAAAACCAATTATAATTTAAGGGTTCTACATACGAAAAAAATAAATAATAATAATAAATTTACAGGAATATATACAAATTTATATAAAGTTTAAAAACGTTTGAACTTATTTATAAGAATCTCGTAGGAAGATCCCCTGGATGACACCTTTTAAGTCTTCTCTTTCTAGCTCTCAAGGTCAGCCGCCTCGCAAGCGCATTTGGATGTATTTCAAGGCGTTCGATGTATTTTTGAGCTTGCGACCGTATGACGTCACCAACTTTAGGGATTTTCAGGTCTCTTTCAATGTCCCTTGACCGCATGTACCAAAGAGCATTGGAAATTCTTCTCAGGATTTTGCTTTGCATCACTCTAATTTTATCAATGTGGGACTTCGCAGCAATACCATACACTTGCAACGCGTACTTCCATATTGGGCTCAAAATGGACTTGTATATGGTGACTTTGTTGGAGAGGGAGAGCTTATTTTTGGGGGAAAGCAGACATGATATTTTCTTAGCTCTGGCAAAAACTGTTCGCTGAACCATCGTTATATGCCTGTTGAAAGTAAGACTTCTGTCCAAAATTACACCCAGGTATTTATGTGCAGGCTCATGCTTGAGAGTGGAGCCCAGCATCAAAATTCCGGGGCATGATCGACGTCTTTTGGCGATTGTAACACATGCGCATTTGCTGGCGTTGATTCCTATGTTCCAATCCAAAGCCCACTTTTCAAAACTATATACGTATTGCTGCAAAGCCTCCGTGGCAATGTCCATTTCTGAGTTTCTCGTTAGCACTGCAGTGTCATCAGCATAGGTAGCAATTAGAGTGTTATCCACACCAACTCTTGTAACTGCACCAGACGTAGGCATATCTGCAGTATAAATTGAATAAAGAGTGGGCCCTAGCACACTGCCTTGGGGAACACCTGCACAGAGAATGAATAAATAAGGCACATTTAATTGTAATAAAATGTAATTGTATAATGTTCAATATGGATTGGTATTCACTTTTTTGGTTTAAGTATTGTAGTTTTTGTTGGAAATCCTTGGTACAAATTAAAAAGTTATACAAGCAGAATTAATGGTCCGGAAATATCATCAAGCAGATCATATAGAGAGATCTAGTTATAAAGTCTGAGTTGTTTTTTTTTTTTTTTTGTTTATACTTAATGAAAAATTTAGTGCACTGTCTTGTAAGTTTGTAAATTTCAAAATCCAAACGCTTAAAAAATCACCTTATATATAGAAAATAATTTTTATGCGTATGACTAGTTCGATGCTTTAATGCTAAATGAAACGCACCATAAACAATTTGTCAAATAAATTGTTAAGCTCAGTTCGCGCACACACACACCTATCTACACCTACCTACACTCAAATACATGACAAGGCTAACACTACGTATACATAATTTGGTTATATTTTGTGCTTTGGAAATTAACACAGCATATGCGTGCACTTAATTTGTCACTAAAATGACTCCCCTGCTTTGCCTGCCTCACGTTGTTGCTGTTGCCACACCATGGACGTGGCATGCAACATGTTGAACGTTTAAATTGAAAATTATAAAAAACAAGTAGCAGAGTGCGGAAGAGTTAGCGGGGCATGCAAAAGGCTTATGGCTGGCTGTCTATGTGTATTGCGTAGCGCCTTGAAGTATGCTTCATTGCCTGTGTAACCGCAAAAGAGCTCACTCTAGGTACGTATGTGTGTGTGGTTGTAAGTACGAGGGCAGGATAAAAAGTAATCGGTCTAGTGAAGCATCCACGAAAGTAAACAAATTGTTTTTTTTTTTGAGCATTTAGGAGCACAACTTGTGATGCATACCAGTTCATAGAAAAATATAATTTTTGAAAATATTTAATTTTTATTAAAAAATTGGGATTTTCGTTTTCTAATTAAATGTGACGAAAATACTGAATATTTTAAAAATATTTATATTTTTTTAATTTATAATAAAATATATGATATACACAAAAATATAATGAAATATGTTATTTTACTTCTTAAAAAAATATATCAAACGTTCTTTTTTTTGTACTTGTATTAATATATTTACTTTTTTTAAAGTCAAAGCGATTTAAATAAAATTGAAACAAAAATCGCTTTTAAAAAATCTAAATGTTTTGTTGTGTCAAACTTTTTTTATGTCATTGAATATTCGGCTTTGAAATTTTTTTCAATTGTAGCTTAATTTTTTTTTAACCAATATTAGATACTCGGCAGAGGGTTCCTTTTATTATTTTGGTAAATTTTATTCATTTACAACAACAAATCATTTTTGCATATGGCTGATAGAGAAAAACTTTTTTTTTTCACTTAATTCACACAAAAAAAATCAAACTATATTGAGGTCACCAAGTTCTTACGTTTTAAATTCATGAGCGGAATTCAGGAGCGGACAAATAATGATTTTGAATGCAGATCTCCCAAAACGGCCTAGACGACACTACATTGAGTTGAAAAAACCCACGGAATCGTCATAGATGACGAATTGATGAAGATGCGTGGGATTGTAAGAAAGAAAAAAAAAGGCAAGATTATTTTCAAAAATTTTTTATTTAAGTGCTGCTCTTTGATGGCCCAATTTCTTTTCAACCTGCCCTTGTTTGTTAGTGCATCAGTGTGTTGGCGTATCTGTGTGTTTGTGTTTCCATATGTTCGTGTATCTGTGTGTCGGTGCTTTGTGCGCGTTGGCGCATTTGCCAATGACGACGACGACGGAGGAGCCAACAACAAGCTCATATGAAAATTCTGTAAATTTATTGCCAAGCTTAAGCAACGTCCATATGAAATAATATACTAGTACTCAGACACACACACATAAAGCACACACATAGATACATATGTATTTACGAGGAGCATAACATGCAGCTTTTGTGTGCATGGTGTTGAATTTTAAAATGTTCTTTAAACAATGTACCCAACAACTGATGGCAACAATGTGATCTGAATGTTGAACATATGACATGGTAAAAATTGCAGAGAACCAAAGTAATTTGAAGACTTGCACGTAAAGTAAGGCAAGTGGCTTAAGAAGTATATATGTATATAATAATTTTAGCTGTGTGTGTACGCTTTATACGCTCATAAGCAGCTACTTGTCTTGGAATCAATATACATATATAAAGCGGAAGCTTATTGTAGATACTTTGTAGAGGATTTTTGACAATTTTGGATTTATTTTGGTGTATTTATTGGAAACAGGTAAATTAAGTAGGATTAGCGAAAAAATCAAGTGTCGTTTAAAAAAGATTTTCTCAGTACAATTTGAAATGTGTGTGCTTTATAGAATAGCCGAAAAAGCCTAATTTTTACAAGAAGCATATTCAAATATTTTTGCTCTACAGACAATGCCAGCACCTTTGTCACCCTGCAAATAATAAACGAATCTTCCAACGCAATGACGAGAAGAGAGACAAGGAATACATCAAACCCTAATAAAAAACAATAAGGTGCAAAATGTTGTATATTAAATTTCACATTATATATTTGTGACTCTTTTAGACTATTATTGATCGGGGATCAGTGTATTTGCAAATCGAGTAATATCATTTGGACAAACTTAATTTGATTTTTATTTTTTAAGCTATATAAAATATTATTAATAATAAACTTAATGTTAAATTATACGAGCGCTATTTACATGGGACTCCCAGTAAGGACAATTTTTTAATATCACCATATATATCTAATTTGAATAAAAAATAATTGTAATTTTTTTTAACGATTTCTTGTAATGTATTTTTTTATATTATTTCAAATCCAATCGTATTATGATTATACAATTTTCAAATGATTCTCACAACCTTATAAGTACTTATATTTTTGTTTTCCTTTTTTTCAACTCAAGTAATCTATATATTGCGTTTTAATCTTTGTGCTGTAACGCTATCATTCAAGAGGCCTATTGTCAAAACATTCGAATGATTATGTAGCCTTTCCACGTAACTAGTGCTTAGTCTTCGTATTTCGTCTTTAACGTATGGAATATTTAGGTCTTTATGAATTTGCTCATTGGATACAAACCAGACGCCACGTCTAAAATTAGTTTTAGCGTCTTGGAATGATACCGTTGAATTATTTCAACGTTTGAGTGACTTGCTGTGCCCCATAATTGGATAGCATACGTCCATACAGGCTTCAAAATGGCTTTGTAAAGCCAGACTTTGTTCTTTAAACTTAACTGCAATGCATAGCAGCCAATGCATTTGCTTTGTTTTTCTGTTCTGTTTCCTTACTTTGCTTTTAATATGACTTTTCCAGGTGATTCTGCGATTTAAATCGAGTCCAAGGTAATTGGCTGAATCTCTATGTGGTATTTGTATATTATTTAGATATACTGGCGGACAATCTCCTCTTCTCAATGCAAATGTTAGATGATTCGACTTCTCAGTATTAACCTTTATCTTTCACTTTTTAAGCCATTGCTCTATTTCAAAAATTTCATTTTGAATACCTTGGGATACTTCTGCCGCTGATTCTTTAGATGTAATTATAGCTGTGTCAACAGCATAAGTGGCTACTTCAACATCTTCATCAACAGGAAGATCCGCAGTGAATATCGTGTAAAGGACGGGACCCAGAACACTACCCTGTGGAACACCAGCATGTATACTGTATAGTTGTGATGTTTCTCCATCTATTTGAACATAAAAGTGTCGATTGTTTGTGTTGTCAATTGGGATAAAGAAAGCGCTGAAGAACGCACAAAAGAGAAATAAATTCCCCATTAAAAAGTCTTGAACAGTTTTTTTTTTAAGATTCTGTTCGTACCGAATGGACATAGACCTAGATGTGATCTCGCGTTTTTTCTCATATCTGTCATTCTTCAAATGCAGTAAAAAAAAAATAGAGATGTACACACCAAAAAGCCAAGTTTTGACATTTTTCTAAAGCAAAAAGATGGTTTTCGGAGAGTGAAAGATAAAACTACAAGTCCATTGTACGAATAAAAGAAGGCGGCCCAAGAAATAACACAGATTTGTTTTAGTAGTTCTGTAAGTTTTTTTTAGGTTTACTTCTGTAATTATGAAACTTCGGCGCACTGAAAGCAATGCCCACGAAGCTTTCTTTGAAGGATGGTGGTGCATTTATATCCATAGTTATACTAATCAACGTAGTTGAGCTTCTTTTGGCATAAAACACGACTTTAATTACAGAAATTCCGTAAAGTCATTATGTACCTACCGCCTATTTTTGTTATTACTCCCATTCTTTTGTGCGGTTGCCTCATTTACTATAAAGACCTATTTACATATTTAACTACTCGCTTTAACAAGCAGCTAACATATCTTATAGACTATATCTTTCATTACAGTGTTCCATATCTTGTATCTGCCCATAAATATTATATACATTATGCATTTCACTAAATTAGCGCATTTCAACTTTGATTGCCTTGCTGCAAGTTGTCTTGAGTCCTTGCCTCTGGCGCAATTGTCTGTACCGCCCATGACGTTGCATGTTCACAGGCTGACTTGCAACATGAAGACGCAAGTTCGGAGTAACAACCGTAACTAATAATAATTTCAATTGTGCTGTTTTATGGCTAACACCCGTCCCGTCTACCTTGCTAGGACATGCTCTGCCTCTCCCCACAAGTCAACACCCGCAGCGACATAATTCGGTGCACAATTACGTAAATTACATAACTGAAATTCAATATGCCTGACCGCCTAATGGTTTGGTTACACGAACGGATATGCCTTATGCTAGGTTTACACTACGTCACGAAAGCGGACAATTTGGCTTCACAGCGGCACAGTTTATAGCCTGGCAACCCTCAACTTGGATTAGAGCTGGCTAGTATTGCCGCGTTTTGTTTTTATTTAATTTTGTAAATTAATATAATGTCAACATCGACTGAGGAATGGATTTAGAAATATCTATTTATTTTTTTTGAGTATTGAGGGGTTATATACAAAGTTGTGGCGGAAAAGTGAGCTAAGTTCGTGAAACTTTAAAAGGGTTTTATGCAAATTTTATTGGAAAAAGCAAACACAATGTTCTAGTTGTACTATCGAAGAAATAAAAACATTTTGAATTTCGAAAAAATTTGGAGAATTGTCGGAGTTATGGCCCATGGCTTGCAGCGCTTTTTTTTTTTTTGCAAAAGCTTGCGGTGAACGTTATGTAAGGTGAACCGCTCAACTAAAATCAAAAATGGAAAAAAATTATTTAAGAAAAATGTATTCTGGTGTACTTGAACTTCGGTTTCGCGTTTAGAGTTTTGTGTCAACTATGCCTATGGATAGGACAAGCGCGCTGGAAACGGCTGCAATTAGAAAATCAGTGATCCGATCTGGATGACATTTTGCGCAGATATTTTCGAAAGTATGTTCTTTTAGAACATGCAAGCTCCAACTTTGTATATACCCCTATCTATATATATCTATGAATACCAAGTTTTGCCATCTCTCTATGCCTCATACACCAGAACTTGTCGCAGGCGTTAAAATTTGTCGGGAAATGAGCATCGGAGCCTGCTACTGTCGGTTTTTTTTCTAATAAAATGCATTAAGCCAAAAATTCACACTTTTTTCCAATTTGAACAATTTCAGGGGCCACTTTGCTGGGTCTATATCCAATCCATTTGAACCTCAATTTGATTGACAAGAAATGAGTTTGTTAAGTTTATTTAGAAGAATACGGTAAAAAACGGAGATATTAAAATTGTGATCTTTGATCTTTTTGCTATTTTGAATCGACTTTAAATTTTTTAGGTGATATATTTAAGAGTTCAGAGCAAACTTTTTAGCCACTAAGCTTATTATTATCGTTGTTTAGAGTTTTTCAATGCCAATTTTGGCCACCCTAATCTTGACTGAACTCCAAAAAGATCAAACATTAAGAAGTTGGAATGTTTCGGGAATATGACCTGGTCAAAATAAACAAATTCTAATGTAAAGGAGGTCAATAAAGACGCACTTCAAAAATGGAGCATGTTCATTAGACTGCATTATTACTACGTCCTCCTAGAGTGGTCTCAACAGCTCTATAAACTAACAAGTCTAAAAAAATCATCGATTGGCCAAAGTGATTAGAATCTAATCTAATCAATCAATCAGATCTTAGGGTCTAATTGACTCGAGAGTGTGCTTTGTCTTGGGCTCGCCATCAATGTCCAGCAATCGAAACCGAATAAAAGTAAAGTATATGCTGTAAATTGACTTTTAAACACATTCGGCTTTTTGTTTAAATATTTGTTTTGCATTGATTTATAAGATTACGGCACTCAAAATTTGTATAAAAACTTTAGGTTAATTGTTTGGGACCTGGCATTTACATTCAGAATTCCTTGATTACTGAAAAATCGCATCCATTGCGCATATATTGTTTAATGAAATAAAATAAAAGAAGAAAAACCCTCAGGCAGTTTTTACAATTCTCTACCAATCATTCCTCTGATTTTGACGTTAACCGTCTCTATCTCATCTGCACTTGTGACAACCTTTGGCAAGCCGCACCAAATGCCACAATGCATCAGCATGTGCCATTGTAAACATAGCATTGGTTGCTGATAGCTTACTTTCTCGCTCTCTTCTGCGCTTCACCCACATTATAGCTTGCTCTTTCTCTGCCTTTACTAATTGCACATGTTTTACATGATTGGGCGAAATTATGTCGACTGTTGCTGTCTCTGTTCATTGTTTGTTGTCTAATTTTATGCGTACATTGAACTGTCGCCTAGAATTTGCATAAATGTTCTGGTAAAAAACATCCCAACCTAAAAAAAAAAAAGAAATAAATAAATAAATGTCAGTCGGTTGGTCAGCTAGTCATCCAGCCAGTTCCTGGGAGACGCCTCTATTGTTATGCCCGTTTTTATTGTCAGGTTTTGTCTATTTATATAAGCCATGTACTATATATACCTAAATACTAATTTTTTTGTGTGTATTTGTTGTTGTTGTTGCCATTTTTATTGTGCACATTTCTTTGCAATTTGTTTGATTTATGTGCCGGCTACGTTTTGTACTTGTTATACTCTGTAAACTTTGGGTCAAGGGTATACTAGATGGATGTAAGAGGCAGAAGCAGGCGTGGCAGATTATAAGTTCTTTGTAACAAATCTCTTCGCTTCGTCGGCTCGTCTGTATGAACACCTAGTTTTCGCAGACCATAAAAGCTAGAGAAACAAAATTTAACTAAAAGAAGCGTAGATAAAGTTCCTTAGCTTATGTTCATATATTTCTCAGTTCTTCCATTGGAGAATGGGATATGGGTAGAAAAGTTAAAGTTTTGCTGCTACTCCCCAACAAACTGCAGCATAATGTTTCGTTTCATTCAATATCAAGCTATGTGGCACATAGACTCATGTGAGCCTAATAAACAAAGAAAAGTTGAAATTTTCACAAAACATAATTCCTTTCTTCTAAAAACGCCTACAGCGTATCTCACTGTCGTTCATTGCCTCGTCTGATTCCCATTTTTTTTGTTGCTATTGTTGTTTTTGTTGGCTTACTTTCATGCAGTGTTGGCACAAATTTCTTATCTGCCTTATCATAGTGACCATATTTTATTACCGTTTTTATGCCAGTCGTCTGCTTCAGGTTCCACTTTGCTAGCTAGGAAACTTGAAAATACTAAACAAAACCAGAACACAAAAAAACCAAAAGAAAAAATACAAAATATTGCAATAGACATTTTGTGCAATGGCCTTAAATGACATGGAATTTCATTAATTTTTATTTTTCCCTATGAATAGCTATGTATTGTTGGCTGTCATTGTAAAATGCACAGCTTAAAATGTTCATTTATCAAAAATAATAATGAAAACCATTTTTTCTTTACTAACAGACTTTACTTAAGCTTTAAAGTAAGCGCATAAATTTTACATAGATGCAGATATCGAATTTGTTCTAAAAATACCTTTAGTTGGAAATCACTTGTTAATTTTTTTTAAATAAATTAACGCGGGTCCCGAAATTATAGCTGGTTCTCGAAATTTTATTATGCCACGGGATTTTTTTTGTAATATGATGAGAAGCCCACAGTTTCTGAAAACTTTTTTGTTGTAGAGAAATTTATTGAAAGCTTTAAAATAGAAATAATCAGTAACACGTTGTGATCACTTACCTTTATACTATAATAATTTCATGGCTTCGAAACTTCTTTTTTTTCTTTTTTTTTAGTGATGAAAATTACTATAGGATATCGAAAAAGGAGCCGAGCACATGATTTTTTTTTTTTTTTACGAAGACTTGTATGTTTTTCCTTCTTTTTTCTTGTTCTTTACATTTTGTTATTCAACTAGTGTTCTACTTCCTATCTGGGAATTATAATTTGGTTTAACAGCAGTTCGTTCATCTGTTGGTCTGAGATGAGATCTTTACACGTGACCATACATTGGGATCCGAAAAACTCCAACATCCAAGGGCTCTAAAATAACCTCAAAAAAGTCATAAAACGAGGTACCTATTTTGGGTGCTGTCTCCGAAACTTGACGCGGTGGGGTTTTTCGACCTGTGATTTGGATTTAGCTACCCCAAGAACATATAAAAAACATCGCCTGACAACTAGTCTTGAAAAAAAATTTAACGTTTTTTTTTTTTTTTAAATCGATTTTCGGGTGCGGATGTTAACTACAGGTTTCTGGGGTCGCTGAATCCAATTTAATAAAAAAAAACACGTTTGGGTCATTCCTCAAAAACAAGGAGGGAGTTTCAGAGGCTATCTCAGAGCCCTGACGCGCTAGGGATCTTTGGGTTTCGAATATGGATTTAGCAACCACAAACAATTTTTTGGTTGTGTTTTTGGAGTCTCAAAATCTATATCGCTAGCCGTGTCATATGTTAAGTGCGCATCAGTGCTGTAAAAACATCGATATTTTCAAGGGAAAACATCGACTTATTGATATATCAAAGTTTATGTTATATCTGTTATATCTCTGTTTTCCGCCTCATATTTTTTTTTGTGAGCCAATTCAAACAAACTTACGATATGGACTTCCTGGATATGCAGCCTGATCAAGCTTTTTTTTCACCAATCCCCTTCTATACTCATTTAATTGCATATGAGTAGCACATTTATATATAAAACGGTTTGAGTTAAATGACTCGCTGACCTATCGATTGGCGATCACGATGCAAATAAAACGGTAGGAGCCAGCGGGCTGAAATTTTGCAAGGAGTTTTGTTTTGTGGGGGATTGGATGGAATTTTGTTTTCATAGAATCGTTTACAACTTTGTGTTCTATTTGTACATTTAAGAAAAGCTTGAAGTTTTTTTAAATCAACATTTTTTGTATATTTACTCGCTGATTCTGTTATCGATAAATAATCGAAATTTTTATAAAAAAAACAGCTTGATATTGGCTGGTACCTCAATTAGAGGTGGGATACTATCGATAGTTTAGACTTCGATAGTTTAGACTACGATAGTTCAAACTATCGATACTATCGAACAAAGTGAAATATGGCACACAAAAAAGAGCAAATTCTTAAATAAGTACTATAGAGCAAGTGGGGAAAATTCTAATACTTACAAAAAGAGTATTTAAAAATTTTGACCAGAAATATCCTTTTAAAATTACATCTTACAAAACCAAAAACTGTCCATTCAACAATTAGCAATTATAAAAAAATTATCTTTCAAGTAGCTTGTTTTTGTGACAGAAGACCAACATGTCTACATTTCTAGGTTTCAGTCGGGTCCTCATGTCCAAAACTATAAGGCCACTTCTGAACATCCATCCTCTCACATTCAGTAGAAGTGGCTGCTACGTAATTTTTAGAGATCTTTTATTCTGTTTTTTGCAACACGAATTTTATGAAATTCGAAATTTTGGAAGCCAAAGTAGTCTACTATCCGGAAATGCTGGACGTCGGTGGCAATCATTAAAGCTAATGAGGCATCGATTTTTGCTTTTTTATGCGAAGAATTTTTATAAAAATTTGACTTACTTAAATAATTTTTCATACCCCATTGGATTTGATGACTCTAAAGGCGTCGGATGGTCACAAAGGTTCGGAGCGTTACCACTGGTTTTGTATTCTTTTTGACATGTTCGGCACTTTTCCAAATTTTTGTCCTTTGATTTGTCAAAAAAGTTTTTTACGTACAAAAGTATGCTATCGATATATCGAACAAAACCATCTATAGTATGGGGCTATACCCAAATTACGTGACCCGTCTAGGGGGGGGGGGAGAGGGTCTTGAAAATACCACGCTTAGTCACTCGACCTGGGGGGGTCTTGGTTTTTGTCACGTAGTGCAATGATCTTTTTTTTTTTTTACACATATTCCTTCCACAAGTGGTACTTTTCTATGTTTTTTGGATTGTTGGACTTTTTTTTCTTTTAACTTAAGTTATCCATTTTTGAAAATCTATGACCACGTGACAACTAGGGGGGGAAGGGGGCGTCTTGGCATATACTACGGTTGGTCACCGGGAGGGGGAGAGGGGTTAAAAAATAGTAAAAATCGGGTCACGTAATTTGGGTATGGCCCCTATCCGTAAAATGAAATTATCGATAGTATCGATAGTGCCATCGATAGTATCCCACCTCTATCCTCAATCACACATATGAAATTCATCGAAAGTCGAAGAGATCGATTAAAAAAATGGCCGGCTTATCTAATTTTGGCCGATATAATACATTTGTTATGGTACTAATAGTTTTGGGCCATAAGGCTTTCTGTTTGGTATTTCAACGAATTTGTTTTTTTGTAGCATATTTTATTTATTTTTATATTTTATTTATTTATTTTTATTTTTGACAAATACCCCATCACACATGTAATAGTAATCGAAAATCGAAGAGATCGATGAAAATGGACGTTTTAACTTATTCTCGCCGATACCTATATATTTGCTTAGTTATTTAATAGACTTGGTCAAAAAGGCTTTCTTTTGAGTTCTAATTATAGAAATAAGGCTTTGAAAAAATCTAATCTTAATTAGAATATTAACGTTTTTTCTCAAAGATTTAATTTTTCCTTAAGCAAAACTACACAAAAAAAGAAAACTTTTCTGCTTCTGAAGTATTTTTAATCGAATAACATGAAAATGCAATTATTCCATTTGCATTCGCACAAGGTTAAATAAATTTTTGCTTGATTGCAATTATGGAACACTTGACTTTAGCAAGACTACCAAGCACCATTAATATTAATTGCATTTCAATTCTAACTAATGACAATCTTAAGTTTTCATCAGCTACTACTTATGCAAATAATCAAACAATTTTGAAGGTTTTTCGATGTCAGTGTCAAATGATGATATTGTGTATGAAGTGCAGGGCGCTCAGCTTTATTATGATAAATTGCTGCAACGAACATATTTCACAGAATGTGCTGAAAAATATAATGAAGCGATAATGAGGTGTTATTAATATCAACTTGCAAAGACTTAGTTAGGAAAGCTTCATAGCTTCTCCAACAATACCCTGAAAGTATGCAAAGTTTTTGTTCTTTTATTTTTTTAGCTCGGCTTTGTTGTAACTCTCTTGTGTTTTCGGTGTAGTAAATGCAAACAAAAGTGGTTGGCAAATCCTCGACATTGACGACGAGCAAACGAAAATGGAATCTAACCCATTTGGAGTCTATAGAAATACATAAAAATAAGCTGCGCGCTCTTCAAAGTGTCAAGAAAACAAATGACGGTCAATTTTTTGTATTTTGTATTTGTTTTTGTTGTTGTTATGGTTAGTCCTACTGCCATTCCCCCCGCACTGCCAAGGACAAGTGTTAAGCATGACTGCCATTTTACTGGGCCTCAAAACTCAACGAAGCTTGAGGCATACGGTACGGACAGGTTGGTAACTTGAGCCTACAAACGAAAAAGGATTTACATTGGGCCAGTCAAGGCATAAAGGAATAAAATGAAGCCTATTAAAAATGAAAGGCAAGTAAAGTATTGCCTGCTTTTGGGCGTAGACCATTATATCACATTTTCTTTTTTTTTTTTTTTTGTTCTTCTTGGTTTTATTTTTGGTTTAATGTTGGGAAATATTTTTAATATAAGTTAATACATTGCCATTTTTTATGCAAAAATTTAATCAATATTATGTAAATTGCAATTTAAGCTTATACTTTGTCATTTTCATTTTGTCTTTTTTCTATCTTAGGCTTTTCCAACAGCTTCCCATCCTATATGTTACATAAGTAATCTGCTTATTGTCATTTAATTACTGCCGCAACTTCAATTAGCTAATCAAAAATTTATTTTATGCATCATTTATTCGACTTATTTAGATGGCATTTAAGAGATGCTCATAATTCAAAAGCTTAGGCATGTGAAAATTGTCTGTTTAATGTTATATAAGGAATGCTTTATATAGATACGTTAAAAAAGATATTCAAGAGTTTGTTATGTGTTTGGTTAAGTATTTTCTTAAGCTTAAGCAAAATTATTTTAATTGAAAAGGAAATATTTATATAACCTAAAGGCATCTTATGCTTTAAGTAGCTTTAATGAATAATTTAATAAACTACAAAGCTAAAATACAGTAGTAGTAAAAAAAGTAGAGCTTTGCATTACAAATCTTTGAGGGTGTTCAGCTTGTGAGCTAAAAATGTATAAAAGCAGAAATGCACAAGTATCTAAAAACAACTTAAACAAAAAAAATTCATAGTTTCTGCCCGATTCAGCCACTTGATTGTTTGGAGTGCGGCACGACGGTTTTAATAACTACCAGTGTGTACATATTTTAATACTGATTTTTGGTATTATTCAGTGAAAACTCAATAGCTGCTCGTTTTAGACACTCAGTTAAAATTAGTTAAAAATAATTTACGTTGTAGTTTGCAGTAAAAGATCAGCAAACAAATATGGTACTGGCAAATATTTAAAATTTAATCTTTTGTGAATTCAAATGCAATTTATTTCACAAAAAACTTTTTTTAACAAAAATCAAGCACACTTTATGGCAGCAGATTAATATGACACTTCTGCGTTTCTGCATCATTTTTGGAGTTGTTCACTTCATTACTCTGGCACTTATGCTTTTTTGCCTGACTTAGTATACATCAACTGTATGAACTATAAATATTGCTTTCATTGAGAATAGGAAGTGTACGACTGTTCGGTCAAACTCATATACATTCATAACACACCTCGCACTTCTAAAATATCACTCAATAGCAACATAGAACACATAACTGTAAATATCAACACATAGCCAAGTAACATACACTTAACATTTTCTCTCACACTCATAACTCTCTTGCACTCTGTTAGTTCTAAGCATATAGTATGTAGCCACTCTCTCATATAATAAAACTCTTGCTAATTGTCATATGAACATATCGGTCGTGTCGCTCTCTTTAGTCGTCTTGTTACATTTTGGCGCCCAACGTGGGGCAGGTGCATCAAAATGTAGGATCAAAAACGTTTTTTTGACCGAGACAAATTTCTAGGCCGGGCCGTGCAAAAACTTGGAACATTTTACCATATAAAGCCAAAGTGCAAAGACGATAAATAAGAAGAGCGACACGACTGATATGTTGATATGATAACGTCTTTCGTCAGCCAACCTGTATATTGGCTAACCTTTCCCACAACGGTCACGCATTTTTCAACAAATAAAATGTCCAAATTAATATAATTTTATGCACCGAAAATAATTTATTTATAACAATGTTTGTGAAAAGTATTCATTGTTGAAACAATATAAAAATTCTTCTCGGAGATAATTCACCACATTGTTTTACTATTGCATCTGAAAGCCAACTTGAAACTTAGCACAGCACTTTCGTTTTGTTACGCACTCGTGAAAAGTGTGCATTATGATCCGTTGAGTACTTCGAGAAGAATTTTCGTCTGAAATATCAAATTTTTTTTTTTTTTTTTTTTTTTTTTTTTAAATATAGTTTATTTACAATCTATCCCTAAGACAATAAGTAAATGTTTTGAAAGTTATAATTTAGCAGAGGTAATAGTTAAACTCCAATGAGTAATAACTATTTTTTTTTTTTTAAATGCTGTAAACTCAATTTGAAAATGGTAAATCTAGGACATGATTGCGTTTTAATCTTCGTGCTGTATCGCTATCATCCAAGAGGCCTATTGCCAAAATATTCGTATGATTATGTAGCCTTTCCACGTAGCTAGTGCTTAGTCTTCGTATTTCGTCTTTAACGTATGGAATATTTAGGTCTTTATGAATTTGCTCATTGGATACAAACCAGGGGGCGTCTAAAATTAGTTTTAGCGTCTTGGAATGATACCGTTGAATTATTTCAACGTTTGAGTGACTTGATGTGCCCCAGGCTTTGTAAAGCCGGACTTTACTGCGACCTTCTAACAAAAAAAATATATAATGTAAAATGCATTTTTTTTTTTTTTGCGATTTGGTGAGAATAACTGATCAGCATAGAAAAATTCTAGTGACTTGATGGAGAAGCCGTAATCGTATTAAAAAAGCTATTTTTCAAAGTTGAAACTCGTTAAGCACAAAAATAGGATAGCAAATGAGATTTTGGGATTTTTTTTTTATATGAAGTTTTTTCATTCCGCGCGAAATTTTTTGAACTGCGTATTGGCCTTTAATGAAGAATTCGTTAAACTGTAGAAAACTTAATTTTTAGAAGTTGCAGCTTGAGAAGAATTGCTGAGCCTCTAGAAATTTTTATTGACTTAATGGAGATATCGTAATCCTATCGAAAACGCAATTTTAGAATAAATAGAAAATTTCGGTCGTAAGTACTGCTGAAAGTGATGCAGTTCTTGAAAATGCAAAATTAGCTAAGACATTGTTTTCAGCTTATAATTCGCAACTTGTTTAAGCACTAGCTGCCTTAAATCATAACTTTGTTTTAACCATCTGAATAAACTTTGAGTTGAGCAACATTGATTATTATTATATTTTGTATAATTTGTATTTCTTAAGTTTAGTCATACAATACCGTAAGGTGTTTATCATAAATTTTTGGTAGAGTAATAATAAGAACTTCTAACTTGCTATAAATCTTTAAAGTTTTGATCCATGGTATAATTACTGACTATATTGAATATGCGACGGTTTCGATAAGTATTATAACCACACCTCGAGATGTTAATTCATAAATATTAAAATTGAAAATATATATATATTTTTTTCCAATTATATTTATTTGCAATCTATTCCTTAGACAATAAGTAAATGATTTGGAAATTATAAATGAACAGTACAAATAGTTAAACTCCAATGAATAATAACTATTGCTTTTTAAGTGCTGTAAGCTTAATTTGAATATGGCAGGCCTAAGTCATACGCGTTTTAATCTTCGTGCTGTATCGGTATCATCCAAGAGTCCTATTGCCAAAGAATTGGAATGATTATGTAGCCTTTCCACGTAACTAGTGCTTAGTCTTCGTATTTCGTCTTTAATGTATGGAATACGTAGGTCATTATGAATTTGCTCATTAGACACAAACCAAGGGGGCGTCTACGATTATACCGTTGAATTATTTCAACGTTTGAGTGACTTGCTGTGCCCCATCCATACAGGCTTCAAAAAGCCAGACTTTGTTCTTTAAACTTAACTGCAATGCATAGCAGCCAATGCATTTGCTTTGTTTTTCTGTTCAGTTTCGTAACTTTGCTTTTAATATGACTTTTCCAGGTGATTCTGCGATTTAAATCGAGTCCAAGGTAATTGGCTGAACCTCTATGTGGTATTTGTATATTATTTAGATATACTGGCGGACAATCTCCTCTTCTTAATGCAAATGTTACATGATTCGACTTCTCAGTATTAACCTTTATCTTTCATTTTTTAAGCCATTGCTCTATTTCAAAAATTTCATTTTGAATACCTTGGGATACTACTGCCGCTGATTCTTTAGATGTAATTATAGCTGTGTCAACAGTATAAGTGGCTACTTCAACATCTTCATCAACAGGAAGATCCGCAGTGAATATCGTGTAAAGGATGGGACCCAGAACACTACCCTGTGGAACACCAGCATGTATACTGTATAGTTGTGATGTTTCTCCATCTATTTGAACATAAAAGTGTCGGTTGTTTAAAAATTTTTTACGCCACCCTTCTTTATTTTTGGTCAGCTCAATTGGGATAAAGAAAGCGCTGAAGAACGCACAAAAGAGAAATAAATTCCCCATTAAAAAGTCTTGAACAGTTTTTTTTTAAGATTCTGTTCGTACCGAATGGACATAGACCTAGATGTGATCTCGCGTTTTTTCTCATATCTGTCATTCTTCAAATGCAGTGAAAAAAAAAAAATAGAGATGTACACACCAAAAAGCCAAGCTTCGACATTTTTCTAAAGCAAAAAGGTGGTTTTCGGAATGTGAAAGATAAAACTACAAGTCCATTGTACAAAAAAAAGAAGGCGGCCCAAGAAATAACACAGATTTGTTTTCGTAGATCTGTCATCAGTAGCTAGAAACTATCGGAGAAGTAAGTGGTTATCGCTGTCAGATCTCCGTTTTTTTTGATTCTAGTTATGGAGCGATTACGCTTTCCTCAAATTTAAGCCCCTTTTTTTAAGAAGCTCTACTTAATACAAAATTTATGCAAAATGTTTTATTAGAAAGGTACACTCAGCATAAATGGTGTGGACTCTCAAATAAGCCCAAAAATACAATCAGAGCTGTGCATATTTTTTACACATAAAAATGTGGCAACACTGTTTCTGCATACGACTCATAAATAAGATTGTGAATTCGTTTTTAGTTAGGGTTGCCACCTGCACGGGCCTCGCCCGGCAATGACGGACCTAGGAAGTGGTCGTCGGGCTGCCAGGCCAATAGAAACTGTGCCGGGCCGCCATATGAACTAAGTTAATTCGAATTTCTCGCATACAGAGCGGATTATCAAAAAATGACCGGATTTAAAGCAATATTTTATTAATGAAGGAGAAAATGAAGTTGATGAAAATCTGGAAGAAGGAACAGTGATGAGTACACACATTCACAGTGTAATGACTGAATTGAGAGATGGGTTGCAAACCAGAATGGATGACAAGTACTTTGGATCTAAAGTCAACAAAAGTCTACCTCATTTGACACAGCATCAACGATCGAAATTTGAGAGAGAGGCATTATTAGTTTACCATCGAGCTCTTACATATTTGGATAACAATTTTCGAAAGTTCTGACGGATTTGTCCAATGGCCTTTAATAGCTGAAATAGTTTTATCGATCCCCATCAGCAAAGCCTACGTGGAAAAAGTTTTTTCAATGATGAAGAATGCTTGGACCGATTTGAGGAATCGAATGAGAGTCGAACTGGTGAAGGCAGAGCTTCTGACGAAGTTGAAATTCCATATGAGTTGCGAAGAATTTGCTCTTTTTTTGAATCGAGCGATGAAAAATGAAAAATACATGTGGTACAAAAAATAACTAACTAAAATTGGACATTTTCAAATTGGAAGGTATACCCAAAAGCTTATATTTTAGGCGGTAGAGGGCGCCAAAGTCACAACAACTCAGTTTTTCGTATTTTTACCCACCCCTCGCCCTTTTTTGTTTTTGGTGTGTATCAAAAATATGTAGATCTTAAAAAATTACAAAAGACTGGTTTTTAAATCGTGTAAGTATCTCTAGTAGTTTCCAAGGTATAACGCTTTAAAGTCTTCCCGCGCCTTGAAAAACAAACAAGCGCTGCGCTACGATCAGCACTTTAGCGCCCCCTGCCGTTTAATATGTTTATATATTTATCATAATTCTTCTTCTCACCTAAAAAGGGTGAAAATATTTTGCTGCATACTCGTAAACTGCTCAGTTTTTTTTTTTTTCAAAGTGTAACGCATTTGTTTTGTAAATGAGTTTTCGCATAAAGAAAATTTGTAACAAATTGGTGCATAATCGACTTAGACAACACTAGAAACTGTGTTCTGTTTTTATCACAGGATTTCATATAAATTATGCAATGCATAAAAAAATTACTTTAGTTGCCTCAATAACAAGACAGAGAAACTAAAAATTCTGTTAAGGATTTGCTGTTTGTTTTTATATTTTTACGCTACATCATGATTTTGGCAACAACTGAAACAATAAACATAATAATATCCAAAGATGTTTGTCGCCATGTTGTCATTACATTTGCATAAAAAAAAAGTTGCACACAAGTTTTCCGCATTACGAAAAAGTTTTACCATGAATTTTCATAAACATTTTTATTTTGCTGCTAGTAAATGTAATATTAAAATAATTTTTTCTTGATATTTTTGTTGTTTGAGCTACACGGCATTGGCAGGTTTTTAATGCGATTTGGTTAATAGAAATTTGGTTGCTGGAAAATTTAAAGCCTGGAACAAAATACTCTATACACCCCTTGAATGTGAACAAAGCTGTTTAGGTTGCGTTATAAAAATCGAATATCAGATATTTTTGTATGTTTGTATACTTTTAAAATTTGTTATATTTGCTTTTAAGTAAAGACACTTGATGTCTATTCAAAATCCAAAAAAAAAAATTGTTAAAAAAGTTTTGTTATCGATAACTAGTTAAATAATCGGAATTTCGGATAAAAAATTTAAGATGTTATTACTGGCCAGTACTTCTATCATATATGTATGTACAAATTATCAAAATCTTCTTCTTCTTCTTTGTTCCATTAGCTCCTAGTGGACCATAGGGCCTCAACAATTCCTCTGAACCGTATCCCATTGGGAGATGTCGTTCCATGAGAAGCGCGCAGATGTAAGTTCGGCATCAATAGTCCTTTGCCATGTTCTTGTGGGAGCGCGCGGGCGGCGGCTGCCTTATGGATTCCATTTTCGGGCTTGTTTAGCGATGCATGAGTTGGGCTTGCGAAGCGTATGACCGATCCATTGTCATTTTCGTTTTTTAATTACGGTCTCGACGTTTTGCAGGCTTGCTTTTCTCCATAATTCTGTGCTAGAGATGCGATCTCGCCACCAAATTTTGAAGATGCATCTCAAGCATTTGTTAATGAAAACCTGGATGCGCGACTGAATAGATCTTGTATATTTCCATGTTTCGCACCCATACAAAAGTACAGATTTGACGTTTGAGTTAAATATTCGAATTTTTGTTTTGTTGCGTAGTTGGTTGGATCTCCAAATGTTCTGTAATTGTCCGAATGTGGACTTTGCTTACGTCTTCATCTGCTCCGCTGACATTTGTAATTACGCTGTGCAGGATATGTGCAGGATATGTGCAGGATATGTGCAGCATTGTACAGCACTTATGCTTATATTCTCTATATCCATAAGAGGATCTGCAATAGCACTGGACACAACAACCGTCTTAGAAGTGTTTATTTCCAAACCTGCTACCCGAGCGTAACGATTAAGGCTATTTATGTTATGTTGGAGATCTCTGCTGCTGTGACTCAGGAGACAAACATCATCTGCATATTCTAAATCTTCTAGTTGAAGAAATGGCGTCCACTGGATACCATGGCGACCATCTAGCGAAGTTCTTAAAATTTCATCCAGAGCCAGAATAAAGAGTACCGGTGAGAGAAGGCAGCCTTGACGAACTCCTGTGCTCACGTCGAACGCTTCAGATAACACTCCGTCATGCAAAAATCTAATATTACAATATTATTTGCCTTTCTTTAGTGTTTTAAATTTTTAGAAAAAAGGTTTTTTTTTTTTTAATTTTATGTATGCATTTAGTAAATGTTTAACTGATTGCGAAAAAAATGGATAATCAGAAGAAAAATAAAAATTATGCGTGTTTTAGAAAAAAATACAAAATGAAAAAATCCAGCTTTTTTTTTTTTTTTTGACACCCTTCCTCAGCAAAGTTTTTCGATTTTTCGCAATTTTAATACAACAAGAAATTCAAAATGTTGAGCATATTTTATACTGAACATAGTGTAATAAAAAATGCATTAAAGTTAACCCCCTCTGTACCTACTCAAGTTCATTGTAATGTTTACACAAACTCCCATATTTGAATGAAAATAGGAACGCTCTAGGTTGATTGCCTTTTCCCAGCATCCAGCATTTTAAATTGACCATTGACTTATAAAATACAATCAAGCTGCAGCTGAGATTTGGCAACGCGCTTGATGCGTGACTTTCGACCCAATTCCCAATGTGCACATCAGTTGGCAACACTGGCACAAGACTGTTGACAGACTGGCCCTTCCGACTCCGGGCACTATCAACGCCATGTTAGCGCCCTTGCCATTGTCTAGTGATTGGCAAATAAAAAACCAAATAGCATAATTTATTTTATTTTCTATTTGCATTTGCAATTGTTTGACTCTCTGTCTGGCATTTTTACAAGCTTTTCAGTCATTTCCGAGGGATTGCATTAATTAAAGCTTTAACTTTGGCTAAAATGTTTAGTCTGCACGTTTTACCATTAACTCTTAACGAAATCGAAGTGAAAGCAAATAAACAAGATGGAAAATTTCGCTTTTCCTTTGCTCGGGTCAATCAAAGTTTTATTTGGCTTGGTTTGGTTGGGTTTGGTTTGCTGTGATGCAAATTAAGATGAGTTAAATGCATTTACTTAAGATTTTGCTTGACTAAGTGCAAATAGATTTGATTAAAAGGCTTTATATATATATGTACATATGCATAAGAAAAAAGAAAAGGGCGCCCGATGTCTTGACGTGCTTTTCAGTCGATATTTAAAAGCATTTAAACTACTTGTCTTTTACTAAAGATAAGGTTTTTTTTTTAAAGTGAGTTTTAATGCTGAACCACTTCCGATGGCAGCATTGACCGCATGGAATCCAATAAATTTAACTTCCAAATGTAGCGATCTGGCAACTCTATCTCTCATGCATGTTGACAGCACAGACGTTCGTTTTATTAAATTTATGCACTTAACGATAGAGTCAACAAAGAGAAGCTTCCACTGACATTGTAACCGCTGCTGTTGCAGCTGTGGCAGTGTTGGAAACTCTGCGTATACTCAATTTAATTTGCAGCACATTTTGTTACTACACACACGCATGAGCAAACGTGTATGTGTGAAAATGTGATTGTGTGTGTGTATGTTTTAAAAATGAGCGGAAATGAGATTGTTGTGGATTTAAATATTTTTTCGCATTGTGTGAAAATTAATGTGATTCCAGCAGTTGATGGAAAAGTGTTAAAAGAAGAGAGAGAGTAGTAGTGAAAAACTTTATGTTGAGCTATTTCACTCAAACCTGGTTCTAACACAATGCGAGGCTGTGTAAATTGCTTTTGAACCTTAGGTTAAGTCGAATGGAAGATATGCTCATAGATGTGACTGCTTCCTCAACTGCTTTATCAATCTAAGTTTATTTACACTGATAAAAAAAGTATGAGATTTAGAACGCCGGTCTTAAAGCAAAACAGAAGAGTTGTTCTGTACTGCTGGCGCCATCTAGTGAACTTGCGCTGGCGCCATCTTACGTTAAGAATCAGTGAAATCATAGGACAACACTGTTTTGTTCGTTTGTCTGCGTGCATTTTCCGTACGGGCTTGGACATACAATTTGGCGACTATTTTTTATATAAAGTTTCTTTTTGTACAATTATGATTTTCGAAGCTGCATACAGGCCTTAAATAAAGAATACTTGTAGGAAATTAGTATGTTCTCTCAATTTTTTTTTTGTTGGCTTACGTCTTTCTAGGCAGGCTTTGTAAAAGTATTCAAACAAATCTGTGCCAAGCGTTACAACAAAATTGCTTCGTCAAACTTAAAATATTATATTTAATATTTTGTATATAAATTTGTAAAAATGTCCAGTCGATTTACATGTCTGCTCAACCCAGGCGTGTCCATTAGCCGTGAAATGAAGAACCAAATGAACGCCTATGAAGCCTATAGCCGTGAGTGGTCCGATGTGGATCGAAAACTAAAGCAACTTCGCCAGCAGCAGGAAGAAACGGAGAACTCATTTGCTGAAGCTATTGCCGAGGATGAATTTCAATTGATTTTGAAGGGAAAGCAAGCTGACAAGCTTACTGAGGACGAGTTGCGAGTTATCCATAAGCAATATTTGTATGATCTGATAAACGAGAAATGCGACACATTTTTTGAAAAAATTAATTTAGAAGCAACTATGCAGAAACAGAAAGAGCTTATAAAAAAGACTATAGATACAGCGAACAAGGAGGCTGAGCAAGTAGCTCGCCCAGGAGGCTTATTAAAAAAATCAAAGTCTTTTCTCTGATGGCGTTATACCACCAAAATACACTTGTTAAGAAAAAAAAAATTAAGTAAGTGTCTGAATATAAATATAATAAGACAATGAAATACGTTTCTAATTTGTTCTTAGCTTAATGAAGCCATTTTCGAAGTGCTCAAAACACTAAAAAATTTTAAAGACCCTTTATAAGACTGGATGAAACGATTTTTTGCCTCGCTGAACACAAACGTTTCGAGTATATAAATACCTGCTTAAAAAATGTTTTGGTAAGATTAAAGATTATAAAGCAACTTGAAAGTTGGATTAACTTAAACAAAATATTGTCTATAAAAAGGGCCTATACGATTTGGACACTCTCAAGACTGGATTTTCACGACTTAAAAACCTCGACATTTTTTGACAAACAAACACTTTTGATTGAAGCACTCTTTAGTTTGTTCTTAATTTAAATCAAATAATAAGTTTCAATATTATATTTTCATAAAAAAATGTATACAAAATAGTAATTAACAAAAATTGTAAGCAAAATAAGAACTTATATTATACAAAAAATTATATGCAAGTTAGCAATAATAACTCATAATTTATTTCGTTACGTGACGATTTTTTGGATCAGTTCGCTCTAAGCGCTTCTAAAGAACTTTGCTATAAAAATTGTACATAAAATGCTCTTGAATCGAAGCCGGGCTTAAATAAATTTAGATTTTTCTCAATTATTACGCTTCAGCAGGCAATTATATGATATTTTTTTCATTTCGTTACGTGACGATTTTTTTATCACTTTGTTTTTAAAAATGATGAAATCATCTGACTATTTTGTGGATCTTGACAGGGGTACTAAAATTAGAAGTAAATACCTACCTGCGAACATACCTACAAACTGGGCAGAATATGCGCGTCAAATAAATTTGTTATTGCCATCCCATGAGCCAAGCTCAATTCGACACACCCAGGATATTGACAAATTAATAAATACCTTTAACAATGTCATATCTACCGCCACATCAGTCTGCGTTCCCAAAAAAAAGTATAGTATTTTCTTCTAAACGGCTCCCCCGCGATATAGTCAATTTAATTAAAAATCGAAATCGCTTCCGTCGTAATTGGCAAAGAGGTAGATAGGTAGACGACTTTTTGATCTTGCCATGTTAAATTCGCTGAATTCGATGATTTCTCAAGCGATGTCAGACTTTAGAAATAAAGCCTGGAACATCACACTATCCTCCTCCCAGGTTCTACTCCGTTTTGGAAGCTGACAAAAGTTGTTCAGAAGAAGCAAGTAGTCACACCTACGCTTATTGAAAATTCGACCAGGTCGTCAACAGCAGAAGAGAAAGCCAAAGTTTTTGCTCGTCTCTTCGGGCGAAACCACAACTTATCTGCTGATCTAAGTGACCCAGAAACCACAACGGTGGTAAATAACTCAATTCAATCTCTTGCTGGGGTAACAATTAATCAGGAAAATGTCCCCCCTTTAACCACGAAATAGCTGAAGGGGTTTTTAAAAGCGTTAAAGATTAAGAAATCACCTGGACTCGATGGAATTGACAATCTGTTTTTAAAAATACTTCTGAGAAAAGGAATACGATTCCTTACAATGCTGTTTAATCATTGTCTTCAGCTCTGATACTTCCCTAATGCTTGGAAAATGTCTAAAATCATTCCAATTGTCAAGCCAAGCAACCCGGTAGAATCACCCTCCTCATACAGACCTATTAGCCTCTTGTCCTCAGTAAGCAAACTACTGGAAAAAGTAATTAAGGAAAGACTAGTTATGTTCATTGAAGACAATGCTATTTTGCCATCATTCCAGTTTGGATTCCGCCGCGAGCACAGTACAGTCCACCCACTGCTGAGAATTAAGAAAATTATCAAAAATTGCTTCTCACACTCTCAATCAACAGGGATGGTGTTGTTGGATATTCGAGCTGCGTTTTATTCGGTCTGGCACAACGGTCTCATTCATAAAATGTACTGCCTAAATTTTCCCCCAGAAGTCATCTTAATAGTACAGAGTTTCTTAAAAGACCGGACATTTGATGTACATATTGGAAGGACATCATTCTCTCTAGCTCGCATACCAGCAGGGTGTCCGCAAGGATCATTCGCTTGCGAACTTGAGAACTACTCCCACAGATATTTTCGCGCAAAAAATTTATATATAAACCCATTTTTAGACGTCCTACTAAGTGTTGAGTACATACAACGAAAGCAACGAAGTTATGAGATATGATGGCCTGGAAATAAATGAGATCCTGAACTTGCCTAGAGTCAGTTTTGACAAAATTTTGCATTCATGCCATTCATATGCAAATGAAGTGGCCAAAAGGCCTCACACAAAAATTGCAATGAATTTAAATTAAGCGCAAGCGTGTCCTTTCGAGCACGACTATATCCTGGTTGCCTGCAATGCCAAAAGATACCAGCGCGTGTTCTAATTAATAAGGCCACATTGGCAGAGCATCCTTGTTGCCTTTAGTTGGCTTTTTTTTTTCAGTTTTTGAGCCTGTAAAATTTCCCAGCGGTATTATTTTAACCAAAAACAACACTACTAAAAAATCGAGAACTTACCCCCTAGTCGCTGCATACAACAATAAGCAAAACGTCTGAAAATGGCTAAAAAAAAAAAAAAAAAATAAAATGATGAAATTAAATGAAACAAAAGAGAAATAGAGATATCTCATTATGGACAACGCAGGGCCAAAGACTAAAGCATGAAAAGCGGTGAAAGAAATGAAACGCAAAAAGAAAGAAGGCAAGAAATAAAGAAAAAAATAATGATGGAACATATAAAGCAAAAGCTGCGTTGGTCAAACTGAAACTCACAAACATTGAAGTTTTATATAAAAATATATATGTAAGTAAACTATACATACATACATACATACATATATACGTATAGTACATATGTATGCGTGCAAAACATAATCAAAGTATAATAAGCAGCTCTTCTGGCGCAAAACAAATGAGGCATGTAGTACATAATACTTCGTGCCGTGGAATTTATTGCCGTGGCATCAGGTTTCAGCGCCTCCTCAAAGTCCTTGAACAAAATTAAGCAATTTTCCAACTGATGCGATGCTGACGAAAAGTTGCTTAATACACAAATGGCATTATTTTTTTTTTTAGTCCTTTGCGTTTGTATACTCTTTAGGTAGGGGCAGAGTAGTGCCAGTAAGCAGCAAAGCTTGTAACCTTTTGGGAAGTGTTCGCAGTTGACCATATATAGTATAGCTTATAACGAAGATTTTAAAATTGGATTTATAGGCTTGCTGCCAGCACTGTCATCTATAATTCGAACTATTCCGCTTCTAAAAAATTTTTCCAAAATAATTAAGAATTTCTTATATTAATTAATATTGGTAAATTTGTAACATTTTTATTTTTTAAGCTTTTAAAGTTGGTTCCATTCTTAGTCAAAATACATTTTTTTTTACTTTTTGATATATATAAATTGGTACATTTTTCTTGTTTGTTTCTTGAATTACTGTTTTGTTTTTGTTATTTCTTATTTTTAAAGATTTTTGGAAAAACTAAAATATACTACCATATTTCATTAAAAAAATTTTATACTTTTCTTTTTTTTAAATAGTTAAAAAATAAAGAAAAAGTTTTAAATAAGCCCTTTTGATAACTTAGTTTAAAAAATACAGTAGCTTGGTCAAAATAATATAAAATGTAAAAAACATATCTTTGTAGAAAAATGTGTAAAGCGTTTAATTTTAAAAATGAAATTTTTAGGTAATTTTTTCTTTTAATCGATCAACAGGATTTTTTTATATAAATTTTTTTGAATTCGTTGAGATATTTTTCATTTCTTATCCAGGTAGACCTTTTCTGTCGTCTTTAGCTTCTAACATTTTCAGCATTCCCTAACGATTTTGAGATTGCTGAACATTATTCCAAATATGATCGGTTAACTCGGTTCGATATATCTAGGTGCCAACCAGTGGCGGATCCACGGGGCTGGTTTTCGGGTCCGGCCCACCCAAAAGTTGGCAAATGGTTTGAAAGTCTTTTAAGAGTTCTGATATATATATAAGAACCCCCTGGTGTCAACTATGCTTTTTGTTTTACAAATTACTCTAAGTTCTGTTTTGGATGAGACGAGTGCGGAAGATAATGAATTGAAAACTTTTTTTTTTAAATAAAAAAACGTTTAAAGGAGGTTCAGAACTAAGCCCATATAAACTATTCCGAAAGTCTGCTTATACACAACACGTAGGAGCTCTGAGCTAAGATGAAAAATAATACTTTTTAAGAGGTTACGTCTGAATCTTAACAGGTCGAGGTTTTTTGGACCTCGGATTTGTAAATGAAAATGGAAAATGGTCCGACTTTTGAGTTCGTAAGTCGGTTTTTTTTTTGTTTATCACTAACGGATTTCAGTTGATTGAAGTTATGGAATACTCAGGATACTGACTTCAAGTACCACACGCCATTTTCCTTTATAAAGGGTGTTTTTTTAACAGCGTCCGGGTTTCCGAAAGGAGTATCTCTGAAACCCGTTGTTACTTTTGACAAATTTATATTTCATTTTATTCAGTAAGGACTAACAATTCATCACGGTAAGATTTACAGCACAACAACGTCTTCAAATCTTCGAGATTTACAACCAAAATCAAAAACTAATAGAACTTTTCGTACAATTTTTGGACCGAATAAACGTCCATAAGAACGTGCTATTCGTTGTATTCTTGATCATGTACAAACTCATTTGACATTTCACGATATCACGGTTCAAGGAAAATATGGCTGTTGTATAGACCAGTGTAGAGGAAAATCCAAATTTATCGATTCGCAATGTGTTACCATCAATGGTGATCGATACAGAGCGATGATCATTGAATATTTGTTTCCAAATTTACGTAACATCGATGTCGAAGCGTTCTGGTTTCAACAGGATGGCGCTACGTGCCATACGGCGACTGCAACCATTGATTTAGTGAAAACTCAATTCGGTGAGAAAGGTATTTCAAGAAATGCGATTTGAAATGATTTGACCCCTTTAGAATATTTTCTTTAAGGACACGTTAAGTCGTTGGTTTATGTAGACAAGGCAGCAACTTGGAAACCAACATTAAACGTGTCATTACTGAAATACGGCCCCAAATGCTCGATGTGTGGTCAAAAATTGGACCCACAGGATGCGATTTGTAACTCGTTGTCGTGGTGGTCACATGCCAGAGATCTTTTTCAAATATTAAATGCTACGAAATTATCTGTCTAATAAAACTATATTTGGGGTCATTACATTAATTTTTCTATATTTTATTTAAGTTTGAAGTCCGGGCGCGCTTAAAAAAAAACACCCTATATTTGTACGATTTAAGCCAAAAGACTGAAATCTTGGTCAAAATACCTCTCGTGTATCTAGTTTTTGAAATAAAATAGAAACAGAATCCGATAGATTGCTCTTTGAAAGATTTTGGAATTTGACGAAGATCCCATACAGTTGGCAATTCGAACTTCTTAAGTCTTAGCGAATATTCAGCGTACTGACTTGCTTTGTAACTCATGATTTTTCTCTTTTGAACCAAAAATTTTCAAATCTTAATGAAGTGTTTTTTTTTTTTGTTACGCAACAAACTCTCGAAGATTTAAGAAGGTCATCGAATTGGTTTATATTTAACATCTTCAAAATTCTGTATGCTAACTAACACGAGATAATCATTAACAATAAGAACAAAAGAAAATAAATCTTTTTAAAAACAATTTTATAGTTTTTTTTCAATTAAAATATTTTTCAAATTTTTAAATGATTTTGATTAGTTGAATTTAGAAGATTAATTTTTTGGAAGAATTTTGAATATTTGTCAAGTCGAAGAGATCAATTATGGTATAACGAAGACATTTTGTGGCTTAAATGCACGAAACTTATAAGAGACTCAGAAAAATGAAATATTCTAGAAAATAAAGAATTTTTTATAAATTTTAAATTTATTATGAGTAGAGAAATCCACAGCATTGAAATTTTAGCAAAATTTAAGAGAAATTGGCGATGATATCACGAGTTCATTTCGTGACCCTTTTCCATATATTTACATACTATATTTTAATGTATTGAAACTAAAAAACTGAAATCTTTTTAGATTTATGTTAAAAACAAAGCAAAATCAAAACAGACTTGCTTTATATAAGGGACGAAAAAAAACATTTCTTAAGCGTAAAGTAAAACCTTTTGCAACATTTTACAACTAAAGTCCTGATTTAAAGAGTATATAAATGTCGTCTTTCAGAATGACAGCTGTCAAGTTTCCGTTTTTTTATTTCGGTTTATGTAGCTTCAACTAGGACTTAGCACACTTTTAGGTTATCTGGCTATGAGGGATTACAAAAAGGATTTTCTGGCGCATTGAAGCCACAAGAACACAATGACGCAGACACAGAGCAAGAGAAGCTGAAAAATAGAGAGAACTCAAAAGCGAATTATATGCAATGTGTTTTCTCTTTTTTGCCTATCGTCATGTAAATCTTTTGGCAATTTAGTAGAGTAACTTGCCGGTCAGATAAATCCACTCAGATTAGTTGGCATTGTGCCCCATTGCAGTGTCATAAAGATTACCGCAAAAAAAAATTATTTTCTCGCTGTTATTTTCACTGCAAATTAAAGCTTAGTTAGCGAGCCGTATACCAAATATTTACTTTAGGCCATGTACCTCTATAGTAGTTTTTAACAAGTTGCTTAAAATTCATACTAAACTTTGTGTGTGTGTGTGTGCGCGCATAATTAAAAATGTACACAGTTGCGTACTGTACCACACTGCGTATGTGTGTTGAAAAATGCTAGCAAATATTTGTACTGTCTGAAATTTAATTTTTCCTCTACTTTACAAAAGTTTTGAAAAACCTTGAAAACAACATTATAACTACGGGTTGGGGGGCTTTGAAGAGGTTAACATATATTATATACTGTAAGCCCTGATATATGATATTCAGTGCTAAAGAAGGTTAATGCATTTATAGTGTTGTTAGTACATACTTTATATTTACTATATATAAACATACTTATGTATATATGTGCTTGCTTGTTTTGTGCAAGTTTTGTGAACGCAAGAGTAATTGATATTTTCTAAAACAAATCTGTATTTAATAAGGTACGATAAGGGTATAAACGAGTTTAGTAAATTATAATTGATATTAAATATCTGTTGTTGGGAGCCAAAGTTGTGAAGATTAAGTTTAATTTAAATAACAATAAAATATGTGCAAAATGAGTTTTAAAGACAAAAGGAATTCAAGAATATTTATTTACTATACAAGTTAATTAATTAATTTTGTTAGCTTATTTGAAAGTGTTTAAAAGTTAGATTAATCCTTATTGAATTTAGCTTTTCTCTTTAGCTGCAAGATTAATTAGCCAAGGCAACAAATTTAACTGGCTAAAATATATGCCCAGTCTGTAAAATTTGTTGGTTTGAAAGGGAATACGGCAAGTTAAATTATCGAGTTCTTAAATTACTTTAGCTCAAAAAGAGTGCTACAAAAAAATAAACTCTAAAAAACCTGCTGGTATCTCGGTAACTAAGCAAAGAGAATTGTGATTTCACCTTTGTCGTTTTAGTGTGAAAGTATTGAATTTTTTAGAATAAAATTTTAAAATTTTGCGTATTTTGTTTTGAATTGTATACAAGCTTTTTTTATGTTTAAGGCCCATATGCAGCATGCAAAAAATTCCGCACGAAATGTCAAAAAAAAAAATTCCCTTTTTTGGAATATTTTTTTTATATGAAGTTTTGACATTTCGTGCGGAGTTTTTGCATACTGCGTATGGGCCTTTAATCGCAAATAGGCTGAAAAAATGTAGCGATAAACTGTTTAAGATGAATATGCTAGCAATCATAAATGATTTCTTTCAAAAGGATTTTTAAAAGTTCCGATTTCCTAAAAAAAATGTTTTTATCTATTTATGCATTTGGCAAAATTCATAACAAAGACAATAATTTGATGGCTAGAGCTTAACCTTAATAAAATTTTGTAAAACTAAAAAAAAAAAAAAAAAACTCAGTTGATTTTTTTTAAATGTTGTATTGAAATAGTTAATAAAAATTATTGAAAATTGTTTATATAGATTTTTATATATAATTTCGATTTATATTTTAAAATTTAAACAAAAATAAAATTAAATGTAAATATCTTTTTAACTGAGGTGTCCTTCAAGGCCCTACGGAGTAATGTTGTAAGAATTTTAATACGCCCCCTGGCCCAAAATATAGTTAAATTCAATTTTTGTTAATAATTATTTTATAATTTTTATATTTAGTTAAGTTTTTCCAATTCAATGAAAACAAAAATCAATAAGTTAAGGTCATTTAATGCTTTTTACACTAGAGGACTCCATCCCCGACTGCAGCTTCTTCACAGATTGTTTTAGAAATCACTTGTTTTTAAAGTATGTTCTATCCAATGGGGCTTTCATTTGGTCGTATTTCCTATAACTTCCGTAGCTCTTAACGATTTTAGAGATCCAAAAAATAAAATACAAATTGTATTCTTTTTATACCCTGTACCTATAGGTACAAAGGGTATACTAGATTTGTGCAATGTATGTAACGGCAAGAAGGAGGCGTGGCAGACCCCAAGTCCTTTATACCAAAATGCTTATCATAACCTCGGGTAGCGATTGAGCCATGTACGTCTGTCCGTCTGTCCGTCTGGCTGTCTGTATGAACACCTAGATCTCGGAGACTATAAGAGCTAGAGATACGAAACTTTACCAGCTGATGCGCATATTTCCTGAGAAGATCAAGTTTGTTGAATCATGTCCATATCTTTCCCCGTTTCCCCGTAGCAGAGTTTCGCGGTTTTTGACTACACCGTTTAATATTTTAGTCTGAAATTTAACAGAGCGATGCATTGTGGTTGTATGCATCTGTATGTCAAAAATAAACAAAATCGGACAAATACAACAAAAGTTATAGCCTAAAATGTACAAATTTCACTACCCCTTCCCTATAAATTGCGTCAATATTTGACTCTACGTAATTATAGTAACAAATGGACTAGAATCACAATTTTTGGTAAGCTGATTCATGTGGCTCTAATGAACCAATCTACATCAAAATTTTATCAATGCAGGCCCCCCACCCCCCGCAATCGATTTATCGTGTTTTCTCCCACACCCCTCAACACGTCCACTTAAAACTTTCCTCATATACTTTAAATAACTTCTTTGACGTAAATTTCGATTTTCATCAAAATCGGTTAAAATTTGCGGAACTTATAGGTATAAATATCGTTTTGCACCAACAAATAAAATATTCCAATTGGAAAGTTCATAGAAAGAATATGCAGGAATAAAACTTTTTTCGAGAAAAAAAGGTACAGGGTATTACACTGTCGGGCACCGCCTCGACTGTATTACATTTTTTCAACTTCGGTATTTAAAAATGAAAACGTTAAATATTTTTCGAATATGGTTTTACATTTTTTCGATTCTGGAGTTCCTTAATGCAAAAATTAATAATATAAAGGATAACCAAATCAAGTGTACGAGAAGCCCCTCTTCTTGGACTACAAATTTTAGACTGTTTTTTAAAGTATGTGCATTAATTATATAAAGTTAGTTTTTTTAATTTCATTTAAATATTTAGTAAAAATAAAAGTTAACTAAAATTAACCAATGGCAGTATTTTTATACCCTGTACCGTATGGTACAAAGGCTATATTAAGTTTGTGCAAGTCGAAAATGTATGTAACATACAGAAGGAGAAGTCGGAGACCCCCCAAAGTTACCTTAAATATGATCAGGGTGACTAGAGAAATCGATATACCCATGTCCGTCTATCCGTCCGCCTGTCTGTCCGTATGAACGCCTAGATCTCAGAAATGGTAAGAGATCTAGAGCAACCAAACTTTCAGATAAGATCCCTTATTATTCCATAGGAGACAAGCTTATTTTATTTTTTTTGTATATCGGAATTACATTGTATAGCTCCCATAGGGGTGTTTCAGAGGACCAAATTTTGCATTCGGAAGTTTTTTAGATATCTTCAACACTACCAAATAGAGCTCTCATAGGGCAGATCGGTCAAAAAAACGTTTTTTGCACAAAATTCGTTGTGTTTCGTTTGTTTGTGAAGATATTGTAACCAAATTTATTTTTTGTCAGTTTTTTAGGGTTACCCAGCACTGTACCGAATTTGATCAAATTCGGTTGACTATATCAAGTAGCTCCCATAGGACCGATCGGTCGAAAAAATCTTTTTTTGCACACAATTCCTTGTGTACTGTGACCAAATTTGGTGTTCCAAAGTTTTTTAAAGTTCCCAAACACTGTACAAATTTTGATTAAAATCGGATGACTATATCATATAGCCCTCATTAGACCAATCGGTCAAAAAAACTTTTTTGCTCAAAATTCGTTGTATTTCGTTGGTTTGTGAAGATATTGTACCCAAATTTGGCCATCAATTGTCTTTTAGAGTGCTTAAGCAATATATCGGACTTAATTGTAATTACAGGGTATCCCAAAGTCGTCCGCGACCGACTTTAACGTACACCATCTTTTTTAATGTTTTACATCAATTATGGAAAAAAGCTTAAATTAGCTAAAAATAGATTACTTTTTAGGATACCTTTTGGGTTAAGATAAGTAGTCGATATACGCATTTCTGGCTGTCTCGGAGGTCTAAAGAGCTACTACTTGAATGACTTTTTTAACTGATAAAGAATTTGCATAAATCACATGAACCATATATATATATATTGTATAAATATATTAAGTAAGATCTATTACAACTCCATCGTAAAAGTCGCTTTAAACAAATGTATAAAAAACCAACATATTGACATATTTATAAAACTGCTCTAAACCAGTTCAAAATTTGCAATATTTTGTTTCCAAAAGTCAACCACATGTTGCACTTATGTATACAAAATGAAAAGCCGTCAATAAACTGTGTAAATTAGTTGAAACAGAAATCACACACGCGCAAAGATATCTAACCAATTTGTTTGACATATATAGATAGATAGATATGTGGGTCATATCAAATTGAAGTGTGCCACATAAAAACAAATACTACAAAAACCCAAATTCAAACATGGACTCTCCCATAGACAATACCATAGACATAAACTCCGACGCTTTTGGGCGTAATATTTGGCGCGTGACCCTCATCAATGTGAATGACAATTTTTGCAATATATCTATAAAATATAGTACAGTGTACAAGCTTTCGCCATGAAATGCGAGGTGTGTTTATTAAATAATGGAAGCATGGAAATATTGTGCATTGGTTTGGTTTTTTCGTAGCAGTGTTGGTAAACATCTTAGAACAGCTTGTGTTTATTTTATATATTTTTGTGTTCTTTTTTTTATTTTGGTTTATTATTTATCCAGGTCCTGTATTGAAGAATTGGAAATTTAAATTTCTGTTAACTATGTTCTTATTGATAGACTGATAGATTGAAAAATTGAAAGATTGAAAGATTGAAAGATTGAAAGATTGAAAGATTGAAAGATTGAAAGATTGAAAGATTGAAAGATTGAAAGATTGAAAGATTGAAAGATTGAAATATTGAAAGATTGAAAGATTGAAAGATTGAAAGATTGAAAGATTGAAAGATTGAAAGATTGAAAGATTGAAAGATTGAAAGATTGAAAGATTGAAAGATTGAAAGATTGAAAGATTGAAAGATTGAAAGATTGAAAGATTGAAAGATTGAAAGATTGAAAGATTGAAAGATTGAAAGATTGAAAGATTGAAAGATTGAAAGATTGAAAGATTGCAAGATTGCAAGATTGAAAGGTTGAAAGATTGCAAGATTGAAATATTGAAAGATTGAAATATTAAAGATTGAAAGATTGAAAAATTGAAAGATTGGATGATTCAAAGATTGAAAGACTACAAGATTGCAATATTGCAAGAATGAAAGATTGAAAGATTGAAAGATTGTAAGATTGAAAGATTGAAAGATTGAAAGATTGAAAGATTGAAAGATTGAAAGATTGAAAGATTGAAAGATTGAAAGAGTGATAGATTGAAAGATTGAAAAATTGAAAGATTGAAAGATTGAAAGATTGAAAGATTGAAATATTGAAAGATTGAAAGATTGAAAGATTGAAAGATTGAAAGATTGAAAGATTGAAAGATTGAAAGATTGAAAGATTGAAAGATTGAAAGATTGAAAAATGGAAAGATTGCAAGATTGAAAGATTGCAAGATTGAAAGGTTGAAAGATTGCAAGATTGAAAGATTGAAAGATTGAAAGATTGAAAGATTGAAAGATTGAAAGATTGAAAGATTGAAAGATTGAAAGATTGAAAGATTGAAAGATTGAAAGATTGAAAGATTGAATGATTGAAAGATTGAAAGATTGAAAGACTGCAAGATTGCAAGATTGCAAGAATGAAAGATTGAAAGAATGAAAGATTGAAAGATTGAAAGAATGAAAGATTGAAAGATTGAAAGATTGAAAGATTGAAAGATTGAAAGATTGAAAGATTGAAAGATTGAAAGATTGAAAGATTGAAAGATTGACAGATTGAGGGATATACGGATAGACAGATACACAGATAGATGGAGGACACCTTAAAAAGCAATTTAAGCATGGTTCCGCAATAAAAACAAATCCAATCAAATCAAATATATTTCTAATATTTTCGAAGGGAAAATTCGGTCGATGAAGACTTATACAACTCTAAATTCTAAAAACTTTGCAACCACACCTCGTGTGTATACTTTTTGTATTTGATATTTGTCTGTTACAAATTGGTTTTATTGAACATACGCGAAAGGCTTGTCTATACTTTGCGTATAGTATATTTTTTTTTATCGATTTGATGCTATACAGTTCTCTAAAAGATTTTTCTGTTTAATTGGAGCAACCACAGCATAAAAAAAATCAAAAAAGGAATTATTTTATTGTTGACATGCTTGTTGCTATTGGCATTTTATGTTGATTTATATAAAAAAAGAAATTTTTGAAAAGGCTAACAGATTTTTTTGCCAATCTAAAGCTTGTGTAAATCGCTTACGCAAATATATAATATGTATATACATATATTAAATACATAGTTAGTTAAATAACAATATTAAAATCACAACGTGTGGCTATTTGGTTTTCAATTAAATTTGAAATTTTCTGCTGTCATTTGTGGTTAGCTGCGCAGAAACAAATAAGATTGGTAAATATTAAAATACAAATATGTTCAACAATAAATTGATTAAAATTATTTAATTGATGACTGACAATTGTGTTAGTTGTGGAATTTAATTTAAATTATTAGTGTTTTAAGTTTTTTCATTACAAATTTTGTACATATAAACACTCTTTAAGTGTTGTTAATCAAACTAATGAAGTCGCAACCGATATTATGTATTGACATTGTAACACTTACTGGATTAATGTGCATGAGGTTCAAGAATAGTTTTTCTGTTATATGAGTAGCATACTTATTTATTAAAAATAATATACCATAATACAATCAGTAAGTATTCGTAAAGGAAAAGAACAGGAAAAATTCTATAAATATCTCTAAAAAGTTTTATAAAAACATCTTGGAAATTTCTTAAAAAAAAAAAAAAAAAAAAAAAAAAAAAAAATTTTTTTATTTTTTTTTTTTTTTTTTTTTTTTTTTTTTTTTTTTTTTAAAATTTTTTAAAAAAATTTTTTTTTTTTTTTTTAAAAAAAAAAATTTTTTTTAAAAAAAAAAAATAAAAAAATAAAAAAAATTTTTTTTTTTTTTTTTTAAAAATTTTTTAAAATTTTTTTTTTTTTTTTTTTTTTTTAAATTTTTAAAAAATTTTTTTTAAATTTTTCCCCAAATTTTTTTTTTTTTTATAAGTGTTTTGTATACTTCAGATTGTCTTTTATGCTTTTTAGATATTTCTCTTTTTGTATTGACATAACCTCAGATTACTTTATTAAATATTTAATTAATTATTTCTATTCATTTATTATATTTTTGCCTCATCTTAAAAATTCTTCTATAAATACTTCTGCTAAAGGGGTATGGATACCTTGTCTATTTAATTTTAATATTGAGTCATACTGAGTATACCGAAAAGTATTATTTAAAACAGCTTTAGAAACGCTTTGTAAGAAAAATTATCTTTTTCCGACCGCGTTTAGTATATCCAGGTATGAAAGAAAGCATAAATCTATGCCCTATGGCCCTTGTCAAGAGTGTAATGTAATACTTTTGTGAGGGGAGCAAAAGCAGTGACATATCATAAAAGCAACTTGCAAAAAGAAAAAAAACATTGATCGTTATAAACTCCATATATCCGCCTATCATTACGAACACACAGATGTTAAGGATCACATCAGTCAAAAAACACATAGTAACTGTGACGTCACATGGCAGAATCTGCTGAAAGTATAAATTAACGTCACCTTAAGGTTTATTTTTTGTATAGCGCGGCGTAGTGTGAGTGTGTTTGCCCAGGAGTCACTATATTGTATCCTTTTTTAGACGGCTCCCTAGGGGTGGCAATATCCACCGTATAAACAGTGCAGGTCAAAAGTATGGATACCACAACAAAATTAGCGTTTTAACGAAATCAAATCACTTTATCTGCTTGTTATTGCGAAATCACTTCTAGTGACTAGAGTCCATGTTTTTGTTCTAAATCCAAAATAAATCATTTTAGGCGAACTTCTTGAAAGTGGGTACATTTGGCTGTGATCCACTTTTATGTTTTGCTATATATCCTAGAGGCACTGCCAGATGTAATGAAGACTAGTTGGTCGCAGATCTCTCCCATGGTGGTTTAGCTCATCCCATAGATTCTCTATACTATTTATGTCAGGCAACAGTGGCGATCATTGCATGATCTTAAGCACACCGAGGTCTGCTTTCATTTTCAAATCGCCGGTACACAGTCCTGAAGTATGTTTCAGATCGTTATCTTTTTAGAAGTCCTCCCGTAACAGGGTCAACACTTTGTTGGGTTCCTGGACATTCAGGAGTGGAAGGTAATTCGACAGCTGATGAGCTCGCAAGACTGGGTGCCTCTTCGCCCACCACTTCCCAGCGCCCTTCTGTGGCATCAGCTGGTCAACAATCAAAACTATGGTCAATAAATGGGCCTTAAGTGAACATAAGAGATATTGGTTCTCTTTTCCGAACTTAAGACAAGCAAAAGTGCTTGTAACCCTCGATGCAAGAACAAGGGCTTTTTAGAGCGAAATAAGGTTCCTATACCTACTTATCTGGACCCATACCAAAAATATGCTTTCGCAGACCTCGAATAGTGAGGCTTTGTTTGTTGAAAAATGCTGTAATATAACTCTTTTTTCCGTTTTTCGTCCGTAACAAGGATTTCTTTGAAGCAATCCGCCCGATCATAACATTTTATCGCAATCTCCGTAGGATGGGTCCATCTTGCAGATCAGTAATAAGTGAACGTTCCATAGATGTTGGCTGTTTTTCTTGAACGTCCGCATCCAGTTCAGTACTTGTTACTGCCGGTTTCATAGTTTCTTTGCCACTTTTTCTGAACACCAATCTGTGAAACCTTCAATATTTTGGCGATTTCGGCATAACAACAATTAAAAAAATGATTTGATGATAAAGTATTTATATCAAACAAAACGAAAATATAAAAAAATAATAAAATTTTATTATAAACCATGATGACATAGTCAAAAAAATGCATTTTTTTTTAGGAGTATCCACATTTTTGGGCTGTAAGCTATATAGAAACGGGGCTAGAACGCATCCTATGGCACACCAGCTCTCATGAATTCTACCGAAGATAGGACATCTTTCATTTTGACTTGGAAGCTTCGGCCACATAGGTTACAATCTTTGCTTCTGCTCTTAATTTAACGCCAATAATGTAGACAACCTTCCAAATTCGTTGTTAATTTTGAGATAAGTTGAAATTATTTCGCATTTCTGCATTAGCTACTTTTTGGTTATCTCTTTGACAATCTGATAAAATCTTTTACCACATTATCACTTATTTTCCTGTGGGCTTAGCTACTCCAAAATAAGTGAAAATTATCAAATTTTTATAATATCATTACTCAAACCTGCATAATATCGAGTCTATAGCAATTTGGCAACCGCTTTCTGCCCATTGAAAATCTGCATATGTTATTGTCATGGCTTCCGTTGGCTTAGAGCTAAATCCGAAAAATTCAAATGAGAAATTTAATTAGAGTGTTGTGTGCGCAATTGAAACCTTGAAATGTAAGTGCAATCCTTGCACACTACCGAAACTTAACCAAGCCCTACGCTCTGGTAGTTTGCCCAAATGGCGCTCACATAAAATTTGCGCAAAATGAAAGCCCAGCAATGCGAGCCCCTCCTCTTCACACACTTATAATCCACAGTGTGGTACTCAAACGGCGGCATCAACATTGGGCATTCATTTCCATTGAGAGGCATACCAACAAAGATTCAACCAGCCAACCAAACATCCCAACAAGCATCCATGCAGTCATCCTAACCATACTATGATGGGCCTGTCAGCACTTACCCACTTACAGTTCTGCTGGTACTGATTGCGCGTGACAAATTCGTCAGCAGTTTGGAATTTTGGTGACATAAATAAAAATTTTCTGCGTAAAGTGCAAATGAAAAGCGGTCCAGGCTGTGCACCAGGGCCCCAGGGTGGCAGGGCGCGGCTTAGGCGCATCAATTTGAAGCAGCTTTCGACAGTGGGTGACCAGCAATAGTAAACTCAATTAGCGCCGGGAACAGGCTTTTAGTCCGAAAAACTAAGTTAGTTATCGTTGTTTGAAGGATTGTAGCAAATTGTGCTTAACTCTAGCATTTGCTTAGTTTCCAAAAATGCATATGAATTAGGAATTAGTGCAATTTATGCAGTGCAGTGTTTTTTTTCGGCAAACAGTGTGACCCTATGCTTAAATATTTATTAATAATACGTTTCGATATGGGTATTCAGGCACAAAAGCGATTTGTCATTTGATTTGTCAGGCAAATAAAATACAAATCAATGTGGCTCACTAAATGGGGCCAACATGTTTGGCTTATTTACATATTGTTTTACTGTTTTGAGACTTGTAACGTATACGTTAGGCGCCCGTTAGCCGCAAATCAATTAATGTATTAGCTGTTTGTAAGCCGATATGTTTTGTACTTTGTACATACATATATTTGTGTGCTATATATTATATTTATGCGTATGTGTGTGTTTGTGTACCAGTAATTAAACTGTCAACAGTAAAACAATGCTCTGGGTCAAAGTAATACATTTGACATATTGACATAAATTGTCGGATAAAAATAAATGTTGAATACTGTGAGTGATGAAAAGAAATTTTATGCAAAAAAATTGAGTGGCTTATGTAATTGTTTAGCACTATACCATAATTTGCCAACAATTAATACACTATGAATTGTTTTATTGCTTAAAGTTATGTTCACTTCCTGTGTATTTAGATTTGTTATACCAAAAAAATAAATAAAGTCTAAAATCAAGATTTTCAGCATGTTTAATTTAATAGGGTGGGCCATCTGTTGGTTTGGTTGTTAAACACTCATAATTCGGAACAAAAACGTCCAAAGTGGATGCTCTTCGACATATGTAAAGTTCAAAACTACTCCATTTTAGTCATGGATGGATGAATCACTTATCCCAGCTCTCAGAAAAGAGTCCGAAATGGCTTTCGAGGTTTATTGAGGCCACCGGATGGCTGTGAAGTAGAGTATCTTGAGGGCCTCTTTAGTGGGGTAGGGTAGAGTGAAGCCCACCTGCGGTATCACAACGGGCCAATTTTTATCTGGCCTAAGTGAGTTGGGACGTCTACATTCTAACTGACGCCTTAACCTTGAAAGTGGTACAGGTCGTTCTTTGAAAAAGCCATAGTAGAGGCCAGTGTTGACCAGTTTCCGGGAACAAATGACGCAAGAATTGAAGTCCAAGAACCATTATCAGCGCTGCTTATTCGTTCTATCGATGGCAGATCAGACAGATGCGTTTTCGGCAAAAAAAATTTCATCGAAATTTATGATGTTCGCATATGGCCCGTAGAGCAAACAGGCGATATTATTTTTCATACATTAATGAGTAGCTTTAAACTTGCATTTAGTATATAAATTTGCCCAATTTTGTTGTTAAATATACAAATAAAAAACAATTAACAAAACCCTATAGTTCTTAAAATAAGCTAAGAAAACTTTTAAAACAAGATTAAAAGTCTTGAAATAAAAATGTATTAAAAACTCCATATCCAAAATTAAATGTTATTATGTATTATAGCAAGAACATAAATGATCTAAGTAAGGCCAAAAAATCCTTAAAAAATATGAAAAGTCTTGAATTAAGAAAAATATTCTTAAACTAAAATTTTTTTCATAATAACATGTTATATCTCAACATGTTAAGATTAAATATCCTCCACTAAGAAATTAAATATTTAAAATTGTGATTTTAGGGAACTCTTCGTTTTCATATTTTTAAAAATCTTAATATGATAATATTTTATTCCAAAATAAAGTAATGTATTTTAAACTTAAAATAAGACCTAAATAAGGTAAATATACTCGAATTATATGTAAATAAATGACTTAGATTATAACAAAATATTAAGCTCGTAATAATTTTTTGTTCAATTACGATTATTTATCGAGTTATCGATTACTGAATATTTAAGTAAGAATTTTTTGACAAGTAATTTTTCACAAATGATTAAAAATATTTGAACACCTTTTTTTTCAAAAAAATATAAAACTTGAATTTTTAATAAGAATAAAAACAATGAACAATTTTTTTTTTAAATTCATAACTATTTTTAATGAATTTTTTAAATTAAAAATTTTATTTTTTGCTCTTTTGTAAAGTTTGAGCATCTAAATTAGCTAACCGTCATATATTTTAGCCTATTACGCAGCAGTGTAAATCCACGTGAAAGAAAACAAAACTTCATATAAAAAGACACTGTCAAAATTCACTTCAAATTCATAGGTCTTTACAAAATTTTTCACACTCAGCTCTGTGTATTAAATTTGAATTTACCCTCATACTCCGTTTTTTCTGGAGTTTCACAAATAACTAGGCAAAAATGGCAATAATAATAATAAATATTAAGTAATATTTTCATATGGTGATTCATTTTTGCACTTTTTACTATTTAATACACTTGCAACTAATTTGAACAAACAGCTGATTTTTATGTTTAGTCTCTGGCGCCATCAATTTTTAGTAGCGCCATCTACAAGATGCCCAGACATGGGCAGCACTGTTTGGTCACAAACTCTACCCATACAATTTTTTTTGCGCACAAAATAAGTAGCAATTTTTTCTTTAAGGTTTTTTTACACTGCTGCGTACTAGTTTTTTGCTATCGAAATATCTTACTGCACTGTCAATTATTGTTTTAAGAGCTCAAAGTGAACAGGCAATGTTACTGTTGGCGCCATCTAGATGTGAAATGGCTACAAAAATTGGCAGCACTGGTAGTCAACAAGGCTGCATACCAGAGACAAAAATTCTTTGCTTTAAGACTTTTGATAGCGTTTAATTTATAATTTTTTTGTTATAACAATAATTTCTACAGATAATCATTTTTGAGATAAAACGGAAAGTAAGAAGTGCTTACTCGCGAAAATGTGTCACAATTTCTTTCGTATTTTACATACTGCCCGGTTAAAACAGTTTTTATTTAGTTGTCTCATTTGTGTAGAGTTAATCGAATATCATTATCATTTATATAGAAGTGTCCGGTTAAAAACTTGTTTGGATATCAGAATCTTCTATGCCTTTTTTTCTAGCCAAGACAATTTGTAGGCATATTAGGTCCAATTATGGCTTTCATTTAAAAGCACAAACTTTCTTTTCTAGGAGTGGTTTTTATATGTATTGTGTATCGTCAGTTGAAAATCCATCTCGTTTTTGGCACTCAAAATAACGTATTAATAGGTGGTCCATAACCACAAAATGGCTTCTTCTTGTTACCGGCACCAAATGCAGCTGTTGAAGCATACAAAAAACTAATTTTTGAGGTACCACCTGCGAATTGAAAAAGTGTAGCCACCATCATGAAGGATTTTTCCAAAAACAAAACCATTTCCGTTGAAGCATAGTAATGTTTTAACTAAAAGTCCAAATTTTTAGTAGACCTGGTAGCTTTTCTCCGAATTAGTCGTTTTGCCAAACTTCTTTGCCATCATATCATCTTTTTAGTAGATCTGGTAACTTATCTCCGAATAAATCAGTTTTCAAAACTTCTTTGATAGAAAACAGAATAAAACCTGCAACATTTCAAATTATTTGTCGATTTTAAAGCTTTTATTTAATTCCTATTTTAAAGCAGTTTGTCCAGCAGTTTTTTTGAAAAATCGTGAAAAAACTTCTTTTATTTAATTATCTCAAAGATAAAGTTTCGTTTCATTTAAAGTAATTACTTTGCTGAGAAGACTGTAATAATACAAACCCAAAAAATTTCATTTGTAACAACCTTAATGTCAGCATTTTATTTTATGCTCATCATACTCATAATATGTCCAAACAAAGGTAGTTGACCCGCATTGTCCTTGTCATTTTGTAATTTTGTCGTTTTCAAACCACAAAGTAAGTTTCCAATGCGCCTTAAAGTATGCCAAAAATTTTAATTAAAAATCACATTTCTTACGTTCTCATCTCCATCCAACAAAATAAAAAACAAAAAACGACTCGAAATACAAAATACTTTAACCTGGGTTTCCAACGCAACTTAATGGCAAGTGTTCTCATGCAAGCTTTGGCGACTATCTACTTCTCCTTCTTGGTCAACTCCCTGACGTTTGTCCACATGGAAACACTTGAAAACTTTTGCGCTTGTCATGTGCAACCTGTCCAACTATCTCGTCCTATAGCCTAAAGGCAGTAAATCCAACACAATGCACATGTTGCTGATGTGGGCTACACTGAGAGAAATTTCGAGAGTGTCAAGCTAAATAAGTTTGCAGGGTTAAGTAATTGTTTTTTTTATTTTAATGTGGCTTCTATTTATAATTAAGTAGTAAGGATAGCTTAGTAATGAGTTTTTATTGTTTTTAATAATATTGGCTAAAATTAAACAAATTAATAATTAATAATATTTTTTTGGTGCTTTAAAGAAAACCAAAATTCTTAGAATAAGACCAAAAATTCTTGAAATAGAAAACAATTTTTTAACTTTAAACAAAACTCAAAATTTTGATAGTGTAAGCAAAGATTCTCATATAAATAAATAAAATAATATTAAATTATGAAATTATATTTTTAATAACGATAACACAAAAAAAAATGTAATTTTTAGCTTAGTAAAATTTTAGATTAAAACATATTTTTATTAACTTATTTAAAGATCGGTAACAATCTGAATATAAGATTTTGGTCACGAGCTAAAAACTTTTTCCAGTCTTATTTTAATCTAGAACATTCATATCTAAAAAAAAATCCCAATTATCGCAAATAAGATTTTTTTAAAATTTGGTTTTGAACTAAAAAAATAAACGTTACAAATCTTATTTCTTATGTCAAATAATAAAAGATATATTAAAGGACTTAAAAAAATTGTTTAAATATAATTATTAGCATAATAAAATTAAAAAAAAAAACATCTTTTCAAAAACTTATTACAAGATTGTAAACAATCGGAATGTACGATTTTGGTCACGATCTTAGAGTTTTGGACGCCTTATTTTAACCTTGTACATCCTTAACTCAAAATTTTAAATTCAGCCTTTTTTTATTTACATTAATAAAAATAATTCAATGGTTTCAAATTAAATGAATTTAAAATTAAATTAATTAATTTATAAAGTGCTATCTAAGGTTTTGTCGTTGTGAAATATTTCGCCAGCCGATTTTCTTTTTCTGAGTTTTATATATGTATATTTAAATGTTTTATAAAGGGAATTAAGGCATATATATAAAAAATCCAGAAAAAAACTAAGCTTGTCTAAAAAAATTTACCTACCTCCTTTTTATAATATTTTTTCACAGACCTAAAAAAGTTAGATCGGAAATGTTGACCTAGTCACAAATTTCTTTCAGTGTAGCCGCTTGCAAGCTATTTTATAGTTGCTTTGAGTGTGAGCGGAAATGAAAAATCAAATGGTACAACTCATAATACATGGGAATGGTCCGTGTTAGAAAAAGTCCAGGCTTTCGTTCAGGCAATGGCAATTTTCTTGAACATTTTCTCTTCGGTGCAACTTTGTTGTTGTTGCGTTTGTTTTTTTTGTCATAGTTGCTTCATTTTTGTTGTTGTTGTTGCGCCCACTTGTATGCTACAAGTATTAGAATTGTCTGTTGTGTAGCACTCAATTACACTTTCGTTGTCACTAAAGCATCTTCAACAGGACAGCTTCACACACACTCAGATACATTTTCTCTACTCTTACTCTGTCTCTCTATATGTATCTCTCACATGTTGGCTTTGCATATGTCTGTGTATCTAAGAGCACTTGTTTGTTTGTGTGTGTGTGTGTCGTTTTAAGCATTGTCTGTACCGTTTTGACACTTGACATAGACAACTTCAGAGAGAGCGAATACTACGGTTGTCTTAAGTACCCCCATACACATTCATATTCTTACACACATCCACTCACACACACACACTCACCGGCAATCTTGACATCCAATAAAGATTACCAACGATTGTTAAACACAAATTGCGCTTGATGATGAGTTATGTGCCAGTGTGGTTGGTATGTGTCCTTCTGCTACCTTTTAAATTCATTTGCTTCAGTTTTTTATATGTCTCATTTTGTAAGGAATTTTATTCGCTTTAAAAGGTTGTATTTTGTTTTATTGAGCAAAAGCAAGAGTATCTCAAAGATGTGATAAAGTTGGTGGGAATGTTTGTTATCGGTGTTATTCAGCTTTAAGTATATATTTGAGTTTAAGGCATTGTCTCTATAGCTAGAATAAGCTTTTGTTCTGTATTCAATATATACTATAGCTGTTTGTTTATATAAAGCGTAAGGTGGGGCAAATACGACCTAGTCAGTGTATTTGGCTTTAAAATTCTAATTTGACAACGGATCAACTCGTCCGATAAACCAAATTAAAGCTAACGCTTTACCGCAATCCTAGAACTGCTGATTTATTCTGACCATTATTAATTTTGGAGATATGAACAATTTTCAAAAAAGTACATTTTTGTCACTTTCAAAAATAGACCGGCCGACTATTTTTTGGCTGATTTAGGACAGATATAATCTTCATAAATTCAATGGTTTTTCGATTGAACCGCCTTCGATTGAAAAATATACACCTGTCCGTTCTAACATCCAGATCTAGGAATTTATAAAGAGATATAGGTCAAGATTGATTTTAATATTTATTGTTGCTTCCAGTAACTATGGGGACAAGAGCGAAAAAAAGAAGCAATTTACGAAAACCATTAGCATAGACTTCGAAAATGATTGAGTCCATATTTGCGATTTTTTTTTACGCCTTTTGGTCTAGGAATTTTATAAAAAGATGCGCATATCCGCAGGCATATCAAGATTCAGATTAGATAGATAGAGTGATCAGCATCGACTCGGATATTAATTGAGTTCATGTCCGTCTGTCTGCTTGTACAACTAGATCTAGTAATTTTATGAAAAGATACCGCCTTATACGAAAACCGCCAAACAATTCTTGGATTGGTCAAAAATTTAAAGAACAACCTGCAACGCAAGTTGGAGCTCAATTTTTCCGAGGTATCAACACTGCACCACCGACTACAACCGAAGTTCTAGTTGCAATGCAAGGCACTCAAGAATAATAAGTCTCCAGGGAATGATAAGATAAATGCTGAATTCCTAAAATGCGACCACGATACAGCAGCAAACATATGGCTGCCCATAATACAACAGGTATGAAGTACGCAGGAGCTCCCAAGTAGCTGGAATGAAGGTTAAGATTTCAAACAAAGGAGACACGTCAGACTGCAATAACTATAGAGACGTGACACTTTTCTCCTTTCCTAGCAAGCTATTTACCTGGAATTTTCTTAAACCGCATTTCCAAGGCCGTTGAAGCTACTCTACGTGAAAACCAATTTGGTTTCCAACACCGCTCCTGCACTGAACCAAATTAATACGGTTCGTGTTATTTTTAGCAAAGCAATGAGTTTCGTTGCTGAATTTACGCACTGTTTGTTGATTTTAAAAAAGCCTTTGATAGCCTGAAGCTCCTATTTATATGGAATGCCCTGCAGAAGCGCGGTATGCCAGACAAAATAATAAACCTTATGAAAGCAATGTACAACAACTTGACGTGCAAAGTTAACCACCTTGGTCAACTTTCTGAACCCTTTGTGGTAAAAACGGGCGTCAGACAGGGCTGCTTTCTATCCCGCCTGCTATTCATTCTTGCATTATATGAGGTGCTTAGATCTGCATAAAGTGGACTCCATTCAGCTCGAAGATCTTGAATATACCGACGATTTAAGTCTAAAACGCCATAGATGCAACTATCTTCAGAATAATACCAAGAAAATCGACACTCAAGCGCAAAATGCTGGCCCTAGAGATAAGTACGTCCAAAACAAATCGCGAATATCGAATATGTTGATTCTATGGTTTACTTGGGAAGCATAATCCTAAATAAAAGTGGTGCTGATGAAGACGTCGCTTTTCGCGTTCGGAAGGCAAGGTTTGCGTTTGTCCAACTGACCCTTATATGGAAGTCCAGCCAACTTACTACCCGCACAAAGCTACGCATTTTCAACTGGAACGTCAAGTCCGTAACATTCTACGGTTTTCATAAATCGATGCCTAAGAAAAAGTGGTGGCTTTAATGGATTTAAAATACTGGTTCTATGGATGCGTACGATCAACCAATTGTTAAGTACGAGACACGGCAGCGTAAGGGGAATATAATATAAAGGGTCATCAATCTTGAGGTTTTTTTTTTTATAGGGTTTATTGATAAATCACGCGTGAGTACTGTCAAAAGTGTTTTTTATTCAGTTTTCATTGCCATTTCATTATGGAAAGACTTATACCGGAACAACGTTTACAAATCGTACAATTGTATGACGAAAATTCGAGTTCTTTTAAGAATGTTTTTCGCGCGCTAAGGCCATTTTATGGAACCAATTCGGTGAACAATTAATTTCACGCTCCGGACCGGTGAGAAGTCTTAAGTGTTTGTGGATAAACCAGCTACGATTGAAGCATTAAGGCCAACATTACCCGTGTTATACGATTATGCTCGAACGCAGTTGCGGCTTACATTTGAAAGGGATTATCTTTTAAAAGTGAATGGCAAGAATGGTTCTTTCCATTGATAATAAAGATTTTCCGATTAATTTTAAATTTAGTGTTTTTTTTGCATCTTAAAAAAAACCTCATGATTGATGACCCTTTATTACGACGAACTGATAGCAACATCACAAAGCAAGCGCTTCGTTGGAACCCTCAAAGTAGCAGACACCCGGGAGCCCCAGCTAGTCCCAGGAAGAGAAAAATCGAAAAGCTTCGTGCCAATTATTCCATCTGCACAAATGTTCACAATAAAGTTATATTTGAGTTGATTGTTGAGGCTGTATGCTCCACTTAGGAGCAAAGAAATAAATCATCACACCACTTACCAAGTTGAAAAAATTGTCAAGATGGTTTGAAAAACAGAAATTCATAAATTTAAGAGCCCAAGCCCAAAGGAACTGTAACAAAGTTTCCGCTTTTTCAGGCACATTTCCAAATTTTTTATATAGATTGGTGTGAGTCTTATAAACAAAAAAATTGACTTTATCTTCTTTTTTTTTGAAAACGATCAAGATCCGATGGAAAAAAAAGGTAAGACTACAGAGCTCCACTCCGTGTTAACAAAATTATCAAGATCCAATGAAAGCAAACAATTCATGAATTTGAGAGCCCATCTTAAAGGAACTGTAACAAAGTTTCTACTTCTTCAGCTATATCAACAAATTTGCTATGCAGATTCTCATAAACCAAGAAAAGTTGACTTTCTCTCAAATAAATGCTCAAGATACGATGAAAAACAAAAATGTTAAAATTTTAGAGCTCCGTAAAAACTTTTTCTACGTATGATTGATATCTTAAAGATAACCTTCCACATAAATTGTGCTTAAAGATTTATTCCTAAAACAAATTTTTTGAAATAGTTTTGTGCAAGAAGATGCCTTGTCTGTATGTACCAGGGTTGGGACTAGGGGACGAAACAAAAACCACTTTGGGATTGACCTTTAAAATTCAAATATTTATTCTGGATCCACTTCTTGAAAATAATATCTTCCTAATATCAACTACACTCTACATTAAAGCGTATTTGCAAGATTCGACGCCTTAAAGACGACCATCCACATATTATGTTTTTTCGTCTCTAACAAAGTTACAAGTGTTGGTAAATCGGCTTTAGAGCGTGCTAGTCTGCTTTTTTCTTCTGAAATCTTATAAAGCCATATGGCATACATAATGTCATATTGATGTCTTTGAGCATGGAAGTTGAAGTGGTTCTTACCAAAGTTTCGAGGGTTAACACACACACACACACGATGTCCTTGTTTTTTTTGTTACTAAAGCAGTTGTGAAATAAATTTTGAGTACAAGTATCATTTTTATCAGTTAATGAAATTTTAAAAACGTTTTGATGTTGCAGCAAGTTGTAAAAAAAGTCAAATCTTTAAGTCTCCGCAGAATAAATTGGGCAGTTTGACATAAGAATGTTGCTTTAAGTTTAAGCCAAGTTTTTGCAATTTCTTTTATTTTTTCAGGGGTTAAGCCAGTTGCAGAGCCCTGTCTAAATATTTCAACCACCTTTTTGATTTAGAATTTTTCCGTTTGCTTATTTGTTTTGTTTTTTTTTCCGGAATTTTATCACAAATCTCAAATTTCCATTTGTACAATTGAATGACTTTTGCAGACTTATTTGAACATTTCACTTGCCTGCATGCAAATTTCTTGTTATACTTTTATGCAACTTGGTTTATGTCATTCACTTGTTGTTTGTACATTTTGCTGCTCCTTTGTGTCCTTTTATCAAGCAGTGACTTAGATAAATTTTGGCGAAGGGGAACATTTTATGTTTTGCTTTTTCAACTTTAAAGATGGCTTATGTGTGTTAGAAAAAATTAACTATTTTAAAATACAAGAACACTGAAAATATTTTTTCAAAATTCGAAGAAGAGAATCGAATGTTAGTTAATGTTAGCTTACTATGTATTAACGAATATTAAGGAAGGAATAGAAAGCTTTACATTTTTCTTACCATAAATTATAAACTAATTTAAAATTACAAATACTCATATATTTATTAGTGTTCAATGTGTAACTCAAGAAAAAAGATTTAAAATTTGTTTTTAAGAAAGTAATTCTAAAAATACAATAATCCATATATATAGTGCTATAGGGTTTAAGAGGTGTTATTTTGTATTAAAAAAAAGCCATTTTGAGATAAAACGGATGTTTATTTTATAATAAGGGAAGGTATGCCGTTAATAATAAAAATAACAGCACCAAAGGCCACCCGACCACGCTTACAGGACCAATCCTTCAAAATTTCCATAACCAAATCGCCCATGTTCTCGATAGGCCAGACCCCCCGGACCAACAGTCCCATGTAGGATGGAAAGCTCACAACAATAACCTGGGTTTCCGAGCCCCAGATGCGACAATTTTCTTGTTGACATAGCCACCGAGGTGGAAATGGGCCTCATCAGTCAAGATGGTTTTTCGATGGAAGATTTTCACCATTTTTGTAGTGAATCTTAATAATTTCAATACGTTGTTGAAGCGTATATCATTCCATTTTTAGTAATGGCGTAGTTTCTACTTGTCAAATGTCAAAGAACAAAAGCTTCAAAAGTGTCAGCTACCGAAATACCGGGTGATTCAAAATAACACCTCTTGTTGGAAAGCCCTATAGTATTCAGAGACTAGCTGTGGTGGACTTAAGATGCTCTTGAGGACACCAAATCTAATATCATGTTAATCTACATGGCCTATAACCAACGGACGATTAAGACGCTTTCAAAAATACAACATTTGTCAAATTATAATAAACGGCATAGAACTAACGAGCGAACAGATGTACATGTATACAAGCGTGCATACAAGTCGAAGACATAGCCCGCCTTTTATGATCCGTCGTTATCGACTTAAAAACAAAACCAAAATAAACGAATTCTCTTTAACAACTTTGCTGGATAAAAAATAACAAAATTAAACGAAAATTTGTATCGACAAGGACTCGAGCCCGGGACTCGAGGCGACTTTTTTTGAGGCCAATATTCTACCTTTACCCAAATGCATGCTGTTGCCATAGAGTTGATTTGAACTATAGCCTCTAAAATAACACATTGCGACTATCAACGATACTTATGGTCTAACTATGATGATGTTTAAAATTTTAGAAAATATAGCGCTCTAGATTGATTTTGGGTGTAAGGTGGGATGGAAAAAAAAAAATCATTTAATTGTCTTCACTCCTTAACTCTAAGATTTGGACTCTTCCAAATGTCAAATTTGGTTATACTAACTTTTGACCAGACGGACGGACAGACATCTCAATTTCTTTCGTGCATCTGATTATATTGTAGGTAACTTTAGGTGGTCTCCGGCTTCTCAATCTCTAAACCACAAACTTGATGTATGCCGACCTCTAAGCAGAGCATTTAAAAATGCTCCCATTTTTCTCGCTCTTTGCGACGCCACTGCTATCAACCTTGGATTGATTTTGCAAAAAAAAAAAACAAAAAAAAAAAGCACAACAATTCGAGCATTGTTTTGCATTTTTACTTGGCTAACTGACTAGTCAAATGGACAAATAGATTTTTGTTAAGAATATTTACATTATGCTCGAGGCTCTGGAAATGAAACTGGCCACAGGAAACATGCCAAAGATTCAAAACTAAGAGCCAATGAATAAATGAATGTATGCGACAAAACCCCAATAGATGCACATATCAATTTGACCTCTGCTGCTTCTTCTACTTTAAAATTTTGTATCTTTTTATTTGTTTGGGGTATTTTTGAATGCTTTTTGTAAAACTTTTCCAGATTTCATGTGGCTGGCTCTTTGTAGAGTTCTAAAAGCTACTACGACAATTTTGCTATCTTAATAGAAAGCTGAGCTCCAGGGTATTACAAAGCCTGTCCATTAGGTTAATTAAATTAACACCACTGGAATTGACAACATACGTTTTTATTTGTGCGACCATATATAAAGCATATACATATGTATGTACTATATAACATAAGCTACAACATACAGACAAAGTCATAAAAACCAATATGTTTAATGTGTCTGCAGCACAAAGGAAATAAAATTTAACAGGAAAATCACGTACTTAAAAGCAATAAGTATTGTATAAGTATTTTGTGCACACGCCTCTTTGCAAAAACTTTGCATTTCATATTAAAGATACTTTCGAGCGCAGATACATTTTGTGAGAGACAGACAGAGATACATACTTTATTTAGATACCCGAAGCGCCCGAGTTGGGCTGCATGTCATTTGGCTTGTAACAATTGTGAAACTTTTATCGAGTTTCAACACCAAAGAGCGAAGCGAAAGCAAAAGCAAATAAAAACAACTTTAAAAACACGTTAAACTTTTTAATGTCTTCCGCAGATGAAAAACAGGCAAAGAATCTTAATTCGTTACTAACAAAGATTTAATACTCTTTTGGGGGAGCGCACAGAGCTTAAAACATATAACAATAACATTTAGGAAAATGCTGGAAATACATTATAAATTTTTTGATTTTAGTGATAATGGAAATATTTGTTTTCTATAACAATACCTATAACTAGTTTTCAGTAAATTTATACTATACTAATATAATACTTTTTTTTTTTCTTTAGACCAAGATTTTCAGTTTGCTTTCCTTTGGCTATACAACGATAATAAACGTAAAATAATTATTTATACCATATCATACCAGTTGAAAAGATTATTTATCTAACTCTGTAAATGTCAATGGCTAGCTTTAATTAAAACACATACCTATATTATAAAAATAAAGCAAATTGTTGACTAAAAAAATCAACTATTACAAGATTTAAGGGGTTTACGCAGTTCGGAAAATTTCGCGCGGAATGACAAAACTTCATATAAAAAAAAAATCCCAAATGGGATATCCCAACAAGAACAAAAACAAGATCTACAACAAGTACAACAATTCAATAGCTTAAATGAAGCAGACATACAAAATATTGTTCAGGTTCCGACTTTTTACGATCTTCTTGTGTTTTCAATAATATCTCAAAAACTCAAAAAGTTACGATAACTTAAGATATTGCAAGGTTAATTTTGTTGTTTGTAGACCCTAAAGAACTAGTTCTGTGAACTTTTATTGAATTGTTTTTATTTTATAAGTACAGTGGTTCCGACTCTTTTCGATCTTCTTGTGTTTTCAACATAGTCTCAAAAACTCGAAAAACAAAAATTTGTGTCTTGAAAATTTTTGAATGCAATAGATACGTTAACTTAAGGTATTGCAAACTCCACTTTGTTTTTTGTAATACCTTAAGAACTAGTTCCTTGAGCTAGTATCGCATTTTTTTTTACTCTTGGTGGTTTTTGTAAAATTTTTTAATTTTTATACCATGGGGCAGAAATCATTTATCGAAAAATTCAAAAGCTAAAATACAGCCACATTAAAAATGCCGTTTGGACTCGGAACTTTTCCGATCTTCTTGAGTTTTCAACATATTCTCAAAAAACTCTCAAAATACATTTTTTTTCTGAATATTTTTGAATGTATTAGATAAGTTAACTAAAGATGTTGCAAAGTCCATTTTGTTTATGGCATATGTTAGGAACTAGTTCTTTGAATGATATTTATTTATTATTAATTTTCCTCGACTGACAATTTTGTCAGTCGCCCCTGGGCGGAGCATGGGAATCTCTATTAATAACTCAGCTTATAGCCGAAACCGAACGGCGGTGTCTTGAATTAATAGAGACTTTCTTGGGCATCGGGTTGCAAAGCGAGTACGCTACCACTACGACGACGGCCAACAAAATTTACAAATTTTGAACCGTTGGGAAAGGAGGCGTTTATGGTAGTATTTTCCCAATATAACTAAAAATAAAGCCACATTAAAAATTTTGTTTGGGTCTCAACTTTCTTCGCAAACTTCTTCTTGAAAACTTAGCACTAAGAACAAATATTCTTAGAATAAGCATTAAATGGTCTATGAGAGCAAAATAATTCTCAACTTTCTAAAATTAATAAGAATTGTTTTATTCTACCTTTTCCTCAAATTAAATGAAGAAAAAAATTCTTGAAAACTCTTATGAACAAATATTCTTAGAATAAGCATGAAATGTTCTTTGAGAGCAAAATGATTCTCAACTTTCTCAAATTAAGAATTTCTGTCTAAAGGGGTATACGCAGTTCGAAAAATTTCGCGAGGAATGACAAAACTTCATAAAAAAAAATCCCTTTTGGGATATCCCATTTGCGATTTTTTTTTATACGAAGTTTTGTCATTCCGCGCGAAATTTTTCGCACTGCGTATAGACCTGAGAATCTATCACTCATTTTACACATTCTCAAATTTTCTGAAAATTTCTGTTTTTCAAAAAACAGATCTTTAATTTTACTCTCAATAATAGAAAAATGTATATTGGCGTTCTTTTGACGCTGCCATTCTTGTTTAAAGAGCAGACAGCTTGCTTTTGAAGCTTGAAATACTTGATTTTATTTCTCAGTGTAGTTTGAACCATTACAGTAGGTTTTCGGTATAAACTGAAAATTTCGCTAAATAAGAATTTTCGTCGATTGAATTTGCTGCATGTAAGGGAGATTCCAGCTCTTTTTACAAAAACTCCATTTAACTTACATTAAAATACACTTAGGAATCATTCAATAAAAAACGTCGACATCATTTTATCTAAATGATTAAAAGGACCTGGCACCGACTCCAGGATTTCGTCATTCGGAGATGCTTTACTTCGAAGTGTATGTATATCAGAGCAACAGTTAATAGCTACTAATATGAAAAACTTTCAACTTCTATTTTGGGGAGTCCGGACTCGAAAACGCCCTCCGTGGATCCGCTACTAAGTAGAACGCTAAAGTAAATAAAATACTTAGAAGATTTCAAGACATCATTTGTAAGGTTGGGTTTTTCAAATTTCCAAATGAAGCATTTTTCAATACAAAATTTTTTCTCGAAATCTAGAACACAAGAAAATAATTTAAAAAAAAACCCTCAATGGTATTTTCTTTAGGACGAGACCCCGCAACAGTTTCGAATTAAGAGCTTGCCAACATATTTCGATAAATAAGCAACCTGATAAAACGGATAAAGATTAAATCGTTTTTGGACAGAACAATGAACTAACCTTGAAATGTGAAACCCACACTCTACGTTCTGATGGTTGGTTCTGTATTACAAATACTGCCCATAAAAGATAATTTTTTCAATGTGTCAAATTTTGACATACTATCTATATTTTTCGATTTTATTATATGACAGCAAATACGGATTTTCACCCACTGTGCAATGTCTTAGGACCGCTATGCTTTAAACAAGATGAAGCTGGTTCTATTACATGATTTTCATTAGGATTCTCGTATTAAATTGAATATTTTTTTGTCACTTTTTAATAAAGGTGGGACAATTTTCGGAGTAGAGATTTTCGACCACTGTGCAATGTCTTCGGAACAGCATACTCTAAAGAAGATGAAGCCGACTCTATAACAATCACTCCAAAAATACAATTTTTAGTTAGCCACTGCTTAGAACTAACAATCCGTTCTAAGGTGTGGAACCTTAAACATTTAAAGGATCTTTGGTTCGCCGAGTTTTTATTTAATAAAAAATTTTAGATTTCACAAATACTTATAATTTCTTCTTCTTCTCGAATGTGTTGCAAGTTTATTTTAAAACCTACATCACTCTTAGTTCCTATTAGAGTATGTAAAGGTGGAAAATGCGCCTAAAAGTATGCACAAGTTTCGCAGGCTAAAGCGCAGATAATGCGCTGCAGTCAAGAGTCGCTCTTCTTGCCTTCTCCCGCTCGTTAATACTAGCTCAGGTGGCGACTTCTGAAATTTGAAGAGCTCTTTAAATACCAGCAAAACAGCAAAAAAAAACCGCTGCTAATTAACCTGGTCGCCGCCATTTTGCATCAGTTAGAAAGTCAAACATACATATAGGAAAACTTGAGTTTCTCCATTTTTTTTTTTTATTTTTGATTTTAAAAGGTTGTGGCCTATTTCTGCCACCTTGCAGAAACTTCATTGCATATTTATGGGCTTGTGCGTTTTGGCCAGGGAATTTTTTTTTTTTGCCCAGTTTTTCTTCTTATTTTAAATATTTAAAGAACAAACCAAACGCAATAAGCGAGTTCTAAACAAACTTCTGGTCCAAAGCAGTACACAGCTGCCATAAATAAACATACCAAGATTTGGGTATGTCTTGCCCAAAGTTACCCCTGCCCAAAGCTTGACCTTACTTGGCACCTTTGGGGAGTTTTTGTCAAGTTACAAGCATAAAGCCAGCTTAAAGTTTTCAACGCTTTCACGTTGCTGTTAGCAGCTGGAGACGTTAAGAAGCTTTAGTTGGTTCAAGTAAATGAACTGCAAATTGGCATTTACATATGCTAACAGTTGCATGTAACATAAAATATATAAGTAAACCCAAAAATTCAATTAAAGAAAATGCTTCATTCAACTTTCATTTAAAAACTTAAGCCAATAAAATGTCGAGTAAACACTGCAAATGCAAAATGTTCGAGCGAGGGCAAGTTAATAAGTTCTTATGATAGAAGTATGGGAAAGTTTTTAATATACTATGCTAAAAGAGTAAAAGAATGTAGTTTGTTGCTGGGAATTGATTGATCTTTGCGAATTTAATGATTTTTGCATATGGAAAAAATTTTTTGATTTGTTTCATTTGACCTGGAAGATCATATGGGTGATAAAATATCATAACGAGTACCAACTTATGAATATTCCTCATAAAATATCTCGATAATCACTTTTCAATTTTAAAATTAAATTTTATATAAAATAAATGATACATCAAAAATAGTTTTGCTTTTTAGCTATTTTTTTAAGTAAAAATCAAATTTTAGTTATCCAATATTTAAAAAAAAACAATAGTAGTTATTCCAATAAAAATAAATAAATAAAAAATATATAATTTAAAAAAAAAAAAAATTCAAGTTAAAAAAATGGTTTAAATATAAAAAAAAATTAAATTTTTTTAATATAGTTTTTTTTTTTAAATTTAAAAATTTTTTTAATTAAATTTTTTTTTATTCAATATTTTTTCAGTTTATCTAAATTTAAAAACAATATAACATTTTTTTTTTTCATTTACGTCATGTTTTTTAATAAATCGAAATTTTTCATAAAATCAATTTAGGGTGAATATTGGCTAGTATTAGATATATTTTCAAATCACGTTTCGAAATCAAAGAGATCAATTTAAAAAGTGGCCAGCCTCACTCACAAATATATGTATATTACCCTAAAAAAAAAACTGGCTGAGCTAAAAAAAGGCATATCCCATTCGGGCCTAACTTTGGTCGAATGATCATAAAGACCTAACCAAGGTCTTGTTCTACTGGGTTTGTCCTACCTCATTTGATTTAAACATAATCTAGCTTTTGTGTATTGATAAATAAAATCTCAGTGAACTTATAAGTTATTTTTTCCTTTTTTTAACTTTTGCAATTTTTTTAAGGCAAATTTAGAGAATGAAGTCATCGCATCTTCCTTTTATAAGATTTTATTGAATAACTAAGAACTAAACTAAAATGGTTTGGGAATAATTATAATAGATTTTTCTGGAGACAAAAAAAACATCGTTTTTAAACGACGTTAAAACAACATTTTAATATTAAAATTTATTAAAAATACGTCAAAAGTAAAAAAAATTGTGAAAGTAAGGTTGAAACAGAATAAAATATGTCATCAATTTAAATCGAATTCTGTTATGCTCTTCCTTTGAAATATAAATATTCCGCTCAAAAAACTAATGTAGTTACCAATGACAATCCACCGAGACCTGCTTTTTGGGTACCCTTTGACTCGCCCACGTATGCATATATGTATATCTATATGTTAGGATGTATCTGAGGATGGCTTGTGACAGTGACTGTTAGCTCTCTTGTTGCACTTGTATTTAACTAGGTTCAGCAGCTTTTGCTTAGACAAACTTTAAAACACCAAAATCAGCTTGACTTTTGGCAAAAATTTTATTGTGTAGCATTTTTTGGCAAGAGTTGTGCAAAATATATGCAAAACCTAAGTGACAGATATTGTGTGTGTCAAAGCGAGAGCTAAGATACATACATATGTATAACATTTTTATGTATATCACTAAAAATGGTGAAGACCATGTGGCTAATCGCTTTTGAACATGAAGTTTCAACAAAACAGAAATATTTGTCGCTTTGTCTGCCAAAAATGGTTAAAGGCAAGAATGCCCGAGCAACTCTAACAACGAGCCAGAAGGCTAAAAATCCCCGACTAACAAGGTGAGCAACCACAATCTGCTGTTTAGTTAGTAATTGTCCTGTATTAGGTTCCTAGTTGGAGCAAAGGGCCTCTTCGGATCCTGATAGCGATGCCGGCGGTAGCGAAGCTGCTGGTAGGGCCTTCCAAGCCGGTAAGGTCGACGGTGAGCATCGAAGCTAACAACAATCCACAACACTAGCAGCGTCTGTTTGTTTCTTTGTTACTAGTGACATTTAACTCTCTCATAATGAGCGGCTGCACCAGCGTCTGTTCTCCATGTTAGGAGCGGCTTCCTAAGTATGTGCCGGGCCATCCCAGTTGGACATAAGTGCCCATATTTGTTTTGCGTAACTTGTTGTTGAACGCTTTGCCTATTTACCATTTGGATTTATACCAGGTTTTTCTACGGTTTTATGCATTTTCTCCAAAAATGGAATGTTAAAATACTTAGAAAATATTGAATGGTGAAATTTTCTACAAAACTGAAGTTAAGCATCGGGGCTACCTGCTCCCCATTCCAGTGACTCCATATATGGATAGCTAAAGTCAGAGCTCTTCTTTAAACCTTAAGTTAAAATTAATTTTCGAAAACGACGTTAAGCCATTATCAAATCAGTTTCTTGTCTTGACTTTACAAAGGGCCGGTTCCTTCCTTCCTAGGTGTGATGTCCGCCCCCAAACTTGTGTTAAAGAAATTATGCAAAATTCCGAGTTGATTGAAAATTCAGTTGACTTATTTATGGACCTATAAACCGCATTTAGCTTATAATAGCTACTAATTCTACTTAATTTCCCAAAAACCAAAAATGTGGCTTTAAAATTTGGCAAAGTAGTCAAAATCGGTGGTTTTCTTAGCCTACATACTATTAATACATATGTATATGTACTATTTACCATAGTAACCATATGAGTATGATACAACTTACTAACACAAGCACCTTTATAGAAAATTGGAACGCCATTTAATATTCAACAACAATCAAAACAAACCACAACAATGGCAAATGGAACCGCATACAAAAGGTGGCTAACATATTATATATACAAACATTGTATATGATATTTATATGCCTATGAATGTAGTGCAAATACCTAGTAAATATACCCCTATGCATATGTAATACAAAGACTCAAGCAAAATTTACGTCACAATGGCGCATGAAATAATAGCACCCGAACATAACCACACAATATAGTCGCCGCAGTGTGCCCAGGTCTTTTGTATGTTTTCGTGTAATTTATTTGACAGTTTGACAATTTAAACAAAAAAAAAAATAAATACAAAAATAACAAAAAAGTAAAGCAAAATTATGTGATGAGGCGAGCGAAAAAAAGCGTGTGAAAATGGCCGGGGGTAAACAGATGATGGCAACAGTCGCATTTATCAAAATACATATATACTGGAAGAAATTGAAAGGACTAGAATCAAATGTTGTTTTTTTGAGTACGGCAAATAAATGCAAATTGATTTGAATGTTTGAGTTTTTGAAAAAGTATTTCTGTTATTGCTCAAAATAAGTTTCGATGGATTGCTTGTCAAATATCACAAATCATTTTAGTTTATCATTTCTAGTAATGGCTTTTATTAATTATCATTTAAATTCTCTAAAAATATTGGTCACCCTGATTTAAAACATATTTCAGAGACATATTTTTTAAATTTTTTTTTTTTTTTTTAAAAAATTTATTTTTTTTTTTTTTTTTTATTTTTAATTTAAAAAATTTTAAAAAATTTTGGTTTTTTTTTTTTTAATTTTTCTTTTAGGGGGGGGGGGAGGGGTAGAATATTAGTTCGTTATATATAAAATTCGTTATACAAAGATGCGTTACAGGAGATCAGAAGGACTAGTAAATATATCTGAATAAAGTAGCCTGAAGGCCTACGTTGCTCTGGCTACAAACCTTTTATAACTTTGAATTAACCTATACTTTATAATTACATAGATAAGTAAATAAATAAATTTGAATAAAGTTCGTTATAAAAAAGCTCGTCTGTAGTTTCAATCAAGGTTAATAGTGCTGAAGTTTCCACGCTCAAATGAGTTGAAACGGCAAATTTTCTTAGAAAACGGATATAGAAATACAAATGGGAACTGTTTAGATACTGAGAATTAAAGGGTGTGTTATTATCAAAAACTAAAAATCTTAAAACTATACAAGTTTAACTTTTAAGCTTACAATATGAAAGATCGCAAAGTAAGTGGGGTTCACAAAGAAAATTCGATACCATTTCGCGTTCGATAAACCTTCCCTTCTTTTTAAATTTATCACAACTCTCTAGTTATCGCACTGAAATTCTATCATTCAACAAGTTACTTTTTCAAAAAAAAATTTCCTGAATCTCGTAATTATGAAAAAATTTCGCCCATTTCGTACCATACGAAATCCATACATCCCAGACTTTAGCTTTCTTCTACAAAGAATTTTAATTTTTATGAAACAATTTTTCCTATTTACTATATTTTTGAAACCCTCAAAAGTACCACTCACTTCCGACCGAAGTGTTTTGCTTCAACGCGTTACTTTTAGTGATAAAATTTTCGGGAATTTCGAGATCATGAAAAAATTTAAACAATTTCGTACTAGATGAAATCTGTACAATTGGCGCCCATTCCCAACGAAAATTTTGTTCTTCATGGAGTTTCATTTTCTGACAAAATTTTTGGAAATTTCGGGATCATGAAAAAATTTGACATATCTTATTCCTTTTAACTTAGCAAGTTCCTTTCATTTATGACACCATTTTTTTCTACATCAAATTTCATTTTCTGAACAAATTTTTGGATATTTCTGGATGAGCAAAATTTTTGGCCTTAATCATACATACATCCGTTCAAATTCTGCCTTTTCCCGAACTAAAATTTTTTTCTACATCAAATTTCATTTTTTGAACAAATTTTTGGAAATTTCTGTTCAAGTGCTGCCCATTCCCGAACAAAAATGTTGTTCTCCATTTATTTTAATTTTCTAGCAAAATTTTTGAAAATTATGAATTTTTATCTCATTTCTACTAAGATAAGTTACTTATATATTTTCAAGCTGCATTGGAATAATTTAGAGCCTTTTTAAAAAGGAAAGTATACATTTGTGATTTAAAGCCAAAATGATCTACGAAAAAGTGATCGGCAGCAGTCTTTCACAGTCGCCATTACTGAAATCCCTAAATTGGGCTATGAACTGCTAACACAGCCATCTTATAGTTTCTTGAGAAAATCTTTTATTGAAATGAACAAAAAAATTTTAAAGACGCATTTTTTAAATGTAACAAATTGAAGAAGAGTGAGAGAGAATTGCTGGAAACCAAAAGCTAGAACATGTACAGTCAAACTTTCCTATAGCGAACTGCTCTATAACAAAATAATTCCAAATTTTTTTCAATACACATCTTTTTTGTTTGAGATTTTGTACAATATAATGTCCTAACCACAAATTATTGAGCGAATTTTTCTCTTAAAAAGCTAATGTTTTATATAACGAAACAAATTGCTCCTCCCGTGAGAGTTCGTTATTCGGAAGCTCAACTGTATTTTAAAGAATCCGCTTTGAAAGACATTTCGATCAAACATGTATGAGTGTGATTGCGGCACTCGAACATTACTTGCCCTTGTCCGTAGGTAAAATTTCCCGCTCACTCACAATCATAAATACTTTTCGAAGGTCTGATCAGAACGTTCATTCATACTCATACTCGAGTAAACACTCGAGTGCGATCGAAAATGCAATACTCGTTGCAGCTCTCTGGTGTACAGCTTATGTTTTTGGGAATATTTTTCTATTTCGAAACTTTTTTTGTAAAAAAATTCAAAATGCAGACCATCGCTGGGACCCCATCTTTCTGGGATCATATGAATTCCGTGACGTATTTTTTATCCATCATCCACGATTTGATAAAATTTTTGACTTGCTCACATGAGCAAGGCTGTTCTGCATCGTTGAGAAGCAATGTTTGGACTATATAGCAAGTGAGATGTCCCATTTGAGCGTTTCGAGAATACAGAAAACTATATCGTTTCTGACGCTGAAGATAATGTGCAATATGTCATAGACCTTCAGCTAGTAGTGGAACTCAATTTGCTTGCTTTTGAAGCATTTCAATAGTGTATTCCATTGAGCTGTTTTAAGATTACTTGTTGACTAACTCCGAATGATTTGCAGTTCTTCGCACTTTTAAGTTCTTAATTTAAATATTTTCAAAGTTTTTTTCAGTGTACATCTACTAAAATAGAGACATAGTACTACACAGTCCATACTCACACATGAATGTTGGACCAGCCGTAAGGCGCTAATGTTGAATTAAACGAACTCTGACGGCGGCATAAACAAAAGGAGACCACGACGCCGTTGCCAAAGGGCGGGACCTCACAGCGGGAGCCAACAAACAGTCGTAGTATTTATTTCCAGGCGCATATTTATATGAAAGCCCACACATGCATATTATATGCTTACAATGTACATATGTATATTTGTTGGCTTACTTACATATTTATGATAAATTGTCGCTTTACGAAACATGTTGCTGACATTTTTGGGGCTCATGCACAAACAAACCACCACCCCAAAAAAGAAAGAGTTTGTTTATGTATGAAAATCGCAACAAAAGTCAAGTTCAGCTGAAAGCTTGACATGAAATTTTAATAACCTAAGCAACTGCCTTGACTATTGAATGTGTGATTTACCAAGAAAAAAAAATCTGCAGGCCAAAACATATTGAGCCATTTTAATTTCTCCCAAAAGTAGTCGAAAGATTTTCTACATAAATTCCAGTATTTCAACGCAAACGTTTAAATCCATTTGATTTAAACAAATGGTGAAAAAATTATATATAGTATATTAAATATACAACCAAATCGCAGGTGAATTGCCGCAATGAGGCAAAGTGACGAGTTGTTCTCGAAATGTTGTCGTAAAAGCGCTTTTACGTAATGCGCCATTGCTCTGCCTCTGCCTACTCCCATAGGTACAACATACATATATGTACTTAAACGAGTATATACACATATGCCACATTTGCACGTGCATGTATTTGTGTTCGTGTTAGCCTTGGAAGTAAAATTTTACACGAGCAGCGACGTCGACAGCGCAGCTTAGCCAAAAAGTTTAAGTTTAAGTCTTACTTGCAACAAACCGAATCAAACCAATCCAAAACAAACCGAACCGAACCAAACAAACAGAATCACATGGATTAGTCTTGGCTAGAACAAAAGTTTAGTACAAAAACAAAAGTCTTACATATATGCTATATAAGAACAACAACAAATACAACAATCGGAAAGAAATGTTTACTTTAGTGAGCCAAAGTTTTTATACTCTTGTAAAGCATAAAATTCTGGTTTTTGAAAATTTGTACCCAAAGGGTCTTGTCGGTTAAGTTATAAAAAAATCACAAAAATAAGTACATTTTTTTTTTATTTGTTTAATTTTTTGTTTAAAGGTCAAATCGACAAAGTTTTATTTGTTTCATTTAATGCAAATAATAAAAAAAAAAAAATTTTAAAGCAAATTTAATTTCCATACCATGCTTCCTCTTCTTCTTCTTAGATTCCATTTTCCCTAGTGAGGCATAGGGCCGCATACCATGCACCTTAATGCACCAAGGGGTATATTAAGTACGTAAATACTGAATAATTATATATTTAGATTTTATTATAATTTTTAGTGTTCCAAAAAAAAAACAAAAAATATATTTAAAGTTTCAGTGCTTTAACGCGCTTAATTTAAAAAAAAACTTTCAATATTTTAGAATCAATATTTTTAAAAAATAATTGACCACTTATTTTTGTAGAGTTTTTTAAAAAATGTTGTGCTTATTTTTAAGCAACACATTTTCTTATTTTTACATTTTTTTAAATTAAAAAAAATCATTGACCTACATTTAATATGAAACAGTCGAGTCGATAGCCCTAGCAGCTAGCACTCTTGTTTTCTAGTTAGTTAGTATATTAAAATCATTTTTTTTTATGTATATTAATTAATATGGAATAAATAATAAAAAAATTAAAAGAAAATTTTAGTTAGGAATATAATTTTAAAAAAAGAGCTTAGTTTTTTTTTTGTAAGAAACAACAAATTATTGGAAAGAAAGCTATAGTACGTAAAATTAAAATTATTAAAAACATTTTTTTTAAGCCGTAATTCGATCTGTATCAAAAGATTTTGAATTTCACTGGGGTCACTTTAAAGAGGAACTAATAATAAGATTAGAAGTATTAAGAACACAGTGCAGTGAAGAATTTCGTTTCATAAAGAATTTCTTAAACGGTTGCTTTGAAATCTATGAGCATAATATCGGTAGAAAAGAAGAGAAGGTCGCCGTATGTGAAGTCCCTACCTAGTTAATGGCTTTAGTCTCATAAACAAAATGCTCTAAGGGACCTGCAGGACACATAAAGTTTGCATCATCATCATCAATTGGCCATTACAACCGTGGGTCGGTCTTGGCCGCATCCAGAAGCTTTTGCCAGTCGTTTCTGCTTTGCGCGCATTGACGGCAGTTGGAAATATCAAGCCTAGCCAGGTCAATAGATACCTGATCTTTGCATCTCAGAGGGAGTCTCTCTCTTCCGTGCCTACCATCAGTGGGCACCGTTTCGAAGGCTTTTTTCGCTGGAGCGTCATCATCCATTCTCGCTACATGACCTAGCCAACGCAGTCGCTGGAACTTAATGCGCTTCACAATGTCTACGTCGCGGTATACAGCTCATACAGCTCGTCGTTCCATCGTAAACGATACTCACCATCAACGCAAGAGGGACCAAAGATCTTACGTCAAATTTTTCTCTCGAAAACATAAGGACGGTTATTATGAGCGTTTTATAAAGAGTTGTTTTCGTCCTGCGAGAGAGGGCTCGACTTCTCAATTGCCTATTAAGCCCAAAATCTCAAGGCTGACGTTGTGTTTGGTGTTTATGCTGGCTCCTAGGTAGACAAAATCCTCTACTATTTCGAAGGTGTAGCTATCGACAGTTACATGTTACCCAAGACGCTGAGAGGGCTTCTGTGTTGACAAGAGGTATTTTGTTTTGTCCTCGTTCACTGCAAGACCCACTCGACTTGCTTCTTCATTAAGCTTGGAAAAGGCAGCACATACGGCGCGGTTGTTGCGACCAATGTTATCGATATCATCGGCATATGCCAGTAGCATGACACTCTTTTGCCCCAATATCGTGGCAGTGTGATGGATTTCTGCTGCACGTATAATTTTTGAATCTTTCCTGCTTTACACAAAAACAGAAGTTATGGGAGAAAGAATTATCCACGGAACACGGAATTGTATAATTCGAATAATTGAGAGATTAAGAAAGAGAAAGAATTATCCACGAAAAATGAAGAGATTAAAAACATCTTCTTGCGATCTGAGCTATCCTTATGAATGGCTTTACCACAATTGCTTGTAGCATACTCAAAAAGCATATTTCGTTTCACCATTGGACTTTACCCACAAGCTTAACTTCAAAAGAACTACATCGGTTGGACAAGTAAAACAGAGTTCTTACATTTTAGGTACATGGCCTTAGATAATTTTAAACTTCAAAAAAGTTTAATTTTCAAAAAAATTTTAGATCTAAAATATTTAAGCAAGGGCATTTTAAGTTTCTTCGATATTAATAAAAAAAAAAAAACACATTTTCCATTAAATACTGAATTAACGTATACTTAATATTTTTATTTTATTTTATTTTTTTTATATATTTAACTATTTAATGTACAATTTTTAATTAATGTTCTGCATATAATTTTTAATAGTTAATTTTTGTATCATAAATATTAATTGAAACTCACATGATTTGTATTTAAACAGCATAAGCGTATTGAACTTGGTTTCGCCCCTATTCTTTTTTTACAAAATCATTCTAGTTGCTAAACATTTTCTGTATGCCTTAATAGTGATCATCCATTTGTGAACCTGTTGAAAATTTGGCATTTGGTACATTTCATATAATTTTTAAGCTAACTTTATCTCCACAGAAAAAAAAACATATTAATATATTAGGTGCGCAACTAAGTTCTCCTTGTTTTTTTGATGAAAATGTAACTTTATTGTAAAAAAAATGGTTACCGATGACTCATTCAAAGTATTGCCCATCGCTAGCTACAACTTTTTCCCATCTTTCTGGTAGAGTTCGAATACCTCGACGGTAGAAGTGTTCGTCTTTTGAGGCTATCCACGAATCCACACGTTTTGCGATATCTTCATATGAGTGGAACTGCTGATCAGCCAGACCAAGTGCCATCGAGCGGAACCAGTAATAATCGGACGGCGCAATATCTGGGGAATACAGCGGGTGGGGTAGGACTTCCCATTTGAGCGTTCCCAAGTGGGTTTTAATGGGATTGGCAACGTGAGGCCGAGCATTGTCATGAAGTAGAATCACTTTTTCGTGCCTCTGCTCGTACTGTGGCCGTTTTTCTCGCAGTGCTCGGCTTAATCGCATCAATTGAGTTCGATACCGTTCCCCAGTGATGGTTTCGCCTTGTTTCAACAGCTCATAATAAACAACACCGACCTGGTTCCACCAAATGCACAGCATAACCTTCGCAGCGTGAATATTCGGCCGAGCCAGTGACGTGAAAGCCTGACCGGGTTGGCCCTAAGATTTTTTCCTCTTTGGATTGCTGTAATGAATCCACTTTTTATTACCCGTCGCGATGCAATGAAGAAAACTCTTCCTTCTTTGTCGCTGGAGCAGTTGTTCACAGGCGAAAAAACGACGCTCAACGTCCCTTGGTTTCAAATCATAAGGAACCCTAGTTCCATGCTTTTGAATCATTCCCAACGCATGCAATCGCTTGGAAATGGCTTGGCGGGTAACTCTTAATGCTGAAGCAAGCTCTTCTTGCGTTTGGCACGAATCCTCATCGAGCAATGCCTCCAATTCAGCGTCTTCGAAGGTTTTAGGTCTTCCTTTACGTGGACGGTCGTCAGCATCGAAATCACCGTCTTTGAAGCGACAGAACCAATCACGGCACGTTGTTTCGCTTGGAGCAGCATCTCCGTACACTTTTTGGACCTCTCGATGCGCGTCAGCCGTTTTTTTCGAACAGAACAAGAAAATCAACACTTCCCGCGAATGATGATTTTTTGGCACAAAACTAGACATTTTCACACAACCACAAGTAAATAATGCAAAAAGAAATTTACTAATGTGCCATAGCAGTTTGCTTACCATATGCCTAAGCTTCGTTTATGAAGTTTTGGGTATGTCAAAATCGACCAGAACTTTCTGCTAAAGCCATCTATTGACAAACAGCGAGAACTTAGTTGCGCATAATAACATAAAGGTACAGTACTGTCAAAACTACTTAGAGAGCTTTTTTTGTGAAAGTTAAAATTTAATAGTTTGAGCAAAAGTCTTGAAAAGACAGACGGTTTATGAAACTATATAAGTTGTTACTTAAATAATGCTAAATTATTTGGTTTATTTAGTCACCATGGAACCTGTACCAATCTTCCAATTTTTAAGAGATCTTAGGTTTTCAGGCAAGTTTTTTTGAGCAGTTTGAAAACGAAAAAAAAAAAATATTTTTGTGGCAATAGTTTTTATTGTAAAGATATTAGAGCATAATTTTTTTTGAATTTTTTAAATTAAGTTTTATTATTTTTATGATTTGAAAAAAGAATCATCCAAGTATGAAAAAAAAAAATTAACAGCAGTAAATTTTTGGCTTGTTAAGGAATGACCCAATCGAAATAAAACTTAAAGGCCTATACATATAACTTATTTTTTTTTATTGAATACAATATAAAATCTGTTAACTCTTGAGAAGAGTATAACACGAACAAAAGCATTTGAACTCTCAAGCAGACTATAACACGAACAAAAGCATTTGAACAATATTTGCTTAGACTGCGTTAAAGTTGGCAGCTTTTGTTGCGGTTTTGTTTCATTGTCAGCCAGGCGCAGGCAAATTAATTAAATACTTACAAACATTTGTATATAATATACATGCCCATGTAGTACATGCACATAACTACATATGTAATACATTTACTTAGTTGTAAATCTTTTGGCATTTGTTTTTGTTTTACTTAGTTTAATCTAATTTGATTACTTTTTATCTGCGTTGCAGGTAAAATAGTTTCAATACTTTAAGAGCAACAGAAGTTTGTTTTTGTTTTTGTTGTCTTTCTTATGTTTTTGCTTTTATATTTATTTATTTTACTTATGCAAATGTTCTGCTTATGTACACAAACACACACAGATAGTTGCATACACACTGTCGCACTGAGTGTGCATTTTAATTAAACACAATTTGCATACATATGTGAAATGTTGCTCATACGCCACGTTGCACGCCGCCCCCTATATAACATTTGCTTGTAACTTGTTAAGCGTTTTGGCTTGCTTTCTCTCCCTGCTCTTTTTATATTTACTATGAAAACTTGCTAAAATTGCATTTTTTTTTTGTTTCTGTTGTTTTCTTGCTTTTTGGGTTGCATTTTTTAATACATTTTTGACCCTTGCTCTGTTTACATTTAGAAAATTATACGAACTGCACTCACTTTATTATGATTATGAAGGAGGGTTGAAAGAGTCACATTTTCTTAAAGTAAAAATAGTAATAGTAAAAGTTTTCTGTCGATAAGAAGATTCCGTTTCTTGTCTTGCAACTGTCTTTGACTTTCTCAACTTTCTTCGACAAATTGGGTTTCTTATTTATGCGCATCCTGCTAACATTTTCTTTTGGCTATCATTTGTACTCAAGCAAATTAAAATTAACATTTTTTGTCAAATTTCAGCTAAACTTAAAGCTATGCATTTTTTAATTAACGTTTTAAATTGAACCAAATATAAAATTTTTCTAAGTTTAACTTTTGTTAGGGTAAACAAATAAATAAATAAATAAATAAATTGTAAAATTTTTAACCACAAAATTATAAAAATTGATGGCGTACGTTAAAGTCGGGCGCAGACGACTTTGGGATACCCTGTACCACCACATTGCAATTAAGTTCAAAATATTGCTTAAGACCTCCAAAAGATATTTTATGCGTCTTTGGCTACGATATTTTCATAAACAAACAGAAATCAGTCGAATTTTGCACCAAACAATTTTTTTGACCGATCGGTCTTATGGGGACTATATGATATAGTCAACCAATTTTAATCAAATATAGTACACTGATTGGAAACTATAAAAAACTTCCGACTGCCATATTTGGTTCCGATGTATGCAAAACCAAACGAAACACAACGAATTTTGTAAAAAAAAGCGTTTTTTTGACCGATCGTTCCTATGGGAGCTATATGATATAGTCAACCGATTTTGATCAAATTTGCTACAGTGCTTGGGAACTCTAAAAAAACTTCTTAACGCCAAATTTGGTTACAATAAACATTTTTTCGACCGATCGATCCTATGGGAGCTATATGATATAGTCAAACAATTTTGATAAAATTTGGTACAGTGCTGGGGGTCTCTAAAAAACTTCAGATTGCCAGATTTGGTCATGGTATCTTCATAAACAAACGAATTATTCATCTAAAACTTTTGCTTTTTTTCGAGGTCCTCTGAAACACCCCTATGGGAGCTATATAATGTAATCCCGATATCAAAAAAATAAAATAAACTTGTCTCCTATGGATTAATAAGGGATCTAAACTGAAAGTTTGGTTGCTCTAGCTCTTACCATCTCTGAGATCTAGGCGTTCATACGGACAGACGGTCAGACGGACAGACGGACATGGGTATATCGACTTCTCTAGTCACTCTGATCATAATTTAGGTAACTTTGGGGGGTCTCCGACGTCTCCTTCTGTACGTTACATACATTTTCGGCTTGCACAAACACAATATACCCTTTGTACCATACGGTACAGGGTATAAAAATACAAAATTACTTTAAAATGAGAAATCTAAAAATTTTTTAGAGATAACATTCGTTATTCTTAATTTACTGCTTGAAATTTTTTAAAATTAAAAAAATTAAAAATAGACAGATAGAAGAATAGACAAATCTTTAAATTTTCCAATTTTTTTTTTTTTTAATTCTCTATTTTCTTAAAAACATTCGTTATCCTTAATTTACTGTAGAGATATGTTGGGCTATAAAGTTTTATATTGTTCGGGAAACAGAGTGGAATTTTTTTTTTAATTTTAAAAAATGTAAATACATTTATTTTGTCTGAACCTTAAGACTTAGTTTTTTTTAAAAAAAGATCCTGTATCTTTATCATAATCATTATGAACTCAAGCTTTGCAAAACGTTGAAGCATCCCAAAGCTGTCCGCAATCAGCCCCAAACGAATTGCGGACTTAATTTTTTATATTCACTTGGAACTCCCTCCGATCATTTTCTTTCAAAAACAGGAATAGGATCCTAAGAACAAGATCAGGAGTCTTTCATAACATTCTAAGTTCCTTCGGCAACACAGCTTGCTGATTTTTGCTTCAAGTCTGAAAGCTAACAAAATTGAAGAACTGCCTTTACAGCTTTAACAATTCTGTGACGTCATTTCAACTGCAGCAAAAGCGTTGTCATCCGGTTAACTTATGCAAATGGGATTAAAGTCAAGAGCAAAGGTCACCACATTGGTTGACTTGCGGTTAATTGCTCCTGCACACATTTCTCCAGCCTCAAAACTCATTAACTGCAATGTTGCCTTTTAAGTTGTTCCACTTGGTGCCACTTCGACTTATGGTCGTTACCTTTTGAGGCTTGAAGTGCAGTTGAACCAAAAGCCGCTTAACCATTGAGGGCAAATGTGCCACAACTCGGAGACTTTTCAATAATTTACTCTCTTGGTTGTGGAAAAACGCTGGAAAAACACCAACGGAGAAAACTCCTTTCAAAGGCCGTTTGAGTGCGCATAATGAGCAAAAGGTGCAGAAAAACGAAAAATAGATGGAATATAAAAATAAATAGACTACTGGTATACTCGCAATGTATTTTGTTTTGTTTCCAAATTTTTATGTAAATCTCTGGCGGAAAAAACGTCAGAGCTGGCAAAAACTAGAGCTCGTAACAGTTAATGACTTTGCGTCTTAGTCCAGTAGCAGCCAAAACAGATGCCAACATCTCAGGCCAGAAATTGGGATTGTTTTTGTGTTTCTTGATTTTGTTGTAGCTGTTGTCTTTGGCAAAGTGAGTTTAGCGCTGATTTCCATGATTTCTGTCTAGCAACTTCATATAAATTGAACCATTTGCCAGGACCCAGTAAAGCCAATAACATAAAGCCACCCGTAAAGCTAAGTACATAGCAAAAGTCGGAAAAAATTGTCAAAGTCCAGAAATCATCCGATTTCCACCAAGCATTATAAATTATGTTGTAATATATTAAGTACACACAAGTGATCCAGGCGAAGAATTTGCAGAAAACACCGGAAAACGTGCTCAGTAAACAAGTATATGCAAAAATTGCTCGAATCCACTAAAATAAATAAAATAAAATTTTTTTAATGTTTATTTTTTGGCAAGATTGAAATCTAGGTGGATTTGAAATCCATGTATTGTAGATTTTATTTTGGATTTTTCCACAGCACGAATTTAAAGTTAACAATTTTGTAGCAAGTGAATGGCAATGCCTCAACGGCAAAATTGGCAATGCCATAAGTACAAATTGGCAGTCTTGCTTAAAGTGTGACCAGACTGTTCAAATTCATTATGGCTTGTTAACGTTGTAAAAAAATTTCAAAATTGGCGACGGCGCCAAATAAACAAAATACATAGGAGGAAAATATACTTGTGAAACATATTATATAAAGAGTAAACGTATTAATTTCCACAGTTTAAGTTTTACTTTTTTATATATAAAATTAAGTTAATTTTAAATCAAATTTTAAATGTTTCTTGTTCAGTGCTGCCACATTTAGTTGCAATGTGGCAACGCTGCCTTCCAGCAAGTGAAAAAAAAACCAAATTAAATAAATGCTTGTGGATTTAAAGAAAAAATGAAACTTGAAAAAAAATTATTAAAATTTCTTCAAAATGTTTTACTTACCGTATTCTTTTCCATAATCCAACTTATATGAATAATGCACAGACAAAGGCGACCCGACCAAAGCAAAATATTATGTTTTTGCGACTCTCTGGGTGCATTGTGCGACTGCCGTGATCCAGTTTCTAAGGCCAGCAGCATTATAAGGTTGCCCATAAAAGCTACATCATCAAAAAGGTTGAATGTAAAAATGCGCACAAAATATCGTCCAAACATAAATAGCATCAGCAAAAACGTTCCAATAATAATATTCGCTCTTAGTACAATCATCAAAATTCCGGCAAGTTGTACTATCGTACAAAGCGCCACGAATACCCAAGCATGCGATCGTGGTGACTGCCAGATAGCCTCAAAATTTGTAATTCGAAGATCTATAAGACGGTACGTAGTAAGTGCATCGTCTATGAACGCGGCGACGATAAAGTTTGGCGCTAATAAAGGTAACCAAAATTTGCTGTGTTTTTCCGCAAAATGCAGTACTGTTATGAAATATTTTGTAATGCTTGAAAACATGTTGATTCAAATTGAAAACAAATTGTTTATTAAAAGAAAATGATTACTTAGGTGGACGGAATTTGGATTATAATATTTTGTCATGGCACACTAGGTCAAAAGGCGAGCAAAAATGTTAAAAATTTTTCAATTCAAGTTCAAAAAAAAAATCTAAGGCTGATTTTTATACCCTGTACCGTATGGTACAAAGGGTATATTGTGTTTGTGCAAGCCGAAAATGTATGTAACGCACAGAAGGAGACGTCGGAGACCCCCCAAAGTTACCTAAAGTATGATCAGCGTGACTAGAGAAGTCGATATACCCATGTCCGTCTGTCCGTCTGTCCGTATTAACGCCTAGATCTCAGAGATGGTAAGAGCTAGAGCAACCAAACTTTCAGATTAGATCCCATAGGAGACAAGTTTTTTTTTTTTTTTATATCGGGATTACATTATATAGCTCCCATAGAGGTGTTTCAGAGGACCTCGAAAAAAAGCAAAAGTTGTAGATGGATAATTCGTTTGTTTATGAAGATATTGTCCCCAAATTTGGCAATCGGAAGTTTTTTAGAGACCCCCAGCACTGTACCTAATTTTATCAAAATCAGTTGACTATATCATATAGCTCCCATAGGATCGATCGGTCGAAAAAATGGTTTTTGTACAAAATTCGGTGAGTCTCGTTTGTTTGTGAAGATATTGTAACCAAATTTGGCAGTCGGAAGTTTTTTATAGTTTCCAATCAGTGTACTAAATTTGATCAAAATCGGTTGACTATATCGTATAGTCCCCATAGGACCGATCGGTAAAAAAAATTGATTGGTTCAAAGTTCAACTGATTTCTGTTTGTTTATGAAAAAATCGTATCTTTTGGTGGTTTTAAGCAATATTTCGGACTTAATTGCAATGTGGTGGTACAGGGTATCCCAAAGTTGTCTGCGCCCGACTTTAACGTACGCCATCTTTTGATTTTTGTTTTAAAACTTATTGTATGAATTTAAAAAATGTTTGGATTGGGCTGAAATTTTGTTAAAAATTTATTTTTGTGTACTCAAAATGCAAGTTAATTTAGATTTTTAATCGGTTTGGTTTTAGTATTGCCTGCTTAAAAAAAATGTGGTTCATAACATTTTTGGTATAGCTTCAGTTTTTGATTGGGGAATTTATTTTTATATTTATTTTCTTAATAAAATTGTATGCAGTTTTTCCTTTCGAACTTATTATATAGCTTATATGGGATATTCGAATACAGGCGCCGAAAAAAGGGAAATTTTTCTTTGAACTAAAGTTGAGTACTTTAACATTTATGCTTGAAAAATGGTATCCCACAAAAGTTTACCCTGGCTGGTTTAACAAACGTCAAAAATTGTTGAGGTATAAAGACCCGAAAAAAGGGAAATTTTTCTTTAAGCCATAGTTAAGTATTTTTATATTTATGTTTGAAAAATGGTATCCCACAAAAGTTTACCCTGGCTGGTTTAATAAACATCGACCCGATGGTCAACATTTTGGAGGACTTTTTCCATAGAAACGTTTCAATGTCACGTATCTCAAACAACATCACCAGCTGAGATATGAACGATTACCCTTCTGCGAATATTTTGGATTATTCTTTATATGATCATAGTCTTTGGCATGTTCCTTAATCAAATCTTTAAGGGAACGGTCCAAACAACTGCATGCCAAAAATATTGTATTCGTCTATCTGTGTTCTAACGTAGATCTCCGAGTCTGTAGGAGTTAGGGATTTCAAATTTTTGGTGTGCTTAACAAAAAAAACAATCCTTTGATTTTTGACACTTAAATTATTTAAACGCTTTAGTCTCACATATGCCACAAATAATTATCACATTACCGTTCTACTAACATGGTATTAATCTTAATGTAATTGTAGCCCTCGGCCATTGAGTGACCTGGCCCCAGGCGCCTATTAGTAATTAGAGGCAATTGCTAATCCGAGTTAATTGTTAATTGCGCCGCGAGCTTCTTAAACCGCGCAGCACATTTACTAATTATAGGCTACACTGTGTATATGTATATACCTTAGATAAATATATATATAAGCTTATATATATATATATATGTATATCCGTATCTTTCCGTAAAAAATATTAAAAATCGGTATGGTTCAGCGGGCTCTGCTGTTAAGAGTCACTGTCCAGTTCCTCGTTAGTGGAACTAGCGCTCCTGCTGGCCCAACACCTGAAGGGCACGCCCGCCAGTGTGTTACGTGTCTTGCTTTGCCAATGGAGCAACTTCCCACGAGTAGCATAAGTCCTTGCGCGGAGCGCATGTCTTCATAGTGCAAAGTCATTGTGATGTGTTAATGATATGCTAATGGAGCTGCTAATCATGATGCAAACATGTCGCTATGCAGTGTTGTCCAGGACACGATGCATACACCGAATGTGCCTATAATGTAGCCAACATGCTGAAAAGCTGCGGATGTGGGAAATGTCTTAATGCTGCATTTTACAGTGTTTTTCAATTTGTCATATGATAATTTAAGTCCGTCTCCTTTGATGGAGGTTACTGCTCTATTTGACAAATATCTGGAATATGGTGGCGAGGAATCAGGTTAGTGAGAAGCAACATACAAGTAGGCAAACAAAACTGAGTGAAAATAAGAAATATCCAATGCGATGCCCCATATGACACTTGTTGCTAATGTGACTCATCATTTTGTGGATACCGAACAAATCTTTGATGCAGAAAAACTTAAAAAAGCCGGAGCTGCCAGATGTATGCCATCGGGGTGTAGAAATTGAGCCCATTCCAAATTAAAAATTTAAAAAATGTAATACAGTCGAGGTGGTGCCCGACAGTGTAATAACCCTGTACCTTTTTTCTCAAAAAACCATTTATTCCTGCATATTCTTACTAAGAATTGGAACATTTTTTTGTTGGTGCAAACGATTTTGATGAAAATCTAAATTTAGGTCAAAGGAGTTATTTAAAGTATATGGGGTAAGTTTCCAGGGGATATGTTGAAGGGTGTGGGAGAAAACACGGTAAATCGATTGCGGGGGGTGGGGCGGTTGCATTGATAAAATTTGGATGTGGATTTGTTCATTAGAGGCACATGAATCAGCTTACCAAAATTGGTGGTTCTAGGTAATTTGTTACTATTATTACGTAGAGTGAAATATTGACGCAGTTTATAGGCAAGGGGAGGTGAAATTTTTACATTTTAGACTATAACTTTTGTTGTAATTGTCCCATTTTGTTTATTTTTGACACACAGATGCATGTAACCACAACGCATCGCTCTGTTAAGTTTCATTGATTGAAATATTAAGTGGTTTAGCTAAAAACGGTGAAACTCTGCTACGGGGGAACGGGGAAAGATATTGACATGATTCAACAAACTTGATCTTCTGAGGAAATATGCGCATCAGCTGTTAAAGTTTCGTATCTCTAGCTCTTATAGTCTCCGAGATCTAGGTGTTCATACAGACGGACGGACGGACGGACGGACGGACAGACGGACGGACAGACGGACATAACTCAATCGCTACCCGAGGTTAAGAAATGCAATTTGATATAAAGGACTTGGGGTCTGCCACGCCTCCTTCTTGCCGTTACATACATTGCACAAATCTAGTATACCCTTTGTACCTATAGGTACAGGGTATAAAAAAAATTAAAAATTTATGGGTATACCAGATATAAAAGCCATTGTAAACCTATTGATAGGATTCATGACGAAAATTCCATAGATCCATGCATAATTCCATCTTCGATGATACATGCTGAGCTTAAGAAGTTACCAGATGTAGGGAATCAACATTGTTGCCAGCTACAAAAAAAAAGGTTCAGCAAACAACTCGCAGTACTCTGAAAATTTTTTTTTTTACTAACTTTAAGACAAATTAATGCTGAATATTTTAAAGTTGCATTAAGAACAAAACTAAACTTTCATTTAATACAATGACCAGCCGCAGGCACTCGAGCACACAGTCGTTTATATAAGTATATGTACAAATGTGGAAATGAAGGTTGGCTAGTGGTTTTTGGCCACTAATTTACCTTAGTAAGCTATATTTATAGATTGTTTACAAAGTTCTTTAAATATAAAAATTAAAAAGTTAAAATGTGTATTTCATATATTTATATTAGGGGTTAATTAATATCTAGTATTTGATTACAAGTCAATTTATCAACCGATGACTTAGGCCTAAGACCCATTGATTCCACTGTGGTAAATTTTTAAACAAGTGCGATCCAAATTCCATCGACTATATCAAATGTCTATATAAAAATAAAGTTTGAATTTGAAATTAAGCTTTTTTGAATAAAGGCCCATACGCAGCATGCAAAATTTACGAACGGAATGAAAAACTTCATATAAAAAAAAATAGTCACGAAAAATTCCGATTACAAATTTTTGACAAGTGGACGCAGATAACAAATCAAAATAGTGTTGTCTTTTCATTTAAAAAATGCTTAGCGTTAGATGACGCCACTATTTCACTAGGTGTGGTGGCTCCATATGCAATAATTTCCATATGGAAATTTTCGAACTACGTATGGGCGTCAAAAAAAACAAACAAAAAATCTTCATCGCACTTCTGAACTATATTTTATATGTTATGTCCTGTACACTCTAGCTCTTTTGGTCTTTGAAAGACAGGCAATATATCGGCGAAGAGATTGTAAATTAAAAAGTGTATCTTGTATTGAACAAAAATTCAAAAAAGGGATTTTTTTTATATGAAGTTTTGGCATTTCGTGCTGTATTTTTGCATGCTGCGTGATATGGCTTGTTAAGAAACGTATCAAAAATAATCTTAATTAAGTTAAGAGGGTCTGAAGCACTTTTCAACTTGAAAGTGTTGTTCTAAAAACGAAAGTTCTTTTGAGAACACGGTCATATATCCAAATGGCCTAACCACCTTTTGGTAAAACATGTGTCTATAGCTCTTATGCACTTTGACATGTAGCAGCCCATCTTTTGGTAAAATCTATGGCTCGCATAGATCTAGCTTAATCGTTACCCAAGTCAATGTCAAGTCAAGCAACTTATAGTTATTCACTTATCCATCTGCATAGCAAAAATCTATAATACCCTTGACCCCAGTAGCTACCGTGTAACAAAACTAAAGGTTCATTACTGAACTAAAAATATTATCCGTCATATTTATCAATTTCCTGTACCTCATTTTGCCAACCCAAAAACTTTTCTCGTTAAATAAACGCGACAAAAAAATACAAAATAAAATAAAGGTGACGACAAGAAACAGCTCAAATGTCTTAGCCATTAAAAATGTGAAAAAATAATAGCTAAAGGAAAACCGAAGATGTTGCAGCTTTTGTTTGCTCACTTTGTATCTCTATACATTTAACGATTTTTGTCGCGCTCTTGTACGCACTCACTCTCCTGGGTTCGCTGGCTCAGTGCTCTGGCGCCTGCTTATTACTGTCGCATACCTTTGGCTTTGTCTGCGTCACTTGTAGCGCATTAATTTCTGCTGTGTAAGCAGATAAATTACAAAATGTCAAAAAGATGTTGACAGTCATTGGCAGCAATATGAAATGATAGCCAAGATGTTTGCCAGACGCTTTAACTTGACCCTGGAGCAGTTGGTTTAAGTCAGAGACTTGGCTGCATTCTAGTTTAATTGGTTTCATAAAAGTCTTCTTAGAGCTCTGCATGCGAATTTCTGAAAAATGTACAGCATAGTGACTTCCACAGCATATTGCAAAACATTTCCGGGAAATCTTCCTAAGTTTTCAGTCTTGTTTGCAGTCTAAATTGGTTGCAGCGAAAAGTTGAGGAAGTGTGCTGCGTGGACATACTTCCTAGTATTGGGATTCTTTGACTGACAAAACTAATACATGATATTATTAAATTTTAAAACTTTGCTGGTCATATAAATATATAAGTACATCCTGTTTCTTTTATACGTTTATAATATTATCTTGCCCTGATAGACATATTTCTTTGGAGAAGAGATTGTATGTTAGGAAGAATTCGCGATAATAACAGCGAGTAAGGTAATCCATTTTAAAGTTTCTGGATTTCCAGTATTGTTCAGTTTTTCGTGGATAATGTGAGCGGTAGGCACGAAGAGGATTACCAGTTGCCGCATCCGATGAATGTCAGGGAAAATTTTGAATTATAAAGCTTCTCCCACTTTAAGAATCAAAAAGTCTTAACATTCATTTAACATGATATCTTCCTTTGCTAAATCAAACCAATTGGTTGAGAGACCTTTTCTATGTTTCATCTCGTTTAAGTTAGTTAAGTGAAATTTGCGAAGAAATCCCAAGAAGAATATTAAGCTGTTAGTCCGCTTTGAGTTTTCAAGTTTTTGGTATTTTTGAGTGTTTTGGCGAATTAAACGATAAGTAAGGCGAGCAGAGTGAGGATGACAGCTAAAATTATTCCCAGAGTTTTGCTATCAATTCGTGTAATCTAGGGGAATTGGGAGATTAACCCTTTACTCAAATTACAGCTTATGAAGAATTATCGTCATTCTTCTTCTCCCAAACCCTGTTACCTCTTTTGGACTCCAACCCTCAAGGTGGGGTACGATCTCAGCATTCGTCTGCAGGCATTCCGATCCTGGATCATGTCATCGCTGAGACCCATTCGTTGCTTATATTTTTGCATTTGAAAAAAGGTGAGGTTTTTGGCACTTGTGTATGGATATTCGTTAGTTATGGAGTTTCCTTTTACACCAGCGGTTGTCTCCAAATCCGGTAACCAATCGCATACACTGATCTTTGGAAGATCTTTAAGATGTTAAAAATGTGACTCAGGCTGAATGTGATGGTACGTATGCCTGCATCTGACTAGTTCTCTTTTAGGGGCCTCTTACGTCAAATAGATTCTTATCCTGAAATAAACCTTCCTTCGCTGAATTAAATGGCAACTGTATGTTTTATGTTTATTTAGCGCAAAAAAAGAGCAGTAAGCCGATAATCCATTTCGAAGTTTCCGGTTCTTCCGTTTACGCCAGCATTTGTACATCGCTTGCTTTTTATTAAATGCTGGTAGCGCGTAATAGCGCCCTCTTGTGGCAACAATTAAAATTGCAAACAAGTCTTTTTTGCAAAAACAAAAAATGTTGCCTACTTTTAGGGCTAGCCGATATACATATTCCTGTACTAGCAAACAATTTGTTATCGAAATGTCAACGCTGCGATAAAGCAAATCGAACAAAAATATCATCTCTATTTAGATTTTGAAGTCTGTCATTCAAGTAAAGCTTCAACTACAAAATAAGTGCTTGTAAAATAATTCGTAAAACTTTTGGAAAATTCCAAGGTGCGTTTCAACGTAATACGTACGTGATTCTAAAATGGATAAGCAGAGTTTTGATGTTCACGGAGTGATTGATTCGATGTCTTGTGTAGTTAAGCAGTCAAATGCAGCCCAATCAATTGTTGACGACAAGCGTAAGTTAGTTCGTTAACCATTTGATGGTTTTACGCTATCTGTACAATCAACAGCAGTGGAAGCTGACACATCATCAATGGTTTCCATGCAAGGTGCCAGCTGCGCTGCTACATCGGATGCTTTGCCATATAAGGACGATGGTGATGGCGCCGGTGTAAAGCGCACTTGTTTGAATGAGAATATGGACAGCCTGCAGCTAAAGAAGCAGCGTATGAATGACTGCAGTGGAGTAGCAATTAAACAGGATGAGAACTGTGGCCAAATGGCGTGCAGCAGCAACATCTTCAAGATGCAGTCGCAGCCTGAAGTTCATGATGAAAACAATTATAATAATGTTGAAGATATAGCTTCTAAGGAGAGTATGGTTGACGGAGCTCCCGGCCAGGTGGCCGCAGTACCAGAAGTGCCTGCCGATCCAGAAAACAGGGCTAGGCTGCTCTATTTATTAGAACAAAAGATTGCTTACACTGAGATGCTTCGTCGAGAAATGGTTTCAATGTCGCGTTTGTGGATTATAATGAAATCGTTAAAACTAGTACAAGGGTTGCTGCAGATTAATGATGAGAACTCGATAGCTGCACCTGCTGTTCCGGTCGCAGCGTCCGCTTGTCTTTTACGGCGATCTCTACGTTGAGGACAGTGAGGATGAGAATAATTATAATGTCTTGGCAAATGATGAGCAACTGGAGTTAAGTGAGGACGATGGCTATGAATCTGCTGCCGCGTTTAACGATGGATAATATGAGTAAACAGCGGAATTTGTGGAATTTGGGAGATTAGTTCTTTGTGCACTTTAATATTAATTATTTATAGACCTAAAATGTGAACAACAGAGGAATTTGTTTTTAAATACTTTCTTTCTTTGATAAAATGCTTTCTCAATAAATTTAACAACCCCCACTAAAAGTCGTTATTATTATACTACCGTATGGTACAAAGGGTATATTGTGTTTGTGCAAGCCGAAAAGGTATGTAACGTACAGAAGGAGACGTCGGAGACCCCCCAAAGTTACCTAAATTATGATCAGCGTGACTAGAGAAGTCGATATACCCATGTCCGTCTGTCCGTATGAACGCCTAGATCTCAGAGATGGTAAGAGCTAGAGCAACCAAACTTTCAGATAAGATCCCTTATTAATCCATAGGAGACAAGTTTATTTTATTTTTTTGATATCGGGATTATATTATATAGATCCCATAGGGGTGTTTCAGAGGACCTCGAAAAAAAGCAAAATTTTTAGATGGATAATTCGTTTTTTTATGAAGATATCATAACCAAATATGGCAATCCGAAGTTTTTTAGAGACCCCCAGCACTGTACCAAATTTTATCAAAATCGGTGGTCTATATCATATAGCTCCCATAGGATCGATCGGTCGAAAAAATATTTTTTGTACAAAACTCGTTGTGTTTCGTTTTTTCGTTTGTAGAGATATTGTAACCAAATTTGGGGTTAAGAAGTTTTTTAAAGTTTCCAAGCACTGTATCGAATTTGATTAAAATCGGTTGACTATATCATATAGCTCCCATAGGAACGATCGGTAAAAAAAACGTGTTTTGTGCTAAATTCGTTGCGTTTCGTTTCTTTGTAAAGATATTGTTAGCAAATTTGGCATTAAGAAGTTTTTTAGAGTACCCAAGCACTGCACCAAATTCGATCAAAATCGGTTGACTATATCATATAGCTCCCATAGTAACGATTGGTCAAAAAAACGTTTGGTTTTGAAGATATCGGAACCAAATTTGGCAATCGGAAGTTTTTTATAGTTTCCAATCAGTGTACTAAATTTGATCAAAATCGATCGGTCAAAAAAATTTGTTGGTGCAAAATTCGACTGATTTCTGTTTGTTTATGAAAATATCGTATCGTTTGTAGGTTTTAAGCAATATTTCGGACTTAATTGCAATGTGGTGGTACAGGGTATCCCAAAGTCGTCTGCGCCCGACTTTAACGTACGCCATCTTTTTAATTGTACATCTTCATTTATTCATTAGGCTTACAAAAGTCTAGCTAGCATAGTTTGTGGCTCTTGCTTACAGTCTGTGAACTTTTGAGCGACTACACTAAAAAAAACTTTATTAGCTTAAGAAAAATGCGCCTCTTTTGTTAAAATCGAATATCTCCAGCTCTTATGGTCTACAAGATAAAGGTGTTACATGCGTCTTAATGGGTAATTCAAGAGAAAATATGAAACGTATTCATACATAAAGGCTTAGTCACCTTGGCCTTGTTTTTTTTTTCTTTATTTTCATTATGAGACGTAACCAAACTGGGTCAATGGAGCAAAACTTAGTTGAAGGCTCATTCGTTTATTTAATTCCTAAGGCATTTTCTTAGTAACCCCCCAAAACAAAGGCTGTCACTTTATAAACATGCTAAAAGCACTAAGGACACCGAGCAGCACATTAACTAGGACTAAGACAATGAGACCATAAACACCAGCATGCTACCAAATTCTAGCAGAATATGCCTAGAGACGCATTTTTGATGCTTAGATACAAGAAAGTAGCCTTGACAACGGAAATAATTTTGACCTATGGCTAAGACAATGTTGGCTTTTAATAATGAACTTCAACTTGGACTAGCTGATATTAATAAACAGAAACAAAGGGGGTCAGCAGGGTTTAAGGTTTGCTTTGCTTTGACTAGCCAATTATGTGCTGTACAATAGTTACAGACATTTTATAAAGACTCATTGTCCCTTGAAAATGTCCTTGAAAATGCTGTGTCAAGTAAAAACTTTTATTAATTGCGCTATTTGTTATATTGTGGCAATGAAAAATTACAACTCACAAACTGAAATTGAAATTGAAACGGAAAAGGAAACTTTTATTATCTGCAAAAGGAAGAGTTGTATACAAATTGCACTTGAAATTGTTACAGCTAATCAAATCAGCGCAAAATTCCTTAGACATGGACAATGGGGGGCATTGTGGGCGTGCTGACGTCACAGTTCGTTGAGTTTGTAACAAATAATTTTAAAATCTATGTCAACAATTTGGAATGCGGCAAACGGTGGCAATAATTCATTTTTGTTTTTTGCCTCTGTCTGACAGCTAATCAGCCAACGGGCAGTATGGAACTGTAGAGAGATTGACGAAAGGAAACTGCACGAAACTGAAGGCAAATAAAAACAATAAACGACAAGCACAATGAAGACAACAATGATGATGATGATGATGTTGATGGCGACGCGCCGCGACGGCCATTTTGTATAAGCGCTGTCCAACATGGCCGTTGATTTCCGCCATGTTTCAAATTCAATTTCTTTGAATTTGTTTGTCGCTCTTGTATTTTATATTTTCATGATTGTTTTCATTTATTGTCATACTCTAATATAAAGTTCTGTTTATTGCTTTTGCTCATAAAGCTTGTATATTATAGTAGGGATGTATTTAAACAGACTGACAATGCCTGACATAGTTATTTGTGCGACAAGTTTGAAATTTGGAGTCTAAAATGTCGGGACGGCGAAAGCTGGTTAATAACTGATGGCTGGGATAGTAAACTTTAAGCAAAATACTGACGATATGCCGGCTTATCTCTAATGCAGAGCTGCTTAGCGGAAGGAGTATGTGTCGATCTAAATTGCAGGCGAAATTCCTAAAGAAATGTTGGACTGGAGTCTTCTTGGTAGCAGAAGGCGCGGGAGGCCAAGAGGAAAAAAAAGCTAAAGTTTAAAAAGGCAGTGTGTAATGATATTGTTGGAAAATAAAAATTTTGTTTCTTAAATATAAGATTTTTATTGAACTACAATAATAAACGATCAAGAAGAAAACAAAAAAAAGTGAATAAAATCTGAAAAAGATCGCATCCATTGGAAAAATTTGGTAAACGGGCCTCCGAAAAAATGGTTTTAAAAGGAAAGGTATACACTGTAAGCCATTTTTGTTTACTCCTAAGGGTGTTCCACCTTAGTATCTCTTAAAAAATTTGTAATATTTTGAGAATACAAATATTTGTTAGGCTTTGTGGGTGTGGTCTAGAATGGTTCGGTGGCAAAACCTGCGTTGCTAATCTCCTAAATTTTCGCTGTTTGAGGATTCAATGAAAGCGGACAGGACCCCGATGGGCAGATTTGGGCTTTATCATCTGTTTATTTTTAGACAAGAACTTAAAAAAAAATCTTTTTAAAATAAATCGTATATTAGGTGCGTATTTCCCTTGTTTCGTTGCTTTTTAGGTTATTCCCCACAGTTTTTTTTAAAACACTTCCAAATGATATTCTGCTTTTTCAGGTAAAAAATGAATTTATCACGTGCTCTATGTGACTTGGCTTTGTTAAATATAGGAATGGCATACAGGGTGGCCCATGTGTATGGGACCAATTTATTTTTCGAATAAAAATTTAAAAAAAAATCGAATTTGTTTTAACGATGTACAGATACGTTATTTGGTGCGACGAATAAATGTTAGCTACTACTTATGTTTGATTTGGTTCAAGTACTCTTTCTTTATCTTTTTCCATTACTCCTTGAGCGTTTGCTATGGTTCGATATTCATCTTTAGGTGTGGCCATGGTAGAATAATAAGGTGATGTCGTGCGAACGCTCACTCTCTTGTTTAGAACCCTTACCGTCAGTGCAAAACTTCCTGTGAACGAGGAAGGTTGGTTGCGGACGAAATTTTTAGCACTGTGTGTTTTGTTATCTGAACACGAAACTTGCAATACAAAAGCAAAAAATTATGGGCAATAGTAACTTGTTAAAATTAGACAATAGTAAAATTAATTATTATATAAACTATAAAACATATCTGAATTGTTCATTGTTATTTGTTTGCAAACATCAACAAAATATATACATATCTATCTCATTCACATTCACGAAGCAATGCTAAGAGAGCTTTTCTAACAGAAAAGCTTTTAATCTCTAACTTGCACTCACACGCTGCATACAATAAAGTACAGCTTTTACTGACGATATCACCTTATATTATTCCACCATGGGTGTGGCAAAGTTCATGGTTTATCGATACACAATGGCAAACACCCTGGGAAAGAATATCCAAAAAATAGGTTGATCGCTGATTTATCGCCAAAAGTTCAGTTCAGAATCAGTGAAATCATGAACGGTAGTCATAAAGCAAATTTTGATATAAAGCTTTAATATAACAGCTTTGGCAATAAAGAGTATTCAAATTTTCCCACTGTAAATTCAGCCAATCTCTCTGTTTTGGCCATATTTTTGTTTTGTAAATTAAAAAAGGGGCGAACATTTCATATTTTGTACATTTTATCAAGTTGTATAAATATTATCATGCGCTGTCGACATAAATTCGATTTGTTATCAAATCATTTAAATTTTGTTAGTTTTTTATTGTGCAATTATTTTGTATTTCCGCTTGCCGGTAAAATGATTTTCAATTCATATTTGTCGAAACATTTGCATTTAAATTGTTTTATACGCTCGATATCATATGCAGTAAATGCTCACATTTTTTGCTTATATATACCATAATTTAATTAAAGTTTTTTTAAAGCAAATTTTACAATTTGTGTGTTTAAAAATCTTAAAGCCGTGACAACAAAAGATTTTTTTTTTTTAAAATAACTTGGCCCGAAGTTATGGCCACATAAAAATCTATGCTGCCTGCTGGGACGCACACAAAAATAGTTCATTTAATTTTGGTTCGGGGCAGCAAGAAGCAGGCACACACATGTCAAGATGCTTCCTGACAAGATGGTAAGCTTTGTTCCCGGCACGGCTCAAGATATTCTCAACCAAATGTTATCTTCTTGCCTTTAGGCCAGTTGCCAACAAACAATGCAAAACTAACAAAAAAAAAAAAAATGAAGTAGAATAAAGAAAATGGGACTACAAAAATGGATTTTACGGATGCTGATGGCAACAAATTTTTCCAATATTTAAGACCTGTCCAAGATACTTTGTGCTAAACAATGGAGCTACGAGCTTATACCTCTTGGTGTAAATATTTTGACAGCACATTTACTTATTGTGGATACTGTGCTGACATTTGAATGCATGGGCAAAAGTTTTTTGCTCAGCTGTCAGTTTGTCTGAATGTTTGAATTTCTATGCGGTTTTTCATGCTACGTTCTGAGTACATTGCTCTCATTTCTCGAAGTCGTGAGAGAGAGAGAGTGGAGGGCGTAGAGTAAGACCTAAATGTGTCGTCATGGATTTGTGCCTGTCAACTTGTAATCAGTCACAGGACTCGGTTGGCGGTTGAATGCACAGCGGGTGTTGTCAGAAGTAATGTACAATAAAAAGTCAATTCAATTAAATTAAATGGTAAATGACAAGACATCTCTTAGGTGGAGGCGGTTAGTCTGGGCCATATATAATGTACGCATTAGCTTAACCAAAGTCTATGAGTTAAATTAATACTAATATGTTGCCATATCTTAACAGTTAGTCTGATATAAATGAGAACTTTTTGTAGGTTGAAGTTTTTGATAGCGATGAACGCTGTAGAGCTGACCAAAGATTCTTTAGCGGCGTAGTAGTTAAGTCGATTTTAAAGCTTGTAAAAGTCTTCCTCGGCATGTACCTTGGAAGGAACTTTATTTCGTAAATTGTTCAAACATCGTTCCATTAGTATATAGAATATAGTTAAAATATTCCAAATCGCTTAACACTTTACCAAATTTTAAAAATCCATATAAGACGTATGTTGTAAATCCTAGAGAGGTAGTTTTAGGATATTGGTAAGCAGTTCCACGGAAGAACTGTGGTATGGAGCCGTTGGCATCATCCATTTTGAGCAATATGCTCTGGAAACCCGGAATAAAAGCCTATTTAAGGCGCCAGCTTGGGAAAGGATACTGCAAAACAAACCAGAATTACAAGTAGTAGAAAGAAGAAGGTATTTATATGACTTGTTTCATGTAAACTGAGAACTTATTGAAAAAAGGTAGAAATACGTAGGAACTTGAAGGATTCTTAGATATAAATTGTATAATTTCAACTATTGAATCAAAATGGACAAGAAAGTTATGGCTGCCTCTAAAGGATTGATTTAATTACAACTTGCTTGCTTAGGCATAACAAAGGCTTAAGCTGCATTATATTTTCGTTCTCCAATAAAACGTGAAATGAGAGCACGATGCATTGTCTACTTTCTCCGTATTTGAATAAGGGGCAGATTTTTAGGCAATCGATAGATTAGGTGAAATATCGACGAGTTTAGGGTATTAGGACCTCAACAAATTACAATATTTATTAACTTGATGGCTTGTGCCTAGAGTACTAGTCAGTAAGCGTTAGTTGCTGAAACTTCAATGGATTGGGGTCCTAAACCTATTTTGGAATACAATGACGTAGTCGCTTTAAACAAAGTCATTACGAGTAGGTTCGATTATAGACCTATTTAATTTACTAGTGGCGGATCCACAGAAGAGCTTTCAAGTGAAATTGCTTAATGATTTACCTACAATTTTGGTATAATTAAATTAAAAAAATTAAAAAAAAATATATTAAAAGTTTTGTCTCAAATGCAGTTTATGTAGTATACAAGCGAAAAGAATTTGTTCTAAAAGTAAGCCAGAAAAATTGCCATTTGAAGATTGAAAATTCGAAAATCAATATTTGTACAGGTTTTTGAATTTTATCCCGCCACATTTAAAGTTTGAGGAGTCTCATTTTAAATATATTTTTTGTTTTGAAAAAGCCATAATTGACTATTAAAATAAGCTTTTTCGGGACTATTAAAAAAACGTTCTTCCAGAAAGGCATTCTTAAAATGACTTATAACACTAGTTTACACGAAAAATCAGGCTTAGTATAAAAGTGTTTTTTTATGGTAGTTTTGGGTCGAAAAACACGAAACTCTAAAAAACTCCTCATTTTCAAGTTTTACTCGAGGACCCTAAAATTTGTAAACAAGTGTAAGTTACGTCTTTATGACCAAAATTTTGAATTCATACTTTTGTTTGTCAGAACTATAACAATATTCCAAAATAGCCCCATCTTGCCATATTTAAGGGGAGGTTCTTTCAAATTTGGCCGAAAGGAAGGCGAAGTTTGGGAATTTTTTGTGGCATGATGAAAAGATATACAAACTTCCTGTTTTGACTGTTAAATGCGATTTTTATTGTACAACAATTGGAAAATTTTTTTCTGGGCGAAATTCAAAATGGCGGTTCTTGTCTAGCCCCGTCTACTGCCCGCAGAATATCGTCCCCGCATTTCAGTTCTCCAGCCACTTGTAGTGATCCGAAATGAAAAATGTTTTTTGTTTATTAAAGTTAATGAAATTCTCTATGCCTTATACTTAATCAGAATGCGTTTTGACGAAAAATTAACTGAAATGTGGACGTTCGAAAAAAAATGTCGTTTTTTTTTTCACTTTTTTTGTGATTTGACAGACCTTGCTTAAAAATAACAATTTAACAATTTTTCACGTATATTGTTAGCATAAGGCATACAAATTATATCCTTTATATTCATATTATATCCTTTCAAACATGGCTTAAATGAAGGGAATCGGAACAATAGATCAAGAGCTATGCCTGAAATGCGGATGAAAAACATGGTTCCGGGAAAAACGCGTTTAAAGTTTTTAGAACGTCCCTCCCCGACTTAGTTGCGTTCAAGACGTTCTATTTCTATAAATATCGATCGCATCGAAAAATCCTTTCATACACGTATGCTACGAATATTTTTTGGTAAAAAAAAAAAAACGATTTTCTCGACCAAATTTGAAAGAACCTCCCCAGAATCTCAACAGTGGGATTGAATTGCAAATATTCGTGGGAATCTCAAGAATCTAAAAAAAACATGTTAAAGTATATTTTTAACTCAAATTGTTTCGAATAGGCAATCAAGAAGTGAAATTAAAATTGTTTACTAATCATCATTTTATGAGCAAGTTTATCGATACTGTTTAGTCATAGCATAAATTCTAGATAGTCATAAGTCCCTCATTTTCATGTGTTTTTTTGTAATTTTTTCTCCGTCTCTTATGACTCTACTGCCTGAACTCTAGAGCCTGAACTCTTTATTTTAAGAACATTAAACTTCACAATGTATTTCGTAAAGCCTAAGATTTAGTGACTTAAATTGAAAATTGAAATGAATATCATTCATTCAAGAGTAGTTTGCCAAAATATGACCAACTGTCAAAATTAATTTTTACCCTTTTCGAAGACCGCGTCTATTTGGAGTACGTTAAATATTCCATCTTCATTTCTACCAGCTAGTACAAAAAATTTAAAATTCATAAAAAAAAAGACAACAAAAGAGAAACCTGCCAAATGCCAGGTAACCCTAATCTTTTATTTATCCAAAAAGTAAATAAAGCGGCAAAAAAAACCGTGTTATATGACAGCCTCCTTTTGCTCGCATAATCATCCACACATTTTTCAGCACAATTAATTAAACTTATTAAGAATTTTGATGGCACATTTCCGGCTGTCAGGAACCGCAGCATCCGTTGGTTTCTGCCGTTCCATATACAACATGCAGGGATATCCATGATGGCGTGTGTAAAAAATGTTTACTGCTTGTTTTAATTACGTCTAACTTGGGATGTAGTAACTGCCACGCCTTTGGTAAGGATTGAGAGCCAGACGACTGACAGTCATTAGTACATTTAATAGAACATGATTGTGGGTGGTAAAAGTGTAGACTTTTTTGCACTGTGTACATTTCTATAAAGCCGTAGCATGTGTCAGGTCTATTTAAATGTTAACTTTATGCAGTGGCATACATTTTTTGAAGTAAAAAGTATACATTATATGCTATATAGCTGAAGCTATATAAAGTTAGTAAATGGAGAGTGCATTTCGTTGTCTACTGGCTGTAGACACAAATGCGATTTAATTGTTTGCAAATGATTTTTATTATTATAATTTTCTAGAGCAACAGATAGCAGAAGAAGCAGCAGAGGCGGATTTGGCTTAAATTCTTTTTGTCATGGTTAAGATGCGCTCCTTATGAAAAACCACAAATTAAATTTCACGCTGCTTGGCATAACTTTGAGGTTTGTTGTGTCATGATGTGGAACCGCAGAAATTTTGTCAATTTGACAGACGCCAATGTCAAGATGGAGCGAGGTTCTGAGCAAGTAAAGCCCAACGGGGTGGCTGACAGTGTGGAAAATGAGCTTAAGGTGTGCATGCCATTTAAATATATTTAAAAGGACGTACATAATATACATTTTTTTCCACAAATGACTTGAAGGTATATAGAGCAGCCATTTTGGGCTTTAGAATACTCTCCACGGCAGTGAAGTGCGCTAATACGCATAATATGCACGCAGTAAGACGTTAAACCTAATACTATATGACGTCACAAATTACATAAATGATAATAGAATTGTTTTTATCAAAATTGAAGTGGTTTGTTTTACTTGCTTTATTGTCGTTTTTATTTATTTTTATTGTTTTTGGATTCGGGACAAGGAAACTTATATTTTTTAGCAGAAATTTTTGCGTTACCCTGACAAGTAAATAACCTATAATTTCAGTAAGGCTAACTTGGAACTACGAATGAAATTAAGATTTTTTAGTGAATTTTTTAACGACCTACTACATATCTTATATATATCTATATTATGTACAAACGTAAAACCAAAAAATTCAAAAAATGTAAAAAAAAGAAAATTTAGTTTTTGTTAATTTCTCATTCATCGAAAAAAACTTTTCAAGTAACCCTATTCATTGACAACATAAGACTTTTTTAAGAAACGTAATTCTTTAGCTCTCGATATTACGATAAATGATTAGAATTTTGAAAAAAAATAATTGTTTTACGAGGTGGATGTTGATTAGATCTTCCATAATCTATATAAAAGCCATCTAAATTGAAGAATTCGACTTGAAAAGTGGTCCGCCTCTTATTTTTTTCAAAAATTATTTAAATTTAGTGGACTAAATAGACTTTTATTCGTTTGTTTATGTTTGTACACACTCCAATTATTGGAACTGATTTTCAAAATGGCGGTCCAATTATAAGACACTAATTGAGCTAAAATACTGAGGTACCGTAAGGTATCCCATCAGGAAGGATCTCTTTGTTTTTAGATTTGGAAACCTGCAAGAGGTCTTTGTGAAAATTTTGGAATTGTAATTGAAACTCACTCAAAATTTTCATAAGTTGAAACTTGCAAATTATAAAAAAATTTTGAGTTACGTGACGATTTTTCTTTCACTTTACTATACAAGCTCTGTTATAGAACTTCGTTTTAAAAAATTGAATACAGATTTTTATTTCGTTACGTGACGATTTGTCTATAATTTCACTCTAAATGCTCCGCTAAAGAATATAGTCCCAAAAAATGAAATAAAGCTTATTTTTATTTCGTTACGTGACGATTTTTCTATAATTTTACTCGACAAACTCTGTTAAAGAACTTCGTTAAAAAAAATGGAATTAACATTTTTCTTATTTCGTTACGTGACGCTTTTTCTATTATTTCACTCTACAAGCTCCGTAAAGAACTTCGTTCCAAAAAATTGAATTCAATTTTTATACCCTTTTCCAAATGGTACAAAGGGTATATTAAGTTTACGCAAGCCGAAAATGTATGTAACATAGAGAAGGAGACGTCGGAGACCCCCCAAAGTTACCTAAAGTATGATCAGTGTGACTAGAAAAGTCGATATACCCATGTCCGTCTGTCCGTATAAACGCCTAGATCTCAGAGATGGTAAGAGCTAGAAAAACCAAACTTTCAGATTAGATCCCTTATTAATCCATAGGAGACAAGTTTATTTTATTTTTTTGATATCGGGGGGACCTCGAAATAAATCAAAAGTTTAAGATGGATAATTTTTAAAGATTTCGTAACCCAATTTTGCATTCGGTAGTTTTTTAGAGATCTTACACACTGTACCAAATTTGATCAAAATCGGTTGACTAAATCATATAGCTCCCATAGGGCAGATCGGTCAAAAAAACGTTTTTTGCTCAAAATTCGATGTATTTCGTTTATTTGTGAAGATATCGTACCCAAAGTTGGCAATCAATTGTCTTTTAGAGTGCTTAAGCAATATATTGGACTTAATTGCAATTAGTGGTAAGGGTATCCCAAAGTCGACTGCGCTCGACTTTAACGTACGCCATCCTTATTTTTATTTCGTACCTGTCGATTTTTATATCATTTCAATCTACACGCTCTGTTCGTTAAAAAAAATAGAATAAACATTTTTCTTATTTCGTTACGTGACGATTTTTCTGTTATATCACCCTACAAGCTTCGCTAGAGATCTTCGTTCGAAAAAATGAAAACTTTACTTTAAAAAATCCCGAAATTTTTCTGTTTATATAACTAGGAGCTATATATGCATAAAGTGTCTAGCTGGATAAGGGACAAAATACTTGGTCTTACTAGCTCATTATTCCAAGCACTTACATAAAAAATATATATATCGATATAACATTTATTGACCATAAAAAATCATCTTGCATCTAAAATTTATCATATTGGATTGAACCAATAAAGCGCTATAATCACCGCTTAATATTTTTATTATAATTATCATAATCGTGCAATAACACATAATGTCACGAAATCGCTTGCATTTAGAATAATAATATACGCATACTTTCAATATTCATAATTCATAAATATGTACATAAATTCCAAATAAATAAATGTTGTGCCCAAAACATGGCAACAATTTAGAAACTTGTATGAGTACTATCCTAAAAGCCAAAAAACAATTAAAAGGCCAATTTTCAAATGTCGTGCGGTCCATGAATATTCATGAAGTGCGCACAACGAATTTAATAATTAAATAGTTTGAATATAAATGCGTCTACTGACAGGCGAGGTCAGGTTTTCAGGTTTTTCGGGTCTGCCACTTGTTTTGTTATTTGCCTCACAGTGTCTAGCCTCTGAAATGGTAATATATATAGCTTGCTGCCATGATGTCGAGGACCAAAAACGACTACAGCAACAACAACAGCAACACTGGAGGACAATCATGGTTACAATGATGGTTAACACCCACATCTGTGCCAGTAAGCCAAAAAATATACAATTTCTAAGCATTGGCTTGGCACAGTGGCGTAGAAAAGGGGAACCGATTAAGGGCAGGTGCCTCTGTTCTATTAAGTAAAAACTCATAAAAAATTTATAAAAATATGTTTCGTTTAGAAAAACCAAAAAATTTTCAGCTATCGAAAGCTCGGTAGATAATTGCAATTTTGCAATAAAAGTGCAAGTGGTCCATATTGGCAAGAACCTCCCTTATATGTATTGCAAAAATCATAAAAATCGAATAGATCGACTTAAAAAGTATCCGTTTCAGTTATTTTCGTCCAAAGAGGGTAAATATATGTAAATTTCTAAAACATTTAACAAAAATGTGTTCACCTTCTTAGATACTATAATTTTCTAAGCGAAACATACAACTTTTGTAAAAGGAGTGGGAATTAACCCCCTATCTAACCTATCTACGTCACTGTGTTGGGAAAACATTTGTGTTTGAAAGAAGGTTTGTGTTTTCGTGCAGGCTGAAGTCCGGACCATGTCTAAATTAACAAATGAATTATTTAGTGCGAACACTTTCGTGGCCAATGTTTCGGATAACAACAATGCGAATTAGGTGCGAATGACCAGGCGGGGATTACCTTAAACGCGAAACTGTGTAATTTGGTTAAAAGCATTGGGTGTTCACATTACGCGACCAAAAACCAACAGCACCATGTAAAGAGCAACGACAAGTCCTTAAATCCTCAAAATTGTCTCCTTAAAGCGATGGGCGATTTTTTTTTAATTACTGGACTTATGCAGTCACACATGACAGGCTATTAAGTTTACCTGTGCACTGAAGCCAACTGAAATGGCAAATGAAGAGAAATTGCATGGCATTTTGGAATTTTCAATCAGATATTCGAAAATTTTGTTTGAAACTTCTTTGCGGCTTTGTGTAGTGCATGTTTTGGGGTAATTGCAAACATGCAGAGTGCAACCAATTTTGTTGCACAGCTGTGACACAGAGTTTTAGCAATATTGGGTGCATCTCAATTTACAGTGAGAGAAATAAAACTAAAGGAATGTAAGTTATAAAGCGTTTGGTGTTAAATAACCTTAAGAATGACACTTTAAATACGTACATATTTGGGACAACCCGGTCATTATACCCCAAAGTTTCTTTCGATTACAAAACAAACAAAAACAAAGTAGAAGTAATCGTTTGGTCAATCAAATTATTTAGAAATCTGGTTATTCTAAAAAAATTTCTTAAGTATTTCAAATAAAAAAATAAATTTGAAAATTATTCTTCTTCTTCTTCTCCCAAACCTTTGTTTACCTCTTTTCGGACTCGCTTATGCTCCTCCTGAGGTGTGGGTATGCGATCTCAGCATTCGTCTGCAGGCATTCCGATCCTGGATCATGTCATCGCTGAGACCCATTCGTTGCTGATGTTTTTGCATTTGAAAAAGGTGAGATTTTTGGCACTTGTGTTTGGATATTCGTTAGTTATGGACTTTCCTTTTACACCGGCGATTGTCTCCAGACCCGGTAACCAATCGCATACACTGATCTTTGGAAGATCTTTAAGATGTTAACAATGTGCCTCAGGCATTTGATAGATAGATAGATTTACAAAAAACAAACATAATGTGAGAAAAGACTTCCTCAATATTTTGGATTTGCTAAAACTAGATTCGCTTGATCCAACCACGTCTTGTTTTCAAAACTGTCCTAAAGTTTGCTGCAGCGCAGCGAGACTCCGGATCAGAGTAGTATTCCACCTGAGTTAGGCATACTCGTTTGAGTCGAGGATAGTGACTACTGCTCCGCAATTCAGAATTGGAATGACAAGTTTGTCACGGTTTGCCCGAAGAAAGAAGATTGGAAGCAAAAAAAATGCTATTTAGAATCTACACTGACGGCTCGAAGACGCAAGAAGGTACAGAGCGGTCGTGTTCTCTGAGAACTTTCGACGAAGCACTTGTTCCGTCTTCCCAACTGGTGAAGCTTATTTCAGGACGATATATAAGCAGTTTGGCAAGCAGCAAGACTTATAGACACTTTGAACGAAAGTCCAAGGCTGCTATCAAGGCTCTTTCATCGCATTCCAAGCTTATCCGTAGTACGCTGATGGCGCAACACTCTATCGACTATCCACTATCGCTCAACCACACGCTTCCTGATAACGAGAAGGTGGACGAGTGTGCCAGGAACGTATTAGCACTGCCAGCTACCCTTGTGGTTACGGATATAAAAAAGCCCCTTCAAGACATCATATCTGAAATTAGTGAGACGGTCAAAGAGAATGTGATACAGTATCGGTTGTCACATCTCCCGAACACTCTGGCCACGTTATAACCCAAAGCGCACATCTGAACTCCTGCGTTTTTACAAGAACAGCACCAGGATGGTGACTGAAGTTATCTTAGGGTACTGTACCATATGCCTAATGGCTGAGATGATGCATGTTCCCCATCACGACTTCTGTCGCAGTTGCTGAGATGAGTAGGAGATTTAAAGTATCCATTACCTATCTGTGCAATTGCCCTGCACTTCTTGGGGCAAATCCTTCTTCGGAGATTGGAGCAGACTGGCTGATCTGCCCAAAGCGGATCTGGCCACTTTTATTGAAATTTCAAAATGGTTCAGTAAAAAGAGAGATTTAGGAGACATAGGATCCCCCCTCCCACCATTTCCATTAGGCATCACAATGGTTCTAGGCATACACTGAGCAGCCTTACTAACGGCTTTTCAAGCAATTTCCTCGAAACTTTATAAAAAGTTTTGCATTTATGACATTTGTTTTTTTTCAGTGTACCTACCTGTGTCTATCATTGTTTTCGCCTAAATAGTTGCTTCAGCGTCAAATCAGTTGACTGAATGTCAGCATTTTATGGCTTTACTCTGGTACAGTAAGGTGCAAAACTTTTGTTCAAGTATATTGGGGGCTTGAAGTTTTGTTCTGAATATTGTTGTTGTTGCGGTTGTTGCCAAGCAACTTGTCTGGGACAGAACTGAATTCCTCTATTTCAAGTAAATGTCTGTTTTGCATGTGTCTTTGTTGGAGTCGTCGTCTGTCTCTCGTTAGGATTGATGGCTAGTGTTGCCAGCTGCGTTGCGGCATCATATGCAAAAATTCAAAGCATTTAGGATAGTCTTACTGACAGTGGAATACACTGCACACAAAAATTGCATATCTTTAGCAAGTTTTATAAGGAAACCTTAAGGGGTTCAGGGCGTGCGTCTGTTGTCTGCGATAATTTGTGTGCAACACTTTTATTCTTATTAGGCTCACATAAGGTTATATGCTAAATTTAATGAATCTAGTTCATAAAACTACTAACAATTGTTTGGAAAGTGGAATATTGTGACTGGTTTTAGGTAAGGGGGGTCTGAAATTGATCATCAATTGATACATCTTTGGATACTAAGTAACTAGGTAAAGAACTGCCAAAATTTTGCACCGGCTGAATTTGAAGACAGTAAATTTTCCTGCTTAGGAAAGATGTCAGATGTAAACATGAATAGCAAGCTTTACGAATAACTCTGTGCAAGATCTAATCTGGAAGCGGGATGATTCCAATTCAAAAGCATTTTGGGTTCACAAGCCTTTTTTGTTACGTTATTCATTTTATGTTTTACTGAGTAGTCTGTTAGTTATGCTTGACGATAATGGCATGCAAAGTAGACAGTCGATACAGGAATATAGCTCAATCAATACCCAAAGCAATGATAATAATTATCACTCCTTCTATTTCCTGTTACGGCCCTTTGCACCAATAGGGGAAACGGAATCTAAGAAGAAGACTTCCTGTTTCATACTTAACCGCAAATCTATTGTATCCTTATACCTCTTTAAGTGCAGTGTATAAACGTTGTACACCCCAAAAGAGCTAGTCGTTACATATGGTACATAGTATCTCTATTTCTTGCCATATCTATGTTGTTAGTGACAGCTCTTGCTTGGACTTGACTTAGACTTGTGAGTTTTGGAAAAGTTGACTCATGGTGCTATGGTTTTTTTTTATTTTCATTTTGTATGCTAAATGTGGCAGCATTTTTGTCTTTATTGGTGCCACAGACGCAATGCGGCTAAAAAGTTTATGTCGAAATAATGATAGAGTGGAAGCGGAAAAAAAAAATAGAACTAAATACTTTGTAAGGTTTTATAAGAAGAGGCAACGAAATGGTAGTTAAAAAAGCTTCTTGATTTAGAGATTACTAAAATATGCTTCTTTTTTATATATTTTCAGTTTTACGACCTCAATTAAGTCGGTGAGTCTACTGTATCTAGATTCATATATTTTTGGGTATGTATACAATTTTTATCATTATGAAATGACTTTATTATAATATTTATTAGTGAGACATTTTGGAAAGTAAATTTGGTTGGAAAATCTATAAGTTGAAGGTGCTTAAAGCAAGGCGCCTTATGCAAAACATTAAGCCCATTTGGCTTTGTGCTGCATTAAGTCATTTTATAAAATTAATATTTTAAAACTTTAAGCTATGAAAGAGCTGGAGATCATCTCTTAGCGATGATAAATAATGAAATTTATCCATCAACACATCTTCTTAAATGTTATGTATAAAGTTTAGCACAATAAATATTAGAAATTTTGGCCAATGTTTGAACTAACTAAAAACTATCGTTAATTTGCGAAAACAAAATGATAATTTCATAATGCCCTCCTAAATCGGTAATCTCACTTAATATGCCAAATAGAATTTGCAGCCGGTACATTCAAATTTCGATTTAATTGTTAGCAATATAAACTAAAATAATTATTATTTTCGCCTAAATATAGTTTTGCAAAATTTTGCAGCAAAAATTTAACAATTTACTCAATTTATGCAAATGAAAAGCAAATTTATTTCGACAAAAATAAAGATAGTTGCCTGATGCAACCTGCTGCATGAAAATGACAAACTGACAGAGACTTAAATGACTGACATGTGTATGCAACAAAATGGCAGCAATCAAAGTCATCGACACTGAAGTTCTATCTACCTAAATGCCTAATTATGCGACATGACATTGTTGCGACTTGACTGACAAAATGCCAACATTTTAAATAGTTGCACAGACAGCTGTCTGTGTGCTTAAAATGGCTGCCAGTATGCTTGGGCGCTATTTCCAGCAAAGAGCTGCTGCAGCATTAGTTTGTAAAATTAATCATACGCCATGTGGCACAGCAGAAATGCTGCAAAAACAAAACCACAAATAAGCAGAGATAAAAAAATATGTATATAAGCAGTATCGAAATAAATAAATTGAAAAAAATAAAATAAAAATTGTGCTTGTTTGTGTGCAAGGAATTTTAAATATTTTATTAGCATTTCATTTTATTTTCTATTTTATTTTACATTGGTAAGCATTTGCGGCGACAGCAGATACTAAAAGACTTGGCTGCCATATTTTATGTGCCTGAACATGCACACACACATAGGCAAAAGCTCACACAGCTGCACACATACATATAGATACAAATACAGTCGAAGACGTGCGTCTCTATAAGAAGTGCGTACGTGTGCAAGTCCACTCCAGTAAGTTCGATAGCAATTGTTTCTCATCATGTATTAGGCAATTCACTAGCGAATGGTAGCTAGTTAATCATCAGAAGAAAAGAGAGTGAGTGAATGATGCTGAGAGAAGCGAGTGCTAAACGTGCGCTATGCTTAGTTTCTGAGAGTCTGTTTGCATTGAAAATGAGAGACACAGTAGTGCTGCATAGTGACAGGAAGCTACGAACAGTGATCATTAATGAATTTGCAAGCAAGAAATTGCGATAAATTGTTATCGATTGTCATACTTTTGGTTCTAAGTAATTTTGTAGATTTTTCCATTTTTTCGTTTGATATTTTTATACCCTGTACCTATAGGTACAAAGGGTATACTAGATTTGTGCAATGTATGTAACGGCAAGAAGGAGGCGTGGCAGACCCCAAGTCCTTTATACCAAAATGCTTATCATAACCTCGGGTAGCGATTGAGCCATGTCCGTCTGTCCGTCCGTCTGTCCGTCTGTCCGTCCGTCCGTCTGTCCGTCTGTCCGTCTGTATGAACACCTAGATCTCGGAGACTATAAGAGCTAGAGATACGAAACTTTACCAGCTGATGCGCATATTTCCTCAGAAGATCAAGTTTGTTGAATTATGTCAATATCTTTCCCCGTTCCCCCGTAGCAGAGTTTCGCGGTTTTTAGCTAAACCACTTAATATTTTAATCTGAAACTTAACAGAGCGATGCGTTGTGGTTACATGCATCTGTGTGTCAAAAATAAACAAAATGGGACAATTACAACAAAAGTTATAGTCTAAAATGTAAAAATTTCACCTCCCCTTGCCTATAAACTGCTTCAATATTTCACTCTACGTAATAATAGTAACAAATGACCTAGAACCACCAATTTTGGTAAGCTGATTCATGTGCCTCTAATGAACAAATCCACATCCAAATTTTATCAATGCAGCCCCCCCACCCCCCGCAATCGATTTACCGTGTTTTCTCCCACACCCTTAAACATATCCCCTTGAAACTTACCCCATATACTTTAAATAACTTATTTGACGTAAATGTCGATTTTCATCAAAATCGGTTAAAATTTGCGGAACTTATAGGTATCAATATCGTTTTGCACCAACAAAAAAATGTTCCAATTGGGAATTCTTAGTAAGAATATGCAGGAATAAATCTTTTTTTGAGAAAAAAGGTACAGGGTATTACACTGTCGGGCACCGCCTCGACTGTATTACATTTTTGATTTTAGTTTTTAAGTGAAATGTCTGTTACACTGTCTTACAAAACTTACGTTTGTTGGGTATGTCTTTATACTCAAAAGTACGGAAGTGGCAGAGAAAGCTAAAATTAAAGGGATAACTTTGAAATAAAAAAAAATTATGCGTTTCTTCTAAAAAATTTTCTTAAAAAAATAAATACATCATGAAGCGCTACCACTCTAATGAAAATGTGTTCTCGGTTTCGATAATGTGAATTATCTCCAAAACTTTTTGTTATTGCAATTTTTATAATGATAGTATCTCAACAGTTTTTGTGACGAAGCTTTCAATGCCCTTTTTGTGCTCAGTAGCTAAACAAGTAGTCAAACAAGCGTGTTAAGACGGAAATTACACTAGTTTACAAAATTAAGGGTCATCGAGTGAACTTTCGTAAGAAAGTGTTTTTTTGTGTAATTTTGGGTCGTGAAACGCGAAAATGACAACCTTTATATTTCTTAAGCACAGTTTTCGAGATATTTTCAAAAAACATATTTTTGGTCACTTATTTCAGTTATTTGTCGATTTCTCGTGAACAAAAGCATCAACAATTCTTACCCGATTTTAAAGATCTTAGACTCGAAATGTTCGTAAACGAATTCTCTTTCAGCTTAAAGCTTAACATAATTTTAAAAAAATCTCGAAAAAGCTCGAAATTTGTAATTTTGAAAAATGGTCGAAAATTACACTCTTTTTCGACTTTGGTTGCTTGTAACTTCTATAATTCTTAAACCATACATATTTAGACATATATCACTGTAAAGAGCACATCAATACTTTTCGATCTAATCGCTTTTCATGTCGATACACAGTTTTTTTCACGAGAGATTGACGAATAACTGAAATAAGTGACCAAAAATATGTTTTTTGAAAATATCTCGAAAACGGTGCTTAAGAAAAAAAAAAATTGCCAATTTGTGTTTCTCGACCCAAATTTACCCTAAAAAAAACCCCTTTTTTAATATGGTTCATTTTTCGTGTAGACCAGTGTTATTTATCCACTTATTTTAAGAAATTATTAAAATAAAGGATGCGCCTATCCCATTTTAAAATATTTGAAAAATTATTATTAATTGTAGAGAGTTTCACGCATTGTTTTTTGTTTTTTAAATCGGGAATAATATGAGTGGTTTAACTGCCAAATCGATTAACTCCACTTTTTGAATTTTGCGAAATTTAAAAGTCAGAGTACTTGGGGATCATCCATAATCTACGTGACGCTGATTTTCGTCAAAATAGACTCCCCCCCTTTCCCCCACCACCTTGTGACATAGTGACGGAATATTTTTCAAGATTTTCCATATGATCGTGACGCTTCGCCAGACCCCCCCCCCACTCCCTGGAGCGTCACGGAGTTTATGGATGATCTCTTGATAGATGCCAAATTAATAATAATAGACAAAAGACACTGAATAATAATTAATTTATTTCTCATTTTTCTCAACTTTTGTTTTATCGAGTTAATCGATTTGGCTTCATATAATCATAAAATTGGTAAGTCGATTTGTATGTACTCTAAACTGTTATAAACAAAATATTTTGTATCTGTAAATGATTAAATAATAAATGATTATCATAATAACTTAATTCCGGAAATGTTTTAAGTTATAATGATTATGCTGAACGCGTCCCTATTTTTAAGTATTTGAAAAAATCATTAAAAATCACGGATTGTTTTTTTTTTTTTTTGCCACTTTATGGAAAATTTTGAAGAATCGAGAACTATATAAACTTAAAATAAAAAAAAGTAAGTCTGTCGATTTATTCAAGGATCTCACTTTTTTTCAGTCTGTCTAAATGTCTTGATCTTGGGGACAGTAGGAGCTAGAGCAACTAAACTTTTGGATTAGATCGCTTTTTTTATCGAAAAAATGTTTATATTATTTTTGCAGTATCGGGCTTATAGTATATAGCTCACATAGCTCATCCAAATGGAAGAGGTCGAGCAAAAAAGTGGCCCGCTACACTTATTTTGGCCCATATGTTTTTTATAAATATTTGATAAAAAAAAGTAGCTAGCAAAAAAGTAGTTTGTTGAAATTTTTAAGAATCTATAGGGTTTGTTTTTGGTTTATGTGGAGATATGTGCAGATATGAGATACATAAATTTTGAGAAGAGACAGGTGTAAAATATAATTGGTGTAAAGAAAAGAAAAGGTATTGAGTACAGTCCTTTTTCAACTACTCTTTCTGCCCCTTTTGCAATACATTTTTGTGGAAGTGCAAATTAAAGTAAACAAATTAAGGAGTTATAGGTAAAGTTCTTTGGTAGCTAATAAACTAAAATTATTTCACTGCGGCAGTGCATTTCACTTTAGAGTTTCGTTGCAAATTGAAAAATTTAAATTTTTAACTAGAAACAACAATTTTAAAATAAGCAAAGAAAAGAATTTGCACAAACAAAATGCATTCCGTCTGACTAAACCTTAAAATTAAAATTCAAAATAGAATGTTTTTATATACAAATTGATTTTGCTGCTTCAAAAATTTTATAAAAAATTTGGAATTGAATTTTGTGCAAAATTGATTGGTAGTATTATTTAGTGATGGAAAATATTATGTATTTTTGTATTTACATTCTCAATTTGTAAAATTGAGTATTTAAGCCAAGTTAGAAAGGCAGATTTTCTTATTTACCAGGTTAATGGCATTTAAATTTTTGCTAGAAATCGGCTGAACCTTGTTTTTAAATTTTTTTCTGTTTAAAAAATATTTAGACTTCATTAGACCACTTTTTTTGGTTGCGTATAGCAGCTGTTGCTAGAAGTTCTTGCGCTGTTTTTAAACACAAATTTTTTCTTGCAACCCAAATTTAGTTGTTGTGCCTGCCGCATTGATGAGTATTTAATGCAGTAAGTACTTGGAGTATTTTTAAGGCATCAATGCTCTGTTGATCTTTAAATGATGCTACGCATATGAAAATTTGTCAAGAGATTTACTTCAAAATCGAATTTGCACTTGTTTAAGTAAAGCGCTTTTGGTAGTTTATTTGGGTCAAGTTTTATGCTCTAACTTGACTGCACTTTTGGCCAATAAAACTTTCATCATGGCTCACACACAGATACACAAATACAGATACACCCACTAACACACAAAAGTCGAATGCGTTGCCAACTGTTTCAACTGCTTGGCGAATTAGGCATGAAGCACGAATCCAGTTCACATTGCAACTTTGTAAGTCTGCACCTAGATAGACGGCGTACCCAATACTAAGACCCAATACCAAGACCTGTACCAGAACAATCAGGCGCAGCTGTGGGTGAAGATGACGGCAGCAGTTGGCCGTGCACAATGCGTATCCTCGCGTAACAATGCTCAGTCGTTTGCAATTTTGCGTAACTGTTCAGTGTTGTCGTCTTGGTGTTCTTTTTTTTTTAAATTGAATAGTCTTACAGAGTGTATATTGGTTTTCAGATTAAATGTGTGGCTCAGTTTAGAGTTGTCTGCAATTATTACTTCTATTCCGTGAAAACTTATAGGGTGTGGGTTAACCCGACCTCCCACTGATTCTCAAAAACGGCAATACTGAACGAGCTCATATAAATGTTGTCGTGTAGAGCATAAAAAATTACCAAAATGGTAACACAACATTTGTCTGTCAGTCTACATTTAGATGCTTTAACGACAAGAAGTATATTTTTACGATTTTCAATTGAATTTTTGTGAATATTCGATTACACATTTTTTCTTTTGAAATAAAGTAATTGGCTTATATAAAGGGTCATCAATCTTGAGGTTTTTTTCAATAGGGTTTTTTTTTTGATAAATTATGCGTGAGTACTGTCAAGCTGTCATGTGTTTTTTATTGTTTCCATTGCCATTTCATCATAGAAAGACTTGCACCCGAACAACGTTTTCAAATTGTACAATTATATAACGAAAATTCGCGTTCTGTGAAGAATGTTTTTCGCGCGCTTAGGCCATTTAATGGAAACAATTCGGTGAACAATTAATTTCACGCTCCGGACCGGTGAATTGGCCACCAAGATTCTGTGATATCACAGCGTTAGATTTTTTCCATTGGGGCTATTTGAAGTCTTAAGTGTTTGTGGATAAGCCAGCTACGATTAAAGCATTAGAGGCCAACATTACCCGTGTTATCCGATTAAGCTCGAAAGCGTCGTTGAAAATTGGAACCTCCGCATGGACGAGATACGGTGCAGTTGCTCCCAACATTTGAAAGGGATTATCTTTAAAAGTGAATAGCAAGAATGGTTCTTTCTATTGAAAGTGTTTTTGTGTTTTTTTTTTATTGCATTTAAAAAACCTCAAGATTGATGACCCTTTATTTTACTATTGGTTGGAAATTTTGCTTATTTTTTTTTATTCTCGTCGTTATGAAAAACGACACAGTGGGGCAAATCCGACCTCTAAGTGGTGGTGTCAACCAGAAGTCCAGCTCGAACCAAAAATACGTCTGAAAGCTATTTGGACAGTAATTGAATTAACTCTGATAAGTTACTTAGCTATTCAACCTTTATTGACATTCATTCAACTTTCATTTCGATTTATATATTCTAAGCATTCCGATGTCACACACGCATTTTATAGGCAAAACTAATGACTAGTTCGTATTTGCCCCTCCTTATCCTAAATAGCATAAATGTTAGACTAATATATCTTTTAAATTCGATTTTCGGGCAGTCTTTCTACGAATATAAGGAACACTTTGAGTAGCTTAGTAAAGGTTATAGGTCTGTTTTTGAACAACAGGACACTAAAGATTTTGATGATTCTTATTGTTATTATTATTTTTGTTCTTTTTTATACTTGCCGCGCCGATTTTTGAGAGCCTATCAGATTTGAAAATTCGCCGAGTAAGAAGCAACCCGGAAACTGTCTTTCATTAAACTGTCTGTCTAGATTCGTTTTTGATCTATTTGGTATTTTTTATCTTTATACCTAAGATTTGCTTAAATTTTTACGGCCTGAGTACGCAAACAAAACAGTGTTGTCCTGTAATTTTACGAATGCTTTACGTAAGAAGACACGAGCAGCTTAACTAGATGGCGCCAGCAGTAACAACAGCTGTTCTGTTTTGTTAGCACAACGAAAATTAAGTCGACAATTTTTTATGGAAGGTTTCGGGCAAATAAATAAAGAATTAAAGGAGTACCAAAAATTTGATGCTTGTACTACAGAAATATTTAATAAATAATAAAAAAGTGTTGTTTTAAAATTAAGTCATAAAATTATATGGTTTACTACGGAATTAATAAAAAATTAATAAAAATTGTTGTTTTAAAATTAAATCTCTTGGCGGATGTGTGACGTTCTAGTCAAAAAGGCGGACAAACTCATATGCCAATATTAATATTTCTTAATATTGTTAACTTAATATTTCACCATACTTAATGGTCTTCACTTTAAGAAATTATGTTTTTATTTTGACGCGAATTCGATTTTATATTTCTTTCGATAATAATTCCTATTTCTAAGAAACATTTTTGCCGAAAAAGTCTAGAACTTTCTCAAATTTTATTGCTTTGTAGTGCAAATAATATTCGTTGTTCGATCTTATAAGCTTCTTTCAGGTTCTTATTGCTATAGTTGGCTTTGTCTTCGTTGTAGCTGTCGTTCTGCTTCGTTAGGGTCACCATGCCGCTGCATAAACTTTTGCCCGGCAGCGAAACGGATGCCACTGCAGATAATGTTGCATCAAATGGCTGCGCGCACGTGTGCCAGCTGACATAGCTCACGCCCCATGCCAGTGCGCCAACCCTCATGCAACTCCCACCTTCGCACTAGAAAGACCTTCGCTTTGTGCAACGCTTTGTGGAATACCTGGATCACAAAAAAGTTTTTGGCTTTTGGTTGCGATGCTCATTTCAATGTTGGTTTCAATTGTTTTTTGTTGGTTTGGTTTTTGTGTGATGACATTGGGTGCCAGGGGTACGGCTGTGGAAGAGGCGGTTTTTCACTTATTTTCTGGTAGCATAAATTTCATTGTCTCTCGTTGCAACTATTTGAAATTCGGTGGTAGAAATTTAATTTCGTTTCGCTTTCGGTGCTCATTCGCTTCAATAAACCTGCAACTGGCCAATGACAATTTGTGTTATGGTCAGTTTATCAAGATTTTATTTTCATGTTGGTTTGTTGGTGGTCTATATGCATATATAAAATAGTTTTTGGTTTCTTTTATTAGTACTATAGTTACTATTTTTGTTTGCCAAAAGTTTAAACTGTGGTATTATAAACAGTAGATAGGTGGAACTTTAGTTTAAGCGTCTAGTTAAGAAATTATGTGCCTACAAAAGTTTTTAAGAGAGCAACTATAAAATTTAACGCTTCGGTTTTCATTGACAACCATTGAACATGCCTTGTAGGAAATTGGGCACACTAGTGCCCTACTCATCAAAGAAAAAGTTTTGGAGTCGTGTAGAAATTATGAATTTTTTTGGTACAAGTTGCTGTTGTGCACTTTTGCATTTGAGCATCCCAAATACTTTCTTTTTGTGATTATGTATGCCTACTGCCAAATTCTAGCAGATTTCTGAAAAAAATTTGAAAAATCTGTGATTCATCGCAGCTAACGAACAATAAAAGAAAAATAAATGCACGCCATGTTGCCACACATTCATAGCTCCACACTCACACTCACAAAAACTCAGTCACATACATACACACAGAAACATATATGAACATACCTGAACTTAAATCAAGTATTTTGTTTGCCAAGCACTCGGGCACTGTCAATGGATTCAAAGTGCCTGCATTTTGGTTAATAAAAAAGCAAAGCCAGCGGCGTCGGAACATAAAGGAGAGGCGACCAACCGGACACCCATGAAGTTTCAGTTCATGTGAGTGAGTGTGAATGAATGAATGTGAGTGAGTGAATGAGTGTGAGTCCGAGTGTTTTGGTAGCTTGATTGACAGACAGCCATGCCAACGGTGACGCCGATGTCGACGAAGTCTTTGGCTGTGGCCATGGCGTTGACGGCACCCAATGAAGCATGCAAACATGAAAGGAAGCAATGATGAAGCAACTACCACGACAATGCCAACAAATACAAAATAAAGAAAGTTATGGGGGCACGATGACCGACCATGGAATACACTAAAACAACAATTGAAGGAAAATATTTAAAGAAATGAAGGGAAATAAGAAAGTAAGTAGCTTTGTAAAAAAGTAAACATTTCATTATTTATTAGGCTCACATCGTTAAATGGGATTTAAGAATTTAATACAATGGGGGAAGTGTGGGGCATGACGGTAATCGCTGGAGGCTAGAAAATTGTTCCATACATGGCTTTGGTTGAGAGCTCTAAACGTCGATAAGCCACATATGTGGGCTACAACAAAGTGCCTACTGAAGGTCCCCTCAGCCTTTTGGCAATTATATCAAAAGTTGCGCATTTTGCCCCACTCTCCCCTATTTGACTACATTTTTTTAACTTCTTGTAAGATTCTGAAAATATTGACAGCAAATTAGTGTAATACTTTCAATATATCGGTTTGTTTTAGGATCTGGAGATTAAGAAAACTTTACAAATACTTTGATTTCAAATTTGAATTTAAAAAGTTATAATCAAATAATAATGAAAAAAAAATGTTCAATAGTCTCCATTTTTTTTTCATCTGGGGGGATGATGTTTTACAATTTATTTTGATACAGATAAAGGATAAGAACAGGGAAATAATAAAAACAAATACATTACTTTAATTTATTCTATTTAAATATAACTTAATTTCGTAGAGATAAACATGAAGTTCGTTTTCGATTGCGAACAATAAATGCGTCCATTAAAGATTCGATATTATCAACCAAATTCGGATATGTATGTAAAATGGCCACGTGATAATTTTTAATTCGGCGTAGAACAGAAAAACTTCTTTCATTGCAACATGAAGAACCTGGTATCGTCAGAACGATTTTCAGATAAGTTTCCGTTTCTCTAAGAAACTTTACAATTGTACTCAAATCTGAAGATTTTTTTCCCTCACGCGCCATTATCTCCAATAAGAAGTCTTCATCTTTGGTCAAACGGAATTTATGGAAATCTCCTCTATAAAATTTTATGATTGCGTCAGTATTTTTTTTGATTTGCCAATTGGTTTTTCAATCTCAAGTTTAGATGCCAATTCGCAACTGTTTTTCCAAATCGATTCAAATTTTTGAACCTGAGACTCATTCATTACAGTTGACACGATTTCTACCTTTCGACAACACACAGCTTCGATGATTGCAGCTCTTTGTTGAGGATTTCAATTCGATCATAGATTTCGATCATGGCAGTCAAAAGGAAGAGAAACTTGAACGACTCCATAGAAAATATTAAAATTTCGGATTTTGTCCGATTATTTCGAGTGGGTATGTACCCACTGGGATGTTATCCGAGTGGGTACCACTACCCATACTACCCACGTCAACCGCTGGCCCTGGATGCTTACAGCTAGCTTAGCTTTCATTAAAAAATTTAACGAACGCAAAAAAACATCGAAACCGACGGAATCGATTTAGGGAGTGTCCCGCTGCACTTATTTTTAGCCGTCTATTTTTAAGTTATGATTTAAAATTTTATACAAAAACATTAGATCAAAAACTGAGTTGAGATAAAAGTGACAAATTAAGTTTTGACGCGGTCTAAAGTTGATCCGCCAGGCACCAGAATTGAGTGCTGGACGTTTTTGAAAGTCTTGCTGGAAAATTTTGTGTTTCGCTTTAATCTTAGTTAATTTTTTTGTATTATAAAGTCTGAGAATTCCATTTTCATGTTTTATGTGGTCATTTTTATGTATGTACTATGAACTCCTTAGGTGAAATGAAATCACTTTTTTTATATTTGTTTAAAATACGAGGGTAGCTAAGTTGGTAGAGTTGTGGACTCTAAGCTTGTAGGGTCGGCTTAAGTCCTAGATTCGATTCTCAGTCGGGAAAAATTTGTTTTTACAATTTAAAAAATTCATATTGTCAAGTTTTTGTTGTAGTAGTGTCTCTCCTGTATCCTATTCCTCGTTCTGCTCTGAGAAGTTGGCTTTAGAAATTTTTAAGTGTTTAAAGTACGATTGTGAAACTTTCAAGTTTATCGAGCATCCATCAGTGAATATATAGATAGTTTTGCTAAGTGTCTTGTACTTAGTTTTTACTTTGGGTGGCAAATTTTTGAAATACAAACATATTTGATATGCATGGAAGGCTCTTTAAATTTCAGCATAATATTCTTAATAACAAGTTTCAACAAGATGGACATTATATAATTTTTATTATTTTTGGAAAAGTGTTGTATCTATAGCTCTTAAGGTATATTAGCTTACGACTTTCATTCAGATGGATGGACTTCGGTCAACCGCTGCCCAAAGAAATAATAAATGCTTAAGAAAGAACTCATACTCCAACTATTGGCTGTTACATGCCTTTATATGTACTCCATGTACCCTTATTCAAGGATACAGAGTATTAAAAACACCAGCAATGACTAGCAAAAAAAAGGAAAGCCCAAAAAAAAAGGCAGGAACAACAGCAACAACAACGACAAAGCGACAAACAAATCGACAACGGATGTTGATTGACTTTTGTTTAAAATTTTGCGTACGGAAGTTTGATAAACAAAAATGGCGCCGCACCATTTTGCTTTTTGTTATTGTTGTTATTGTATGTTGTATTAGCAGATCATGCTTAAAGCCACGACCTATAAATTTGCATAGCGTACACTTTGCGTATACGCAACGTAGCAACAAAATGACTTGCCAAAGTACTACATCAAGCATTTAAAGAAGTTGCCCTCATTTCTGCTGCTGCTGCTTTTTTGGGGTTTTTTTTTTGTGACGCTTTTGATTAGGGTTACAAGCATTTGTTTAAAAAATAATTATTATAGCTTATCCGTAGTCTGATGACTCTGGCGCAAGTTGGCAGCTCAATTTTATGATAAGGTTGACTAAATTTCTGATTTAACACCTGCACCCGTCTTTCATTCAGCCTGAAAAAGTTGTGGGTGTGAATTTACTTTAAGATTTGTTAATATTTAACTTACAATTAGGGCGGCAGATCCTTTGAAATTTTTGGGGCTTAGGTTTGCTTGACGGATTTGCAACAGTGTCAAAAGTTGAGATTTTGGTTAAAGAAACCGGCAACATGGGTCAATGAACTGGAGGCTTGGGTTCAAAGCTAAGTTCAATGTCATTTAGTTGACATTTCACCTTTTTCATTATAATTGTATTTTTATTTATATTAACAGAGAGAAATCAGAAAAGCGAAGCTCAAAGCTGTTTTTAACGAATATAAAAGATTTACTTTGTGTATGCCAGTCAAATGTACATAGAAGACGTTTATAAGACGTATGAGTGATATGTTAAGCAATAAGCCAGTATTAAAGTAAATTATAAACGAGCTATTAATAAACACATTTCGGAAAATACATTTTCTTTCTACTTAGTACTGCTTTTGTTAAGAGTGTATAATTAATAAATGCTACAACATTTGTGTATTCGTTTAGCTTACCTTTGCCTAGAACTTAAATCCACACAAACATTTAAGAACAACTTTTCTTATCCTAGAAGACACTTGCTTAAAATACATATATTGCATGTGCCGTATATAATATACTCAACACCCTTGTGATTCATTTGCTGCCCAACAAATCAAATGAAAATCGATTTACCAAGATGATCTTATGTGATTGTTCAGGAACGGACTACAACTAAACCATTAATAGCACAACTCTTAACTACAGTCCTCGGACTTGATTGTTTTTATTTGCTCTCGAAAGGAAAAACGTGCACCAACTACCAAGAATTGACTTTCAATGCCTTTAATTGCCATTGAATCGTATCTCTAATGAGCCACTTGGGCATCATTTGGTTCTATATTATTGTCGCAACAGTCGCGTACTACACATTAAATCTAACTAAATCACAGCAAATAAACATAAACACTTGTGTGTGGCCAGTGGTGGGTAAAGAGGGGTAGCTTGGGGGAACAATTACTTCCACATAAGTTTTTAAGTGTTTTACCTTGTTGAGTATAAAATCGCTTTATACAAATTTGTTAAGAATTTTGATGATTTTTGAATTTTTTTATGATTTAGTCCCTCATTACTACTTCATTAACTTTAAAAAAAATGCTTGAATTTTGTTATGTTTTTATTTTAATAAAGTTAAGTTCAATTAAAGCTCAAAATAAATTTTATAAAAATACTTTCTAAATTAATTTTTGTTCTGATTTTATTTTAAAACGAAATTAAATTTTAGAAAAAAATTCTTTCTAAATGTATAAAACTTTTTTATATGCACTCTCTAAATTTATTTAAAAAAAAAAATTTTATTTTTTAAAATTGTTTTTAAATAAATAATTTTTCTTTTTTTAATTTTTAAAATGAAATATAAAAACTTTAAAAATTCAGGTTTAAGAAATAAGGAAACATAAAATTTGTATAATAATTCTCAAATTTTCTGAAATTTTTTAATAATTCTGAAATTTTTTGTAAATTTCAATTAAGATATTTATTGATATTACTAATTTTTAATAATTTATTTTTAATTATTTTATACCGATTAAACGATATATATCGATAACAGATAGTAGCGACAGGGTTGATGTGCTGCAAAAAAATATTTTCTTTCTAATAAAAATAGCTGAATCGTTAAATTTTACTAAAAAAAAATTGAGAAAATAAATGGCTTTAATTTTCAATAAAAATCTGTCAGCTGTTTGCAGCAAGGAAAATATGAGAATCTATCGAAAAGTGTAAAGCAAAAATGAAAAGTTATCGACAACAAAAAATGTGAAATGAGGGGCAAGCAAAATCGAAATCGATTAAAATTAGTTTGTTTTCAGTTTGTGAAATTCGCAGCACAGCTGATGGTTAGCCTTTATATATGGTAAATCAAAAAAAAACCCTCAATTTGCACTCAGTGAATTATTATTCAAAATATTTGAAAGGGTTTTCTTGAAACTGCATTCAGGACATATTTGCCAACTTTCATGTCGATTGCACAAACCAAAATTATAGCCCCAACTACCAGCCCTTTGGTTGCAACTGACTCAAAAAGGTCACAATAAACCTCATTATTTCCCAAACTATCGATTTTGAAGTTGAGAGGATGATTAAAAATCTTCAATTGCTACTCTTTGGCGCCAAGAAATACAAAACGATAAAAGTGATTCCTTTAATACCTTAAAATTGCAAATTAAGCTGTGTTGTAGCTCGAGTTGAAAAAATTCAGCGCATACGAACTTTGACCAGGTATTTGGAATAATCTAAAATCCTTCCGCTCACTCAGGTCATGTCAAACAGTTGCATATATAGACCTCTGCTATAGGTCATCTTTATGTTCTTATCAAGCTATCAATATTTTAAAAATACCTTTGAGTAACGCTAGATCACCTAAAAGTTGGATAATCCTTGGGATGAATAATCTTTGAACAATGTATCAACATCTTTTACAAAACAAATATTTTCTATTTTTATAAAATCCGATTAAATAAGTCTACTCTAATTCTTAGAAGACTTAGTCAAAAATATTTGTAAATAAATAAAACGGTGACCAATCCATTTACTTTTTCTTGTACATAGTAAATAATTTCGAGGATTGAAAATAAAATTCCACCCTTAAGGCCCATACGCAGTTCGAAAAATTTCGCACGGAATGACAAAACTTCATATAAAAAAATAGCCCATTTGGAATTTTTGAATTGCGTATGGACCTTTAGCAAAAACTGTCTACGTCACTGTCTTTCGCTGACTCTCTCGCTGTAGTGTTAAGTTTGCCAGACGCTGTCTTTCAGTTGTTGTCGTTTAGTCTCATAATGCACACCCGTTTGTTGATTGCACTTGTTCTACTTATAAATCGACACTCGAATGCACTTCAACAGCATCCTCAGCATCCTCAAGTGGGAGATGTCAACTGGACCGAGCTGATTGAACTCGAGCTGAAGAGTACGCCCAACAAATTGGCCTATTGCCGTGAGTTGAAATTGGAGTTGGGTGAAATATTGCAGCAAACTCTTTGTGAGGATATATTTGCCATGGAAGATGAGCTGCCTGTAATTGGTAAAATGCTCTTGGAGTCGACTCAAAAATGCAGGAGTGGCTGGAAGTAGACGTTGACGTCAGAGAGCCTAAGCTTAGGGCGTATACTAAATTGTGTTTAATTGTGATAGGCAGTTGCATCAAAGTAAAAAAAATTTTGTGATTTCGGAATGTCAAATGTATATTTTAAATATTTATATTATATACATTTTTGCTAAATAGAAATGCTTGCAATACTATATAAAGCTATTAAATATTAAAAATTTTAGATTTGTTATAATTTTTTTGTACTGTGGACTTGATTGTATGAATTAGGGCTTCTAAGTGGTGATCATAGATATTTGACAGCCCTTGAAATTTGTAACTTGGTTTAAAAGAAGAATTTTAATTTGTGGGTTTCCTTCCTTATTTAGTGGCCGTCGGTAGCGTAGTGGTAGCGTACTCGCTTTACAAACCGAAGGTCGGTGGTTCGAATCCCCGCAGTAGCACTGGTACATTTGCCTAGCACTGGCATCGCTAGCTCAAAGACGCTATTTTCCCAAGAAAGTCTCTATTAATTCAAGACACCGCCGTTCGAAATCGGCTATAAGCTGTAGGTCCCTGTTCTCTTTGAACAGTTATTAATAGAGGTCCCCATGCCCCGCCCAGGGGCGACTGACAAAAATTGTCAGTCAGGGAATTATTATTATTATATGTATAAAGGGTGTTTTTTTAAGCGCGTCCGGATTTCAAACTTAAATGAAACGTAAAAAAATTAATGTAAGGACCCCAAATATGGTTTTATTAGATAGATAATTTCGTATTATTTAATATTTGAAAAAGATCTCTGGCATGTGACCCCCACGACTAAGGTTACAAAGCGCGTCCTGTGGGTCCAATTTTTGACCACACTAACGAGCATTTGGGACCGTATTTCAGTAATGACACGTTTAATGGAACGTCAATTGTTGCTGGCTTGTCTACATAAACCAACGACTTGACGTGTCCCCAAAGAAAATAATCTAAAGGTGTCAAAATACACGACCGCGGCAGCCTGTTGGTGGAGTTGAAATAACTTTCTCTCCGAATTGAGTTTTCACTAAATCAATGGTTGCGGTCGCCGTATGGCACATAGCGCCATCCTGTTGAAACCAGAACCAGATTTGGAAACAAGTATCGATCACCATTGACGGTAACACGTTGCGAATCGATAAATTTGGATTTTTCTCTACACTGTAGAGAAGTATAATAATAAAGGATGGTTTGCATATACATCAAATATTTATTTTTCGTTTCGATTTTTTTCAACTCCATAAGTAAACCGAGCGCTGACATGACATGAACTTATCAGCGCGGTCAGCTGCATGATTTTTTTGTATGCTTATTCCAGCATCAGCTTGTACATGCTGTGTACGCGCTCTCATAGACCACAGTGTGTTGGACTTATTTGCGCCGATAATTTCATGTCATGTAAGCTCATATCAGCGCTCTGTGTACGCGCGGCCTAAGCCTTATTTGCCATCCCTGGTTAGTAGCCTCTGTCCTGTACCTATAGGTAAAAAGGGTATACTAGATTTGTACAATGTATGTAACGGACAGATGGAGGCGTGGGAGACCCCAAGTCCTTTATACCAAAGTGCTTATCATATCCTCAGGTAGCGATTGAGCCATGTCCTTCTGTCCGTCCGTCCGTCTGTATGAACACCTAGATTTCGGAGACTATAAGAGCTATAGATGCGAATTTTACTAGCTGGCGCGCATATTTCCTGAGAAGACGAAGTTTGTTGAATCATGTCAATATCTTCCCTCGTTCCCCCACAGTTGATTTTAGCAGTTTTTAGCCACTCCGTTTAATATTTTTCTTTGAAATTTAACAGAGCGATGCGTTGTGGTTAAATGCATCTGTGTGTCAAAATCGGACACATACAACAAATGTTATAGCCAACAATGTACAAAGTTCACCTCCCCTTGCCAATAAACTACGTCAATATTTGGCTCTACGTAATTATGGTAACAAGTGACCCAGAATCACAATTTTACACAATAATAATCTACATTCAAATTTTATCGATGCGGACCCCCTACCCCAAGCGATTAACCGTGTTTTCTCCCACACTCCTCAACATATCAATTTGAAACTTGTCCCATATACTTTTAATAGCTTATTTGACGTAACTTTCGATTTTTATCAAAATTGGTACAAATTCACGGAACTTATAGGTATAAATATCGTTTTGGAAAAAAAAAAAAAAATCTTCCAATTGGAAAGTTCTTAGAAGAACTAAGTAGGAATAAAGAGGTACAGGGTATTATGGGATATCCCAAATGGGATTTTTTTTGTATATAAAGTTTTGTCATTCCGTGCGAAATTTTTCATTCTGCGTATAGGCCTTAAGCAAAGGCATTTACACATATTAAAAAAGATGGCGTACGTTAAAGTCGGGCGCAGACGACTTTGGGATACCCTGTACCACCACATTGCAATTAATTTCGACACATTGCTTAAAACCTCCAAAAGATATTTTATTCGGCAAATTTGGTTACGATGTTTTCATAAAAAAAAAAATAAATCAGTCGAATTTTGCACCAAAAAAATTTTTTTGACCGATCGAACCTATGGGGACTATATGATGTAGTCAACCGATTTTGATCAAACTTGGTGCAGTGCTTGGATACTCTAAAAAACTTCTTAATGCCAAATTTGCTAACAATATCTTTACAAACAAACGAAAGGCAACGAATTTTGTACAAAAACCGATTTTTTGACCGATTGGTCCTATAGGAGCTATATGATATAGTCAACCGATTTTGATCAAATTTGGAACAGTGCTTGGAAACTCTAAAAAACTTCTTAATGCCAAATTTGGTTACGGTATCTTCACAAATAAACAAATCACAACGAATTTCGGACAAAGCACGTTTTTTTGACCGATTGGTCCTATGGGAGCTATATGATATTGTCAACCGATTTTGATCAAATTTGGAACAGTGCTTGGGTACTCTAAAAAACTTTCTCATGCCAAATTTGGTTGCGGTATCTTCACAAACAAACGAAACACAACGAATTTTGTACAAAAAACATTTTTTCGACCGATCGATCCTATGGGAGCTATATGATATAGTCAACCGATAAAATTTGGTACAGTGCTGGGGGTCTCTAAAAAATTTCCGATTGCCAGATTTGGTTATGATATCTTCATAAACAAACGAATTATCCATCTAAAACTTTTGCTTTTTTTCGCGGTCCTCTGAAACACCCCTATGGGAGGTATATAATGTAACCCCGATATCAAAAAAATAAAATAAACTTGTCTCCTATGGATTAATAAGGGATCTTATCTGAAAGTTTGGTTGCTCTAGCTCTTACCATCTCTGAGATCTAGGCGTTCATACGGACAGACGGACAGACGGACATGGGTATATCGACTTCTCGAGTCACACTGATCATACTTTAGGTAACTTTGGGGGGTCTCCGACGTCTCCTTCTGTACGTTACATACATTTTCGGCTTGCACAAACACAAAATACCCTTTGTACCATACGGTACAGGGTATAAAAAATTCAGTTCAGTGTAAAAATTTAGTGTTAGTTGCAAAATTACGAATATTTGCTTTAACCTGAGTTGCTATCCTGGTTTGGTTCGTATTTGCATTTTTTTAAGCATTATTTTAAATATTTTATATGCTTTGTATTTGTTTATTGTAAATGAAAATTTCATATAAAAATATTTTAGAAAAATAAAATAAAAATTAAAGCCAGCAAAAATGTGAAAAAATTTTGATTTAATTGAAACTGGTTTTGTTAAATTCAGTTTAGTAACCCGTTTTTTAAATAACATTTACTTAAATTTGTATTAACTTTAAATAAATTTATTTCATTTAATTTGTTTTTTTTTCATAGCCTTATATTTGGAATTTATGATTATTTAATTGGTGTTTATTTAATTCGATTAAAATATTTACTATTGCAAATTTTTACGCTTAATTTATGCATAATATAAATTTCTATGCTTTAATATAATATTATCATTGATATAGATTTTTTAACAAAGTTGCCATAAATATTATGCAATTTGTTTCTACACTTTTTGTTGGCTATTATTTATTACATAAATTGCTTATGTGCGCGATAATTAAAAAATATTTTGTTTTATTTTTGTTTTGGCTTGATATTGTAAATCAAGGTTGACAAAAAATAAACAAATTAAACAGTTTGTCGTTTTCAATAAAATACGACTCTTAGTTTTTTGTATGGTATATTTTTTTTTTTTTAACACGGTTACATTTTACGCAAAATTGGTTTTTCCGTTTTTCACAGCTCTTTATCTTTAGATTTTCCTTTCACTATTGTCCTTTAAAAATATTATTTGTTAGGCCGCATTTTTTTACGGTTTTGAATTTGCTTGCGCATTTTCATTACGGGGTATAATTTTTTTTCGTGCTTTTCTTGTTGACAATGCGGGAAAATTGCATTCGGTGGCAGTGATAGTCACAAAATGGCGGACAAATGGCGGAAGTGCCGGACTCACTGAGTGAATGCATGCAATCGAGTGTAAATTGCATCGTTATATTATTTAACGAGCCTGGTGCAAACTTTTGCTCTTATGCCGCAGGACGCCTCTGTCTCTGTCTGTGTCTGTCATATTTGCGGAAAAGTGTTGAAAAAAATAAGGAAAATATTTGACAGGCAATATAAATTTTAAATTCATGTGTGAAATGTTGCAAATTGCAATGCAAGTTTGTAATTTACAGACATGATCGTTTGTTTGATGGCTCTTGAAGGATATTATAATTATTGAGCCAAGTTATGGGTAAATTAAACTCGTAAATGGTTTTTTTTTTTTTAAGTTAAGCAGAAATGTTCAATCCAAATAAAATTGTGCGCTGTGGTTTTTTCGTTTTTCGCAGCACGGTCGCATATAATATAGACTTTTGCACACATAGCTCTAGATTTCGTTACAAATCCACTAAATGTACAAACAGCTTTATTGCTACAAAGTAAACCTTATGTAATCTAATTTGAAACTTTAAAAGAAAATCTAATTTATTTTAATATATTGCGATGCCATAGATATCACTTAGCTACTGTACACAGCCTTATCCTTCAGAACTCAGTCTCTCAGTGACCCACATCTTAGACGTCCGTCTAACTTAAACAACTCCATTTGTCTAATGCATAAATCCTTGATGTTAATTTACTTCAAAAACTGCCATCAACACTTGTTAGAGATACAATCTAACGATGCCAGGATTCTATCTTGTTGCACGTGTCGTGTCCTGCCAGGCAGTCAAATCGCAGCATGAAATTCATTTGGATTAAATTAAGGATTAAGGTAACTTTTTTCAAAAGCAGCAGCAGCAGCAGCATCAAGAAAAGCAGCCGTAGAAAAGGTTATAGCATTTTTATACGAGTTTTTCAGCCGTGTCGGTATATCAGCCCCTCAAGCCCCCCCCGCAGCCACAGTAGTGCTGCCCCTTACAAGTTGCACTTAAGCGTTTAAGCAAATTTAAAAACTTGTTAAGCTTTATAATGAAACAATTTTGCAGCACTGTGTATAAAGCACTCACAATCAGACGTTTACTGGAGTTTGGCTTTTAGCCAACTCTTGAGCTTGGCCAACGCTTAAGCTGTCCATTGGACTTTTTATTGGCTTTTTGTGAGCATTAACTTTAACTGGCTTGATTTTATTAATTAGTTGTGGGGGCATCCCCTCAATTTCACTCACGCTTTATCTCTTTATGGCATAAAATCAAATGAGTTAAGCTTCGTAAGGCGACAGTTTCACTTAGCCGACTAATGACTCCAAGACTCCAAGAAGTCGACAAAAACAACAGCAACAACAACAACAACAAAATAATAGCAACAATGACAACAACAAAAACAATGACTCTTAAAGCCCTTTCATGATAATAGGCGCCATGTGCTAGGCCCACTCCAGTAGACTCATTATGGCCCGACTTTGTTAAATTTTTACATTTTTATACACTAAATTTATAGCAGGAAAGGTTACATTAGATTTGTGCACATATATGTTACAGGCGGAAGCGAGCTTTTTTTAAGCTAGTGTATATGGATATGGGCAAATACGTCTGCCTCTGTGATAGCAGACATGTCTAAAACAATGACAGCTTGAAAAACAAATTTTGATATAAAATTGTGTATTTCGATTAATAATTTCGATAACTGTTAGATTTTTGCGAATTTTATAGACTTGCTGGCCTGAAATTTAATTAGAGCTACATATATATCACGAATTTATGAATAACATTTGACAAAACCTAAAATTTACTTTTTATCACTACCCCTAATAACTTCTTAATAATGTAACTATAGGGTAGTCCATCTGTTGGTTTGTTTGTTCAAAACTCTTAGTTCGTAACATACCCGTCCAAAGTGGCTGCTGTTCGACATATGTCAAGTTCAAAGCTTCTCAATTTTAGTCATGGATCTTATTTTATACTCTTTACAAAAATAATCGAAAAAGAGTTAAGGGGATATGTGAAGAAAATTTTCAGTCGAGTTATATATTAAAATATGATTTATTTTACAATGCCAGGACTTTAGTTTTAATTCTAGAACTCGTGAACGGATGGTTGCATTGGCTTGGGTATGTTTGTGTTATTTTTATCTGTTGGAAAAAGCAAAACTGCTTGTTAGCAGAATTTTGAAAATTTTTATCTAGAACAAATTTAAGGTAAAAAATTTTAAAATTTCAAAATATATATATTTTTTAAATTAGCCCTGGGTTTTCTTAATTATTAATTTATTAATTATTTAGTTTTTTTTTTGAAAAAGCACTTGTTCAATAATTGGGGATACACATAAAAATCTAGAAAGATAACGTACAGCTGCGAAAAAGTTAAAAGATTTAAGAAATGCAGTGTGCGTCGCAAAGACGTATCGTTATCTTTTGTGTGATTTTTGTTATTTGTTTCGAAGAAAACATTTGTGCGATAGTTGGCAACCTGGAAATATAAAGTTCGACCGAGAGACGTTCTAATTTTTTTTACTCTGTTTAGCTAGCTTTTCGATTGTAGTTGTTTTACATCGGTGAGTTGAATTAAATTTGGGAAACGCACGAAGTGCACGTCACATAGATATTTCGCCATCTTTTGTATGTTTTTTGTGATTTTTTGACAGAAAACGTTTGTGCAATAGATGGCGTAATATGTTTAACCCTTAAAAAGATAAAGCACGACAGCGAGACGTAGACGTTTTAATTTTTGTACTCGCCAGCTTTTCGATGTATTTGAACGAAGTTTAAGAAATGCACAAATGTACGTCGCAGAGACGTATCGTTAGCTTTTGTGGGATATTTGTGATTTTTAGCTTGATGAGTTTTAAGGTAAATCAAAGGGTGTTAATGGGCTTTGGAAGCGAACATAAAGCCTCTCCTTGACAAATGCCAACCTCACCTTCACACGGTAGACCCTTACTATCGCAAACGAGGTCCAAAAACCCGATCTGGAAGGCGTCTGGCAGCCCCAGCACCAGGATCAGATGCAGTGGTCTAATCAGTCGGTCATCTTAAATAAATACGATTAATGAAACGGGATGCCCTATTCTTTTTTTTAGCTTTCAAATAGCATAATCACGTTTTTATGCTGTAGTAATATAGGGATAAATATTTAACATCTTAGTTCAAAATAAAGGCCCATACGTAGTTCGATAATTTTCGCACGGAATGACAAAACTTTATATAAAAAAAAATTCCAAACGGGATATCCCAAATGGGATATTTTTTTTTTATATGAAGTTTTGCGATTCCGTGCGAAATATTTCGAACTACGTATGGGCTTTAAGGGTGAAAAAGACAAGCTAAGGCTAGGAAAGGATTGCTGGTGTACTAGAAGCGATTATATCATAAGGTCCAAAAAGCGAAAAGTTAACGTATGTAAATGTAAATTCCCTTAAAAATGATATCCTTATAATTATAAAGAGTATATCGAACTCGGTTTCTCTCGGCTTTATTTTACGCATTTTTTGCTTTGTTGTTGTTTTTGTTTACTCTGCATAAACAACAAACCACAAAGGACACCTGCTTGAATATAAAATTTTCCAAGCATACAATGAAAACACAGTGAGAAATTAAAAAACCTCAACAGAATAATTCAATTACATAATTTTGACCTTTTTTGACCCCGACTACCTTCAAAACAAAAAAAAAAAAAAAAACAGCTCCAATTCCCCGTTGTTAGGCTCTCTGTGCGCGTGTGCTTCCTGTTCACGTTTCTTTTGTGTGCTTTGTTTTGTTTGATTTGAATGATTTTAATTTTAATTTAAATAATAGTCAAGTGCGGTTCTTGAATAGACAATGGAAACAGCAATGGTCGCAATTGTTGCTTTTGTTTTTGTAGCATTTTCCAGTGCCTTAAACTTCTTATTAAAGCTCATGAATAAAAGAAATCGTCTTAAATTTGAGCTTGGCCAGGTGACAGACAGTGGAAAAGAACGCCTATCTATAAACCTAATGCTGTTTAAAAGCCGTAAAATTAGATCAGAAATCATTGATTTAAGTCAAGAAATAGTATCCTTAAAAATGTTAAAAAATGCCAAATCGTTTAGTAAACGAATACCTTGTGGGTATGTGCTTGTGAATAAAAAGATATTTTGAAATTAAAATCACTGCATGAAAATAAAAGCCAATAAGCGTGGGCAAAGAAATTCATGCAAAAATATCAGCAAGTCATATAAAAAAAAAGATAAAAAATTAAAGACAGGTCCGTCGAAAGGTGGACAGGGTGTGTGTGGGGGGTGGGGGGTGGGGGTGGGTTCCCGGGCTCCAATGTATTTACTGTCGTACTATCGTGATTCAAGCTAAAGGTGTAGTAGAGGGGCTGGTACATTTCGAGTCCGGGCCCGGATTTTCTATCTACGGCCCTGACTATAGATTAAAAATACGCATAAAAAGCGTGGGCCGAACACGTGCCTGCGATTACAGCAAAAATGTAAAATATTTTTTTTTAATAAATAAATGAAAACAATCATGTATAGAGTCAAATGAGGAAAAAAAATAATAATCGTAGCGATTAAACGTGGCGTATGCGTAATATTAGTAAAGGAACAATTTGGAAAGTCTCAAAGTGTACATATTTGACAATTCAAATAAAATACAAAAATATCATTAAAGTAACAGTGCCTATGTGTAATAATGAACAGAAACTTATCTGCTGCAATATTGTATTTGGCTGTTAAAAAACTTCAAGCCTTAGAAACATATCACATGCATTCAAAAGCAAGCAGTGCGTATGCGTAATAATAAAGTTTTCTGCTGCCTTATTTTTTGTGTTGAAAACCAACTTTAAGCCACAGGTTTTTTTATGTCGTGATGTAAGTAAATATTAATTGCATTTTTGAAATAATTGCAATATTTCTGTGTACGTATTTATTTAAGTTTATATTTTCGGCATAAAACTTGAATAATAATTAAAAATAAAAAAAGTATATAAATATTTTATCCACAATATGAATATATGCAGAAATGAAAATTAATTTTAAGATTGTCTCACTTTTTTTTACTAGAGCCTGGAGTGAGCTGTAAACTGACACGCAAACTCAACAAACATCTTTATGAGATTTGTTGAGGCTGGGGTTTCTTTGAGCATTAGATTCGAAAAACATATACATTCAAACCTGCAAGTCTTTTTTTTTTTTTTTTGTACGACTGTATTATTATTTTCTTCATAAAATTAAAAACAAAAATGCAAGCGTATCGAATGTAATACTCAGAATAGGTACAAGCTAACAACTTTTATCAAAATCCAAAAATATTTTCTTTCATTTTGCAGCATGGCTTCTTTATTCAGCACTTTCTGACATTTAGAAGGATTCGAGCTCAGCTTTCAAGCAGTTGAATGTATTGCCGTATTTTAGAACTACCAAAAATAAATGGAATTTAAATGCTCTTTTGTTTAGAGTTCCGCACTATTTGCATGCGGCTCAAAATTCCGTATGCGCCCCATAGGCTTCACTTATTGCAACTCAATTATCACAAAGTTTAAATTACAAATCAAAAATATCCTTCAAATGTAGACTTAATCTTGGATCCTAATGAGCGTCAAGAAAACTTACTCCAAGGCACGTGCAACTTTATTTAATGGGGGTTGTTTGTGTGTGCGTGTATCTTTGTATCTTTGTGTGTAGCATAACTGTTTTGTCTGTGTATCTAATGCGCGTTAGTTGTCATCATAAATCTTAATTCGCTTCATCATGCGCTTTACACACGCCAATGTACTACCACGACGTACTGTTTGTGGGCGCCGCCTTTTGGTTGCCAGTGTCAGCGGCAGCTTCTTCTACTTTATTCTCGACGTCATTGGCAGCGGAGTCATCATCATCAGTCGGCGTCATCTTATCATCATCTTTAGCAGTTTTCTTTCTACAGATATTCGTACATACACACGCTAGTTTCATTTGTGTTGTTGTGTAGATGTGAGAGTGTGGCTTTGTTGCTTTGTGTCGGTTTATGCGTCATTTATCATTTGAATCTCTTTGGTTGTCATATTTGCTCTGAGACTGCAGCCATGATTTTTCACTTTTCAATGCATTCAAAGCTCGCTCACTTGCTCTCTCTCTCCACCTCTCTCTTTGCTTATCACTGCTTGTCTTACTCCGAGTGTGTATGTGGGAGTGTGTGTGTGTGCGACAAACTGCATGCTTCAATGAGCTTTTGCATTTGTATGACAAAGCGAAAGTGTTGCTGTTCCGTTTTAACCCATTTAATGCCGCTATCGGCAAAATTTTTGGATGCATATTGGAAATCAAGATATCCTTGAACTGTGCTGGTCCACTCTAGGCAGCCTGTACGATAAGTCCAAAAAAACGTTGTTTTTTCTCTAGCCAAATGAATTTTGGGCTCGAGAATGCATTTCTGATCCCTTTTTTTGCCGCCAGAGGTCGCCTTTGTGATTTTTTTTCATTTTAAAGCCATTTTTTGGGAAAAATTTACGAAATGTGACGAAAATTTCACTTTCATTTTTGAATTCCAAATTTGAAGATGCTAAAAATGTTCAGCGTAGAAAATTAGACGGGGTTTGGAAACGCACTCATTGACATAGATCAATTTCATTCAAATTCAGATAAAAACCGATTATTTTTTATTTACTCTCTAAATTCATCATGCAAATTTTTTTCTATTTCTTAAAAATTTTTAAATTTAACTTGAAATAGTATATGAATCAAATAAAGAAACTGAAATAATTTCAATAACAGAAGAAGCGGGGACGAATTTTAGAAAAAAAACAAAAAAGACTTATATTTTTAAGTCTTTCGTGCTTGCAAGTCTAGGGAATTCTTCGAGATTCTCTTTTAAACTGCACGTGCCTATCCGTTCCTTGTATATGCAATAGAATTTTGGTATCAGGCAGCGGTTGATCATTGTGTCCGGCGAGCATGTCAAAAATTCGTTATGGCTTTGTTTATAAGGCCGAATTGAGGCAACTTGCTAAATTTAATGACTTTACATCTTTTAGAACAATATCTATATAAAGGGTATTTTTTTTAGAGTAACACAAGTCATAACAAAACAAAGAAATATATTTTTAATATCAATGAAACGGGCTTTATTGAAAAGAAAATTTTATTACATTAATGTTTAAATATGATTTCGGCCATGTGGCCGCCACGGCTGGCGCGTACAAGGCGCAATCTGGAATTTTCACATACACTGATAAAAAAAACGGTCTGATTTTAAGATTTTTGGTCATAAAATCTTGACCAAATGGTCACGAAAGTAGCGTAAGCTTTTTTTGTTGTCAGTTTAAGAATGCCGTTCTTGATTTAAGATTTTTGCAGTTTAGCCCGATAAATCTTGATTTTAGAGTTAAATATGATTGTTTTAAGCCTAAAAAAATCTTCAAATAAGAATCTTTATTCTTAAAATAAGCCGGAAAAATAGCTAAAATCGTGACCAAAATCTTAATTTCGGATTGTGAACAATCTTGAAAAAAGATTTTTTAGGCTTACTTTAAGAACAAATTGGTGCCAGTCCTAGAATGGGTAAACTTCTTTTAAGAGCGAAAAATCTTAAAGTTAAGAATGTTTAAGATTGAAGTAAGCCAAGAAAAAGTCTAAAATCGTGACCAAAATCTTAATTTCGGATTTCGACCAATCTTGCAATAAGATTGTTAAAATCTTGAAATAAGATTGATAAATTCTCATTACAAATAAAGGAAAATGCTCTTAAAATGTATGTTAAAATTTTTATTTTTTTTTTTTTGTTTTTTTTTATATACTTTTATAACTACAAACTTACACAAACTTATTATTGCGTTTTAGGGCGAATATATGTTTTACACTTGTTAATTGGATATAATTAAAGCAGCGGACTGGTAAAGTCTGAGATATTTTATGGATTCATTTCCATTCTCCGTTTCCTTCCTGATACGTTTTCCCGATTCGTCTTGTCATCTCACAGATGACGGCAATACTGATGTAGCAGAATTGCGTACATGTAGGCCTCTCTTGGATCTATTGAGAAATCGAATTTTAAAGTCATAATTAAAATCAATAAAATATAATTAATAAAACCTATATATAATTGAAAAATTTTACTTATACCTATGCATAAAAGAATTGTTTTTCTAGTCTTACCTTTGTGGGTTATTGATGTAGCTATGCTAAATTGATCCATGCACAGATCGTTGGGGATGTTGTTTTCAAAAAAAGTTGTTACACTCTTTTTGAAACCTTCCCATTTGGATATCAACTTTTTTTTTTCCCCCCGTGCAAAATATCAAAATCTATTTGTATCTGAAAAGCAAGAAATGTATTTTGTCAAGCCAATATAAATAAAATAATATTATACAGGATTATTATTCTCGCAAACTGCCGCCAAGTGTACAGAAATAATTTCATGAATAACGTCACCTAAGTTTGTTTTTTCATTGAAATGAATTAATTTATTCCACTCACCTTTTATATATTCATATATTCATATATTCCTTCCATTTCGAAATCCTTTAAAAGATTAATTAAATTTTTCGACGGGATCTTTATCGTTGAAACTTTATTTACTTTGATCCCGCATGTTACATATATATTATGCACAACACCTTGCTAACAAAAACGCGTCTGCACTTGTTGGTGGTATACTGAAAATTGAAGCTATCGCCTTATTTTTGACACGCTTCAAAAACCCACTAAAAAGAACACGTACAAATAGTGCGTTTTCATAACGAACACAGGCGCCTCAGCCGAAGCATGTGTTTTGTTTTTGTCTTGTAATCTAAGTATGCGAAAATTGTAATTTAAGAATTTTAAATCTTAATTTAAGAATGTTTGGCTATGTTTTAAGACTTTTTTTCTTATTTCGAGAATATTTTTTCTTCTTTTAAGATTGAAATTTTTTTACCGCCAAAATCTGAATTTAAGATTTTTTTCATCTTAATTTAATCTTGTTTTAAGAACTCTTTGTCTTAATTTAAGAATTTTTGGTCTTTATTGGAGTTCAATATTTTTGTTTCTTAATTCAAGAACTTTAATCTTGATTCAACATTTTTTGGCCTTGTTCTATTATTTTTTGGTCTCATTTTAAGAATTAAAATCAAGAATGCAAAAATTTTGATTTAAGATTTTATTTTTTTTATCAGTGTACTTTTCGCAGCCAATAACTCTTGGAATGTTGATTTCCAGGTGTTCAATTGTCTCTGGCTTATCGACGTAAGCAAGTGAAGTTGGCTAACAAGTAGATTCTGCCCTCGTTCTTACAGTCTTACCAGCTTTTGGCGAGATGACTGGCTTAGGTCCTTACGGTCTGGGAAGTCGAGTACGTCAATTCTTATAGTCTTCCCAGCTAATGGCGAGATAACTGGCTTCGGTGCTTATGGGCAGGGAAACCGAATACTTCAATTCTTATAGTCTTCCCAGCTATTGGGAAGATTACGGGCTGCGAATTTGAGTACTTCGACTGTCATTTCTTTTCTCCTTTTCAAAATTACGAATCGATATTTTTATGATGTGTCCAGAATTCCAAGAGTTAGACAAATTTTATATTCCCTTTGGTTCAGCAAAACATCTCGAAATTTTCTCTGGCATCTAGTTAATAGCTAAGTTTCATGAAATGAGTCAAAAATAATAGGTATATGTCTTTGAAAGTTTTTTTTTCTAAGTCTTAAGTAGCGTCCTCAGAAAAGTTATGGAGTGCCGCCACACTTACTGTGTTCTCAGGATCCATAAAATTTTCTTTAATAATAATGATTATCTATAAATATCTCCGCATATAGTTTACAAAAAATAAGGCAAGTGAAAATATTCAATCATTTCATTCGACTTTTTGAACAGCATCACAAAATGGGTTAAATCTGCCAAGACAATACTTAATGTCTGTTGCACATGAGATATTATGTACTATATGGTTACACATATTGATATCCAATGTATGTCAATATTATATTATATATTGCATTACACATGCTTACCATGTTTGGTCTATATTGAAACAATACGTCAATTCAAAATGGCCAGGACTATGTATGCACTGCTTTTGGCCAACTGAATGACAGGTGTGAATGGGATTTTTAATTTCCGCCGGAAATTATGTTGCTTAAGAGTGAAAAATTCAATTCACCAAAGGCAAATGGTGAAATTGTAAAACGATAAAACAATCCGAACGTTACAATCAACCAGCCGTGTTAACTGTTCATTTGTGTCAATCATAATAAAAATAATAATAAAGGCAGAAGAACGTACATAATAAATAAACGACAACTACATAACAACAACAAATTGGTTAACACATAATTGCAGGGATAAGTTAAGGCTAATAAACTAAATAAAATTTTGATCATGGAGTAAATTATTTTGGATGTTTACCAGCACAAATTGGAAATATTTAATTGTAATATAATTTAAAAAAAGCAGAACTATAAAATAAAAACATGTAAACATTAAGAATTTCTTATGTGGAAAATAATTAATTTTGTTTCATTTTTTATATTAAAGATTGCTCGATATATTTTTATTGAATAATTAAAAAATCCCTTGTATTATATTTAATATTTGCCTACAAATTTAATATATTTTTTTATTATATAAAAAATAAATAAATAATCTGCTCAATAAAGGGTGATTTTTTAAGAGCTTTCGGATTTTATTATTATAAAAAAAAAACACATAAAATTCAGAAAATGTATGAAATCTTTATTTGAGTCGATAGAACGATCTATATTATTTAATGTATAAAGATGATTTTATGCAAATGTTGACCGCGGCTGCGCCTCTAATGGCTCATACGCTGGGTCCAATTTTGGCATACTCTCTCCAACATACCGCCTGGTATCTCACGAATAAATTCTTCAATATTGGCTTCCAGTGCTTCAAAAGGCGTCAAGTCGCATGATCTAGGCGACCAATTGACCGGCCCCAAACGTGAAATAAAGTGTTCACCGAACTCGCCTCTCAATTGAGTCATTGTTTCGCGTGCTGTGTGGCATGTGGCATTGTCTTGTTGAAACCACATCTTAGCCAAGTCCAGCTCTTCTATTTTTGGCAAAAAAAAGTTTGTAAACATCGCATGGTAGCGCTCGCCATTCACAGTGATGTTCCGTAATGTTCGTAGTCTTTGAAAACGTCCAAAGATGCCACCGGCCTATGATCCGCACCAAACACTGATTTTTTGGGGATGCATTGACAGTTCTTGCAATACTTCTGGCTGCTCTTCACACCAAGTATGGCAATTTTGCTTGTTCACGTATCCATTCAACCAGAAATGAGCTTCGTCGCTGAACACAATTTTCCGATAAAAAAGTGGATTTTCATCCAACTTTGCCAGCGCCCATTCACCTAAATTTAGCCATTGTGGTAGGTAGCGTTGCTTCAATTCTTGCGCCAGCTGTATTTTAAAAGGTTTTACACCCAAATCCTTACGCAAAATCTTCCACGTAGTGGAGTTACAGAGACCCAATTGCTGCGAACGGCGCCGAATTGATAATTCAAGGTCTTTAACAACACTGACGGTTACAGCTGCGATATTTTCCTCTGTCCGAACTCGTATGCGTGTTGGTGATTAAATGTTCAATAATTTAAATTTGGTGCGAAATTTAGTCACCTTTTATGACAAAAATTAAATGTCGTATAAAGAAGTCCAGAGTTTTGAAAAAAAAATAATTTTTTTAAAATCTAATATTTTTTTTCCAATTTAATTTAAATTTTTTAAATAAAAAAATTTCATTTACGTGTTCCTCAAAAAGGAAATAAATTTTTAAATGAGTTTGTTAAAAAATTTCAATTTTTTTTAATGGAATTTTTTTACTTGGATTAAATCGTTCAATAATCGTTATTCAAAATGAAATAAAAAAAAAAAATTAAAGTTCGCATTAAGTTTAAAAAGTGTAAAAGTGTTTCACTTATGAGTCGATCTTTAGTTGGGGCTAAAAGTTTTGTTGTGTACAGCTTAATAGTTGGACTATTTTCACTAAAAATATTTGTTTTCTTTAACCAAAACGTAAAAAAGTAAGATTTTGAGCCATATCTTTAATTTGTGTTTAAAACTAATTTAATAATATTTAAAATTGTATACAAAATAAAAAAATAAAAAATCTAATGTGCGGATATGGGACCACCGCCAGAATATTGAGAAGAAAAATTTATTCATTAGAAATTAGGCACAAAATAAATTTACAAATTATACATAGCATACATAAAAAATTCTATGCGAACAAATAAAATAAATACATTAGGAGACAATATAACAAGTTTAGTTATTCTATCCTAATAGTCTCAAAGAAACAAGCGGAATGACAGACCGACATGTCTACAATTGCAAACGCGTATTTGTTTGAGGGGTTCTTTTTGCTTTTCTTTTAAGGCCCATACGCAGCTCGAAAATTTTCGCACGGAATGGGATATCCCTAATGGGATTTTTTTTTTTTTATATGATGTTTTGTCATTTCGCGCGAAATTTTTCGAACTGCGTATGGGCCTTAACGCAGAAAAATTATTTCCTTTTGGGGATAGTTCTTTCAAGAAAACGTTACTTTGTGACTTGTAGTTTTTTGACTTTGGTTTTTTCAACACCATAGCTCTTATTTACGATACCTGGCAGGAAGTTATGCCTAACATACTAACATCATAAGAGGAAGATAAGCTACTGTTCTTTTTTCCTTCTGCAAATTGTTGAATTTATACCTCTATAAAGTCGCACTTTTAAAATTAAAAATTGTTTAACTAATATTAAATAGACGTCTTTATTTATCACGAATATCGTTAATCATCGCCCTGTACCGATCTTTATTGACGGTGATATTTACACCAAATCCATTTTTGAAGAAGTTCGAACCAGCTGAAGTACATAGATGACCTTAAGAGTTCCCATCCCATCAGATGCGACTGTTTTACATGAAACAAGCTTTAACATAAAATGTAATATATTTTTCACGAAGCTCAGATTATGACAGTAAATTTCCACCAAATGGAACTTTTTTTTTTGAATACAAATTTTCCACGATAAAATGGTAAGCCAAAATAAGCAAAAAACAGCTGACAGCTGTCAGAGCTTTAAACAGCCATCAAAATGCGTGCCACCAAAAAAATTTCTTAAAAAAAAAACACCCTTTATAAAACTGCAGCAACTGTTGATGATGCCAAAGAATGAAGCAGAAATTTTCTGTCATTCGCTGTCTTTAGAAATGAGCAACCCTGGCAATAACCATAATAAACGTGGCAAAAGTTTCTGTGGCATCATTACGTAGAAAAGTCATAACGTGCTGCGCACAAAAGTATGCTAAGCTTTTGGGAAGGAAGCATGCTGAGATTTGAGTTGTCCAGCGTGGAAATAGTAGAAATAACTTAACAGTTAATTACACCAGCTAACAGGCACGAGGTTGGCAATTAAAAAACTGTAAATAGTTTTGTCAACACAAAATAAAAGCAACAAAAAAAAAAAAATGATGACTACCAAAAATATGAAAAACTTTTCGTTACAATTTTTGGCTTAATTTTATGCATTTTCAGCTCAACTGTTGTAATATTTTGTAAACTGTCAGCCAAATAAATTGACCCATTAACACAGCAACAGAAAAGCGCCAACAAAAACAAACTTTTACCCGTTTATTTTCATTTTTTGAGGCAGTTGACAACAAAAACAAAAATAACAACTTTAAAGCCCTTGCTGTAGAGTCATTGAGAAATTTCCGCGGGACACAGTAATAACTACAACAATTAAGACAACCAACAAACAACAACAAAGAAATGCAAATGCAGCAAGTTGCCATCTGAGACCCACCTGCAAAAAGTTTTTGACCTGACGGGCACAGTGTGGTATTAAGTTACACCTTAAAATAAGTAAGAGGTATCGGAAGACAGTTGGAAGTGCTTGTGATTTGGATCTTGAAGTCTAGATACACTAAGCTTACTGCTATTTAAGGTATCTTGAAAATAAGAATTTCTTTTAGTTTAAAAAAAGAAAGAAGAATCAGCAGATAAATAATTCTGGTATTTTGGAGACTGAAGCTTGGATACGTTATTTTCGATATTTAGAATTTTCTAAGCCTGTTTATCGTTATGTTTCCAGTTGTGACTATAATATGTTCAATTTCACTGTTTATATCCGATTTCGATAAACTTTCAGTTGGATTCATCCTCTTTTCAAAATTTATTTTTTTTGCGTGTAGACAAGTTCCCAATTTAAGAGCAAGAAGAAAATTTTTGAAAACTTTTCGCCAGAAAGCGAAAGCTTTTTCTTTATTTTATTAAAGGAACCAATTTGGGTGATTATTTCCTAAAAAGACGGTTTATAACCTTTAAAAATTTTCAAAAAATAGTTAACCTTAGGGGTTGCACAGTGGAGCTAACGAAGTTTGTAGCGCCGCAAAATTAATAACTTGTAAGTAAAGTAAGGCAATAAGCTCGGCTGTCAAAATTTTTTTATATATAAATAGAAACCACCTAATTTTTCAAGTTTTCCTTTTATTGTTTTTTTTTTTAAAATTAAAAATATTTTTAAATTTAGATTTTTGTTTTCTCAAAATATTTTTTATGCGTTATTTATTTTAATTTTTTTTTTTTTTTAACTCTGGACCTCCTTTATTTTTAATATTAAAAATATTTTTCAATTTTGTTTTTTATTTTCTCAGAATTATTTTTTATGGGTAATTTATTGAAATTTTTTTTTTTTTTATTCTGGACCTCCTTTATCTTACCTGTGCTTGAGGCACTCAGTGCCCCGTAGTGTATTTTGTATGGATAAAATAAAAAAATAAGTAAAGGGTTAATTAATTCTATTCAAATATTTCACTAATTGTCAATGTTTTTTTAAGTAACGCTGATCTGATATGGTAATTCATTATCCTAATCCTTTACTGTAAGTCAACATAAAGAATTATTTTATAATTTTCCCAGCTTTTTGAGTTCCACCGATTCCCAAGGAAATAATACCCCATTTCTTGGTCTTTCAGCTGATATCAAAAATTTGTGAATTCCAACTGTTTTTGAAATGGTAGGTCGCTTAAAGATACACTATTTTCGAAAACAAAAAATGTCTTTAAACAATAAAAAGAGTCAACGCCACTTGTTGTAGCTTTGTTTAATGCGCGGTCTACAGGAGGAACCAACTTTAATTATTTCTTGCTGATAAACTAAATTTCTACACTGTAAATGCAAAACTCAACAAAGTAATTAATACAAAATAACAAAACCAGAAAAACCAAAAAGTTTTATCGTTTTAAAGTTTTGCACAAAAGTTAATTAAATAGCTCAAATGAATGAGCTGCGCAGCAACTTTGTATATTGTGTATGTCACTCTTACATATAAAATAAATCTTAAATAAAATGGCAAAGTTTAAACATTTTATTTAGTTTTTGCATGCTCTTAATCAGCGGCACATAAACTCAACAACTTTATGCCCAGTAAAGTTGTTGCTTTTGTTGCGTGCAAATGGTAAAAGATACAAATCACAAACACACAAAACTGGTGTAGCTTAAAGTAAATATATCATGCATAAATATCATAACAACTAAAATGTATGTTATATTGTGCTATGGAAAGAAAGTTGGCTCAAAGTATGCTACAACATTTGCATATCACATTGTTATTGTGCACACAAGTCGTATGTGTAATATGTTAACATTTCGAGCATGATAACTGCATGATGGCTAGTCATTAGACCTATATAATGCTTAAGTTTATGAACGATACTACTGATTGTAACTTGGCTCTAATAACTATCCTAGATGATTATGTGTATGCCATATCAATAGCTTAACTCAGCACTAACGCCATTTGTGTCAAAAGTCAAACACAAAGCATTTTAGCTACAAACATTTAGCTCAGGAACATAGATAGATTTACAGTGACTCAAAAAAGTTTAGCCACATTGTTATACATGAGCTGTCGCGCACTATTTTAGTACAAAAAACTGGCCATATATTGAGAGCTGTAAATGCTGAAATAATTTTGTATATTTATAGGGTGTTTTTTTTCTTTTAAAGAGCTCTGACAGATTACCACAATTCTTACGATAAGCGTTCAGTATAGTCTAACATTTACTATTGAACGGATATAAAGCTGTACAACGCACTCTTAAATATTGGTACTTTAATGGTCAAAATTTTGTTCTACAAAAAATGCTTCAAGAAATCCAATGCTACATCCAATTTTTAATAAAGTGAATTTTTTGCTAACTAGCTTTGCCATATTTGAGAATTTCATTTTGGAATCGCTTATATTGAACTCAAAGTCCGCTAGTCCCCATTCCCAATAGTTTTCGAGATAATTGCTTTTTTAAGTTAAGTTATAAAAATTCGTTAGTGGGAAAACGAGATATATGCTCAAATTTTCAGCATAAAACTATGCATATTTTGAATTAATTTGAGGTTATGTCATAGAGACAAACTGACAGATTTGAATTTACAGACTCCAAAAAGATTACATAAACATAAATTGCTCAAAGAAACCTGAGATTTTTTTTCACAGAACTCACAATATATATATAAAGTGCTCACGCACTCTAAAAATTGCTTTGTTCGATTTATATTGGGGCACACAGCTTCGTACTTCCTCAAAAATGAAGAAAAAGTGGTTCAAAATTTGGACATTAAAATACTTCTTGTATAATGCTCGCATTTAGTAAGGATATGCTAAAAATAAATTTCCTGACCATCATAAGCATCAAACACTCCTTTTTTATTTTATTCATTCAGAAGAAGGATAAAAACAAAAAATTATTAGCTGACTTCATATTTAAGAAAAACACATATATGTCTCTTTTGGCGCGCTAAAAAATATTAAAAAAACATCAAAAAGTCTCTTAAAAAAACACCCTACACAATATCATATATATAAATATGTAGACGTGAGGACATTTGGTTCGACAACATACATATATTTATATAAATAAAAAAAAAATGGAAAAGTCTCTTAAAAAACACCCTACACAATATTATATATTTATACATATGTAGATGTTAGTCCTTTTGGTTTGACAAAATATATATAACTAAAAAAAAATTAAAGTCAAAAAGTATCTTAAAAAGGCACCCTGTACAATATAGTATATGTATACAAAAGTAGATGCCAAACCTTTGAATCGAGAAAATACATTATTATATATTCTAAAAAAAAATTAAAAAGTCTCCTTTAAAAACACGCTATACAATATTTAGTTAATGTACGATTGATGTGGTAAAAAACATACGCAAAGCCGCAGTGGTAAAATTTAATCCCTAGAGATTTTCGGCATAAGGTGCTTTTTTGGTGTCCATATTTTGATATACTTTATGCGTGCATGTAATCAAACGAATAATTCGACATATAGATAAACTTTATACCTAGTACTGTGCATCAACTTTTTTGATACACTGTTTTAGGCCAACCAATATCTGTAATATAACTTAACCAAAACCACAAGCGTTGGCACATTCTTAGTAACACCCAAAACTTGGGTTTTCCCTTTTTGGTATTCGGACTTTGTCCTTTGGTTTTTGTCGAGGTTTTGTGCAACGAGCCGAAAAATGCAAAACATTGCCTGATTAAATCTAATCTGCTTCAAATGAAATAAATTAATCCTCAGCACAGTTATTGTTTGTTTCCTTTTTGTTTGTTGTCTTCTCTCTTTACTCTTCTAACTCTTGCTTTTCGCTTCTCTACTCTTCTGCTTTGTTTTGCTGTTTAACTTTTACCACTAATTAAGTGCTTACACGAAGATTTCCCCGAAATGCCAAGGTCTGGATTTTGCGCTGAACAGCAAAAATCCATAGGAACAAAAACAACAATTAAAGTGTTAAACATAAGTTATGTATTTATTGTAGGGACAGCAGCTGTGATGGGTTAAGCTCTGTCCAAGTAGACCCAAATCTAACTCGTATCTTGTATGTGTGTAGGGAAAAAAAAAAGATATGTCAGGCCTTTAATTATAAATTTACACGCCTATATAGCAAAAAAAAAGGACAAACTGTTGTTAAAAAGGTTTGTGAAGCAAACGTCAGCAGCATATAGGACACACATAGAGGGATAGACAATTTTTAAGTGTTGATAGTACACAAGTTTTCGGTATACTCTTGTGGAGGGGTATTTGGGTTTTTGTAGTTTTTTGTACAAAATCAATTTTCTGACGTTCTTTTCTTCGAAATCTTGTAAGTTACCGAAGAAAGTTCGATTTGGACTAATATTTTTATTTTATTTTTGTATTCGCCAAATCAGGCTGTTAAGCTGGAGATATCTTAGATGGGTGTCAGCGAGTTGCCCATCAGAATGCACGAAGGTCAGTGAGTCCCAAATTTCCGTACCAGGTTTTAAAAAATTCAGTTCTCAAGTCTATTAATTGGAATGTCATAAGAACTAAGAAAATGTTTTCTTCACAACGATTTTTAAAATTTTAGGGGAAAAAAAATAATTGTATCCCTTATTTTCCTCCTATGAATAGAGGGAAATTTACCGTTGCCCAAAAGAATTTCAACTAGCATGAAAGAATCTGAAAGAACATGTCCTCGAAAGTTTTTTAAGGCTCAAAAAACAGTTATTTAAGGACGTACATATATAAACGGGAAAAGCTAAAAAACGGCAGTGGATCCTTTTTCGTTAAGAAAAATGTGTACAGTCGCCGAAAAAAGTTAATGTATGACTTTAAATAAATGCAACTTCTCCAAGAGTGTCGAACTTCCTCGCATTGAATCCCATTTGATCCCCATAAACTAAAAAAGTATTTTTTACTTCTTATAGCTACAAAGAATTTTTCACCTGCAGACGATATTTGTTCTGTAAATGGGCTCTGATGCGTCCCCTAACAAAGAAAGAAGCGCGCTTTGGAATAGCGCTTTAAGGGAAGAATTTGCCAGGTCAAGTTTGTGCCAAAATTCTATTTGCCAATTTCATCCTAGGACGGCGTTAGAAAATAGTCGATCTTTACGGGATAAATGTGCTTTAGGGGATTAACATAAATTTTCAGTAAACTTAAAAGTAAAACGAGAATTAAATTAGACGATTTGATCTACGGAACAAACTCTCCCTTAAATGGAAATTTGTTCAGACGACAGTGTTCGGAAATCATCTCCCAAGAAGCCAGCCTTCTAATAGGACACACATATTGTGCTACTACTTTGGAAAGCAAAGAGATACAGAAAAACCACATTCTAGACCCTTAGCCTAAAGACTCATAAACTAAGTTAATTCTTGGAACCCTAAAAAATTGATCAGTTTCATAATAAAGCTACCAAACGAACAAAAATTCGCTTAGGAGACTAACTTTTTTTTTTTATTAAATAAAGTAGGAGACCCTGAGAAGAAATATACTGACAGATATCAGGTATAATAGAATCAACGGGCATTGAGAAAGCTAATAATTGCCAGTTGTGGGAAGAAAAGGAAGAAAAAAAAGAACGCTTGCGAACAGTAACTTATTTGCTTATCGAATATAATAGAAGGAACCTGAAAAAGTTGAGAATTACAAGCTGTTAAAATAATTGAAAAAAATTAAATTAAACGGAATGGACACAAACTTATTTTATTATCCGATATAATCTTTAAGGAGACTATAACAACCCAAAAAAAGATGGGAATTTTTAGCTCTTTAGAAAAAAGGAAGGAAAAGTGAGGTGGATGCAAGAAGAATCTCTACTTCGGGAAACCAGCTAATGGCTACAATTGAATAACGAATCTTAAAGAAAATTTGAAAATATGAAATTTTAGATAAACCTTAAGGATTGCTTATGGTTATGAAAGACTAAGCCTAATATCAACTGTGAAACAGCCATCAGAGTTTTTGAGTGAGCTTTTTTTTAGAATAAAGCTATTCTTTAAAGTTTTCTATTTTAAATTATAAAATACCAGATTCTATATTTTTTAGTAATCTTTTAAAAAGACTAAACCTAACAACAATTCTGAGGTGAACTTTCTTTGGGAATAAAAAAAATGACAAAATATTCTTTGGAGAGTTCGAATTGTATTCCCAACTAAGTTATACGTTTTGTAGCTGAGTTCAACATTCTCCTAGAGAGCATCTAAGTTTCGTTGTATCAAAAAAAGAATTTTTCTATCTCTCGCTCTCCCTCTCTCTCTCTTTTCCCCGCTCTCTCCCTCTCGTTTTGTTAGGCGTTTGGCCGAGCACGATTAATATTTTGTTTTTGTATTGTTAGTTGTTGCTAGTCGTTTATAAGGTTTGCATAAATACAACCCTGGGTCTATTTACCTACACGTGGACCATTGGGACAGCCAAAGTGTGCCAATGGCAAATAAATTTGTTAAAGCAAGCGAAGCGCATGAAATGAAATATGTTTTAATGAAAAAAAAATTATATTCAGACCATTGTATGGGAGCATTAAATATTCACTTAAATACATATAAATTTTTTTGCATATATAGTTTCTGTAAATGAGCTTTATATGGTTGATGTTTTGCAAAAGTAATACCTAAAATTATTTACAAGAATTTATAGAGCAAATGTGGGTTGGCTCATTAAAATTGCTAGCATTGCATATTATGTTTGCTGCAAATTTATTTGCTATAATCAAATAAGAGTACACTGAGAAAACTAGGCAGTCACATATAGAGTTAACTGGGTAAATAAACTTTATTTCGGACTTCGTCGGATAACTCTCTGTCAAAGCCAAAGCAACTAAATATCATGTGAGTCTAATAAGCAAAAATGTGTTGCTCTTTGATAAAAAAACTGCTCATTCCTCGTTTTCCTACAACTACAAAACTTGTTTTCGGAATTTATCTTGAAAATATTTTATCGCATTTTTAGGATTCGACTTTGCTTTAGGATTTACGCCAAGTAAAATAGGAGTTTGGGATAAGTTTTCTGTTCTCCCTATAGCTTATTGTTTATTAAAAGAGCACCTTAAATGTTAAGCTGATACATGGATACAAGAGGCGTATCTACTAGCTCGAGATTCATGTCTGACCCTTACCGAACCAAGTCACTTTATTGAAAATTTAATGCACTCTTGTTAAAGTATTGTTATGAATGCATTTTGAATTTCTTCATATTCAGATTCAGCTCTGGTTGGCACAGAACTCTCCGAATGATTCTAAATTTTTATTCAGGGGTATCCAAGAATCTCATATCTATCCCTAATTAAGTTCCCGAAAAAGCTGCCTTACCGATTGAAAAACCCAATAGCATACCTTTATGAGCTTACTTATAAGACCTTGAAAACCCGATTATCCCAAAAAAAAAACAATCAGCGAGTGGAAATATAATAAAGGTTGCTCTTCCGTGCAAGTGACAAAATATGTTTGCTGTAGTGGCTGAGAAATGGTTTGATATGGTAAAACTGACACTCGTAAGTTAATAGACCTTTTATAGCCATACTCATAGGACCACAATATTTCTCTTCTTTCTCTCTGTGTACACACAGATGACTCACAAATTTGTTGAGCGCACAAGTAATGGTTAATTTATGTATTCATTTAAACAACTCAACTGCGTATAATTATGCGCCATGGCCAATGGCTGCACATATACAGTGCAGATAATCGCTCATACGCTCCGAATGCCCAAATTAGAATCCGTAACGTATTGTTGATCACTGCACTGGCAACATTTTGGGGTCAACAATGCTATAAGCGTGTTATATTGTAGACCAGCTCTTGTGGGGGTTTGTTGTTGGGTGGGTGGAGGGTCACGTCAACAGCGCTATCAACACAACCAGCCAACAAGGACGAAGCACACAAACACGCTCCGCACATGCACACACAAACATACATGGACTCCGAGCACTCTCAAGGATGACCAGTGGCAAATGCTGACCACAACACTCATACGCCCCGTGTGCTTTGGCATAGAATTAATGACTCGTCGCTGGGCTTATCTGATGCGCTTAATTTGAAACACTTTTTGGTTTACTTTTCATTTTTGGCTTTAGACGCTTAGTGTGTTTGTAGAAACTCTAGTAAGTTAAGTGTGCATTAAATCAAATAAATTTAGACTTAAGCTTTAAGTACTGCCCTCTCTCTAGACTTCATTGTTACCATGTTCATAAACAAATTACGAAATGTATTTTGTGTAGGCCGCATTAAAGCTTTTTACGTTTGTTAATTGCACGTCATGTCATTGCGTAATTACGTAAGGCATATAAACAGCTTAAAATTTTATTTCCTTGTATTTATGCAAAAACATGAATGTTTTGTTTGCATAAATGTTGTAAATGTTTTTCAAAACAAAGAAAATGCATGAATTTAATTTTAGGCATAAAAATTTATTTATTATTAAATGAAATTTAAAAATATTAAAGCTGCTTAAAATTGTTAAATTGACTTGCCAGTCGGTTTTTTTGATTTTGATGTGATTAGTCTTCAAGTGCCTATTAAGTGTTTGTGATGGAATGTAACGTAACTATCACATGTTTTTAGCGTATCTGTCACGAGTTTATCAAGAGACTATCTGTCTGTCACGTGTCTCTTTCTTGTGTATCAAGTGTCTGATATATGCTCCAAGTCTATCATGAGTCAATCACGAATCTGTCACGTATCTATCTCGTGTATTATTACTTTGTTTAGTACGAAACTATCAAGTGTTTATGACGTATCCAGCCCGTGTCTCAATTTGGTCGATCAAGTTTCTTTCACGTGTCTATCTTTGGTCTCTAATGTTTACGTCGCGTATCTATAATGTCAATATCACGTGTCTGTCTTATATCTGACACGGTCTATCACATGTCTATCACGAATCTGTCACGTACCTATCACGTTATGCCCATAACATATCTATCAAGTGTCTATCAAGTATCCGTCTCGTGCCTCTATCTCGTCTATCACGTTTTTCTTGTGACCCTAACCCTATCTCGCATATCTATCACGTCTCTATCTTTGTATCTTTCAACTGCCTATAACTTAACCATCCCGTGACACTATCTTGTCTATCATTTTTTACGTGCCTATCTTGTGGCCCTAACGTGTACATCTGCCCCGTATCTTTCAAGTGACTATTACATATCTATCACGAATCTGGCATGTATCTATAACGTGTCTTTTTTTGTTTATCCCGAGACTGTCATATGCTTCATACCTATCTGTCATGTGTTTCAGTGACTTCGATCGTTGCGCCAGGAACCTATCCTTGCTTCGTGTCATTGTTGAATGGATTGCATTATGACTCGTTCCCTTTCGAGTTGGTTCAAACTTGGAGCTCAAGCTGGTCCCATCTGGTCGGTTTTTCTACGAAGCTATCGTCAAATCAATGACTTGTTCGCGCTTAGACTAACCAACCTTTTTGTCAACAGATTTTTGGAATTTTTCCTTTCGGTTCGCCTGTAACTCAAGCTGGCCAAAGCACAATACGGTCTTACTCGTTTGTTTTCCGCAAAGTCATCATCCCATCTCTCTCTTGGGAAGAGTGTCTTCGAGGCCGAGATGCGATTCCCGCAGTTCTTTGTTGGGACCTCTCTAGGAACTATGTCTCTCTCTCATATTTGTTCTTCGGCTCAGCAGCAGGAGCAAGCACTAGTGCAACCCAATTGATCATTTTCAAAACCTGGCTAAATATCTACTCCTCCCAGTCTTTGCAGTGACACTTCGCTCGGCGCTTACGCGTATGCGTTCGGCAAGCTATCCACCCCACATTAGGGTTGTTGCCGTTGTCCTGTGCTTCCACCTCTTACCGCCGCCGATACTAGGTCACCGACTCCAACTTGCTGAAAAATGAAAAGTAATAGAAGTCCGTTTTATACCAACCTGTCAGGCTTTGACTGCTCTTGGATTCTATGCTCATGTCGCAAGCCGGCATGAGACCCTGCTGTTTGCACATACTGTCACATTGAAGATTTCTATTTTCAGAGACTGTAACCCAGAAATTTGTAAATTTATCGATTGTATTATAATAAAAATCAAATCTGTAATTGTTTTTAAATCAAATTCATTTATTGTAGCTCACATTGAAGTTGTCTTTATATGCATACATCAAGTACATACATAAATGTTTTTGCTATGATTTTGTTTTTATTTATTTGTTTTTAGTTGAACATTTATTTCCATTGTGCAACTTTGACAGTTTTTGACTTAACAGAAACTTAAAATTTTCAAAATATTTTAAATTGTAAAATTTTTGTGATAGTATCTCTTATGTTGCTAGTTTTCTTTTTAAAAATTGGTTTTATATTACAATTGTCTTTTTTTTTTCACACTTACTCGTATATATTTATTGATAATTGGATGATGCTAATAAAAGTTGTGGTAATTGTAATATATATACTATAGTATATTTTAATTGCATTTAAATTGTTTGATAAATGCAAAAATTAAAATTACAATTAGTTAAATGTTAACAAGTTTTTTTTTAAACTAATCGAAATAAAATTATTTACAAGCCAAATTTAAATGCTTTGCAATTTTTGTATAAAAAACAACTAAGCAATTAATGCATTATTATCTTTTATGTAATTATAATATTTTATAATGATTATGAAATTTGGTTTAGTTTGCAATGAATTTATTACTGATTTTTTGTTTTATCTTTTTAAACGTGCATTTATATTTCATTATGATAAGGCCCGTAAGGATTAAGCTGTTATTTATGCGCAATTTAACAGTTCAAAATTAAGAGCGGGTTAAACGTAGGTGCGAACGCCTGACACGGACGTATTAAATTAAATTTAGTACGTCAATTAATGCGGAACAGTAATTTCACACATTGCAATTACATTTATAATTATTGTTTTTACTTTTTTTGTAATGCCCTATAGTCAGAAAATGCGCTGAAGTGTATATTTTTTTGTTAGGAGCAATGTGACGTAGGGTATCATTAATGTGACTTTTTAGTAAAAACTTGAGACGGGTAGCAGCAAATGAATTTTAAAGTGTTAAAGACAATAAAGATGTCTTAAGCGAATGTTGATTGATTTTAAAAGTATGCACAGCTCTGTAAGTTCTAGAGCTAATCCTAGAGGTAGCCTTGGGAACTAGAAGGTAAGCTATGATTATCATTTGTATACTCGATAGCTACGCTTTTCAGATAACACAAAAGAATTTTTATTTGTATGCAAAATTAATGTGGCAAAGATTATTATTTAAGCTGGTTTCAATGTTTTTCGAAGTATTATCCATTTGAATCAAACACAAGGTTAGGTTAACTTGTTTGCACGGCTGAGGCCTAGACCATGTTAGCCATTGTGATGCCTACTGGATAGAAATAGGAAATAAAAACAAATTATGGCAAGAGGGTGATGTAGCTGTTTGGGATAGCTGCTGGGCGTCTTTTTCGTCACCCAGCTAAACCAATTTGGGGACTCGAGAAAAGCATCCTGGTCCGCTACTAACAGACTTGCAAGACACTCCAGTTCTGCCAAGAGGACTTTTCACAGCTACTGAATGCGAGTAGAAGATGTTCAGAGCAATCAGTTTTGTAACTCCTTCTTATCACCACAGCTTCGACAAAAGTTGCCTGGACAGCTATTGGCAGATTCGACGGTTATCTTAGATCTTCGAAGAAGTGCTGGTGTCGTTTTCTTAGAATTGCAGTTCAGTCATGTAACAGATGTCTCCTTGTCGTCACCGCAGGTATGGCGATTGGGGCCGTGCCCCTTCGGAACTCCTGACATTTGGTTCTTTTCATCATGAGATCGGAGGAATTTGTTAGATAAGACAGGCCTGTCGCAAAAGGGAGAATTGCCCCCGAGATCGAAGTGTTCGGAAAGATTTGTCAGTAGGAGGACCATCGGCAACTTTTCTCTCGACGGGCAGACGGTCGATTTTGTTTACCAAGTAGTTACAGATAACGATTCTTCAATATCGTATTTCTTCTTAGGTCACATTAAAAGCTGCTTCAACGTTTTTAAGGATAATATGGGAACGATACAAGACTGCAATTCTCTTCTATTAATCCAGTCATTGCAGATTTGACTTATTTGTGGCTTTGAACATGAACTATATGAAAAAGGTTAAAGAAAATTGAATTCCCTTTTCAAGATGAAAGTGATCTGTATCGTAAGAAGTACGAATTAAGTATCTGATAAGTGAGCTCAAATTTAATGGATAGAGTATTCTATACTCAAGTCGTTAACTTCAAATCTTGATATCCAATATGTTAGACAGATACATTTAGAATACTACTATGTTAAACTTTCTTTCGTATTCATCGCATTTTTTAACTATAGGGTATCCCGAAGTCCACACTTTTAAGTGTAACACGTTCCTTTACGAATTTTTGGTTGTTATTTTTGCTGTTGCATTGTGTTTGGGTTTTTTTTTAGTTATATGTTTGTTGTCCTAGCTTATGTTTGTATTATCTTTATAGTTATTGTTACATAATTATTATAGTAGCTTGTTTATATTTTACGCTATGCATAAAATTAACGCTAAATGTTTGTGGATTTATTTTAATTTGCATTTTATTTTTTTAGTTTTCTCATATTATTATTGTATGTAGTTATGTTGTATCTGTGCCATAAAATGCTCACATTAGTTTACTATAAATATATATGTAAGTACCATATATGCATAAATATCTATAATTTATTTACAGGATTTGAATTTAACGCTGATGTAATTATCATGAAGCTTCTGTTGTTGTGGTTGTTGTTCTTAATGCTGCACTTGTTGTTGCTGTTACTGTTGTTGTTGATATTGACAAATTGTTGCAGCATCCACTCAGCTGGTAGCTCTTGTTTTGGTAGTTCTGACATTGCCTGAAGCAATAATTGATATGCTTAAATTGGTGGCATTCCACGCTCGAATGGCAATCGCCTTGTAGCAACCATCGGACCACAGTATTACTGCTTATGGTAGCAGCCAGAACCAGGAGAATGAGCAAACTATAGCTACTCAATGCTGGCTGATGAGCCGAGGCGCTGCCATTGCTCTTTTGCATGGCTGCCGGACTTTCATCTGTCGTTAATAAGTAAGAAATGAAGCAGTCAGTTAATTACAGATTAAGTTGGCAGGGCTTAAGTGTCCGTGTGCTTACCGTTAATGACATTGACTATAACGCTGGCTGCCTCCGCTGTGGTCGGCATGCACGTATAGTTTCCGGTATCCAATAATTGAGCATTGGCAATACGTAGTCTGTAAGAAGAGCAAATTGTGTTTTAAAGAGCGCAATGTTAAAGTTACAAAAGAGATTTATTCAAGCACATATTGCTGACATTCAAGCAGGTTGGCAGGGCTGGCAGTTTGTCAGACGGGCAATCAAATGCCACATGAATTCAACTCCATTGATCAAAGTTCGAAATGCCAGGCAACGAATCAGCTGGAAATGCACACACTTGCACAGAAACCACTCAAACACACACACACACACACACAAAGATGCTTACATGCATTCACACATACACACACACACACATTTACACGAATATAAGTGCTAGGCGTACACCCGCAGCAGCGCAAACGAAATCAAGTGGCAACGCCAGCAGCAGCGGATACTGCGCTGGCAGCGCACAGTGGGCCAAAATCGTTTGCACTAGGTTACATTTTTAATAATTGTTTTGGTATGAAATTTTACCATTAAATTCGTTTGAGGTGAGAAGTTGAGAATAATCTCATCAATAGTTAGTTTATAAGTTTAACCTAGCATTTTGAAAACGAAATTTTGCAGTTGTGATCATTTACATATAAAATTTAAATTTAATTCAAAACCAAATATTTTAATATTTGTCACTTTTAGTTTAAGTTTAAATTCAAACTTGACGGCATGAATCTAAATGTTTTGTATTTTTGCCAGAGGCCAGAGGTTTCACTTGGAATTTTTACGAAATTTTTTAAACAAATTTATTAAAAATTTCTCCATTTGAATAACTTTTTTTTATTGAAGTATTAAAATTGAAGTTTAAAGAACAGATTTTGTATAAATATTTGTTTTTAAAGCTATTGTAGTTTAACTATTTTTTTTTTTTTTGCAAATAAAAAAAAAGAGAAAAAACCGTTTTATTCAAAGATGGATGGCGGTGGATTCTATATAGAAACAAAAATAAAGCCCTTACTCTTAAAATGTCAAAAAAAATAAAAAAATTGTTAAATAAATTTGTAGAGTCGCTTCCAATGACTTTGAATGCAAACTAGTTTTAAAAATTTTGCAGATTTTTTAAAATCTTAATAAAAAGCATAGCTCCGAAATATTTGAAATCAAGTTTTTTATAACATTTTTCAAAATTCATTTCGAAAATGTTTGTATTTAAGTTGTCTTGTTTTGTTATATGTATAGCGGCTTAAAAAGTAACGATATTGGGAATTGTATTATAACAACTTGTAACGAAGACGCGGACCTTTCGAATGGAAATTTTTTTGCATTGAAAATTTAACAAACGGCCCACTGTGCACGCCCAATAACAGTATCAGCCTTCTAAGCATATGCAGCCACCTCTAAGCAGCGTCATTATGAGATGCCTTCAGTTGTACGTTTGTTGTAGGTATGTATCTGGAAAAGAGACAGATACTGATGATTATGTGCGACTTACCTGCTCTGGAGCTTCTCAGCCAGCGTTGATTCCATAGAGATGCGCTGCAAATCAATGGCCGCATCGTTGGGATGCGCCACAAACGGTGTGAGTATGTAGGGACCGCGATACCAATAAATTGGTCCGATATCCTGAGCCGCTGTTGTTGGTTGCTTTACATGGCATGTAAGCGTTATGACGCTGCCCACTTTAACGTACAGATCCGCCGGACCGGCAATAATCGCTTTGGCATCTGGCGGCGTCACTGTATGGAAAATGAAATGTGCACGAAATTGATTAATGGCATTTCTAGGTGCTTCATTGGAGCCATACACACGCACACACACACACGTAAGTTTTGTTCGGAACGATTGTGTTTGATGTGATTGGGTTTTTGTGCTTGGACAGCGTCTAATCAGCCTGACAGATTTCTAAGGCTTGCAGCTAAATGGCCTAATCATAGCAAAAGGAATTGGCCCAACAACTGGGTGTAAATGTGCGACATGGCATTTTAGGTGTTAATTGGCTATATACAGGAAGTGCCAAAGAGAGAGATTGACCCAGTATGTGATAGAGGAAGAGAGACAGTAGTAGAGCTTTGCCAGCTTTATGTCAACTTAAATTCTGGAGCAATGTTCAAACATAACCTGAAAATAATCTAGTTATTTTAGAGTGCCCACACATTTAGCTTCAAGTCAATTTCATGAAACTTTTTTTTTCTGTATAGGGTATCGTTTTCTAAGCTTATGCCACTTGGGTTTTATTGAACGGGAAAATATAAATTTTTTTTTAATAAGGAAACTGGTTTTGAATAAGTTATGGACAGATGATTATACCTTGGTCAAAATAAAAAACTTTTTATAGTATAGCGAGATATAATGGGGTAAAAGAAAAATGGAAGACTGTTTATCCAAAAATAGGATACTTTTTTTTTTTATAAAATTCATTTTTTATAAAAAATTATATTTTTTGAGGAATTAGTAAATTTAAAAAAAATTTGAAATACTTTGGTGATTTTTTAAGAAAATATTACTTCTATACAGATTTAAAAAAAAAACCTAACTAGTCGTAAGAGCTTCAAAAATCTATTGGGACGTCAATTTTGAAAATCAATGCAAGTAAAGGACTAGATCATAGTGAATGAATGGCTTTATGAATGTTTTTATTTAATTTTCCCAAAAGTTATTTTGATGTTCTAGTTCTTTTGAACGTTCCTTTAAAATTTTTGCTAGATAATATTTTTTACGAACTTGTTCTTTTAAAAGCTCCAAGAGAATTTGAAAGAGTTGTGCATTTTATGATCTAGTTCTTATAAGTTGTTCTCTAACATTTCATCAAGAGTTCCTTTTTAAGATCTAGTTCTTTTGTATGCTCCTATAAAATTTTGTCAGACGGTGTTTCATACAAATTTGTTCTTCTTAATGCACCTATAAAATTTGAAAAAAAGGTGAATTGTATGATCTAGTTCTTATAAATTATTCTCTACAATTTCAACTGTTTTTTTTAAATTTCCCAAAAGTTATTTTTGATGATCTAGTTCTTTTGTACGTTCCTATACACTTTTTGTCAGATGATGTTTTTTACGAACTTGTTCTTTTGAATAAATTAGATAAAATTTGAAAGAGTTGTGCATTTTATGATCTTATAAGTTATTTTCTACAATTTGATCAAAGGTTGCTTCTTCTTATTTAGTTCTTGTGTATGCTCCTATAAAATTTTGTCAGACTGTGTTACTCAAGAACTTGTTCAATATGGGCATTTTATGATTTAGTTCTGTTTAATGATTCTAAACAATTTGATGTACCGCTTACGATCTAGTTCTATTGTATGCTTCTATAAAATAAAGTATTATCAATTGCACTTGTTTTTTATGCTCCTACATGATTTGGTCCACTTTGGCGTCTTATGATCAAATTCTTTTGTAGTCTCCTACACAATTTTGTCGAAAGGTGCGTCTTATAATCTAATTCTTTTTGAATGTTTTGCATGAAAGGTGCATCGTTTGAACTAGTTCTTTTGCAATCTCCTATACAATTTTTCAAGAGAGGCGTCTTATGAACTATTTGATTTATATGCTAATGCAAAATATTTTCAGATGTGTCTTATGATCTAGTTCTTCTTGTAAATTTTTATAAATTGTGTCATACTGTAAAATTTTTTCAAAAGGTCGCTTTTGAACCAGTTCCTATGAATATTTCTATAAAATGTCAAAAGGGGCATATTGAGGAACATTATGTATAACAATTTGATTTAACAATACAATTTAAAATGAATTTCCATTTTTTAATTTCCTTTTTCAACCAAAAGGTCTATGTTGCTCTGCCTACAAGTTTTTTGGTAATTAAGAACTAATTGTATCCCACAATTATATAAAATAAATTTAAATAAATATCGTTATTTCTTTATTTGAGGCCACTGCGAAATATTGCTGTTGTGCTTTCAGCAAATTCTCCAAAAAACAGTATAGGAACAAGCCCACTAGATATAATTTTTTACTCTAGACCAAGTTTACTATGCGGTCAATTTATTGCTTTTTCTTTGTGGGCATCATATATGTTCATAATTCAATTAAATTGTAGAATTGTTTGGCCTTGTCTCTAAGGGTATATAAAGTTTGGTTTTCCACTTCACTGTTTTTGTCTTTCCTTTTTTTTTTTTTGTTGGGGTATATCAATATGGCCATAAGAGCAAATAAAAATAAAAACTAAATGAAATCACAAAACTAACACATAAAAATTTGTAACCACAATGCTTTGAGCCATTGTAGAGACGACGGTGTTGGTTTTGTAATGTGTATATTATTGACCTTTTTTTTTAGTATTTTTGGTAGCTCTTTTGGCCAATTCTTGTTGCGCACAGGACACAAACGAAAACACACATTTTAAGTGTTGTTAGATGTTATTTTTGTTGTTGGGGTTGAGCCTCTTAAGCCGCGCACATAAAATTGCCAGACCCCAAAAACATACCAGAAAACGTTCGGCCATTTTGTTATTATGCGTGTGTGGGTCTCAGTGTGTTGGGGTGTGTGAGTGAGTGCATGTGTGTCAGTGTATGTGGCATTTATAAATGTGTATTTGTGTGTGTTTGGCTTTCTAATATTGGCGCAAAATGTGCGGCCATGATTTCAGGCAAGAGATAAGCCAAGCCAAAGCAGTATTGTCAGTTGTTACACAGAGAGAAAAAGTCGTGTACTTTGTACTTGCATCAAGCACATGCGATCGTGAAAATAGGAAATTTTTAAAGGTGCGACAATTTTAAGTTATTGAGTTAAGTTATTGATTGAAAAATCTCGTTTTAATGAAAAATAAAATCGCAAAAAATATTAGGAAAGTCAAAGTTAATTTGTTTCGATCGAAAAGGTCTTAATGCGACAACAATAAAAAAGTTATAAAGAATTTGGAGTACATTTACCATCTGTATGCAATTTGTTTTTTTTAAATTATTTTTGAGATTATTTGGGATAAAAAAATTAACATTTTTTTTTAGATTTTTTTTTTTCAAAATTGCAGATTTATTTGTATTGCATGTATTTGCTTTTTCAGTCTAGTTGGGAACAGAAATTCAATCCCAGTCCGCCCGCACTGAAACAAATATTAAGTATACAACCCGTCCCTGAATTTCTTACTTTTATGAAAACATATTAATATAGCCAACTCAAAAATCAATTTCTTTCCATACTCTGATTTTCTCTCTGTGCATTGACTAGAGCACTGGAAATTGGTTTAATGCCTTTTTTTTATTTTTTCTCTTACTGGCCCTGGGCCGTAACAGTTTGGCTAACAGCAGGCAGTCAACAAAGTCAAATGTTGATGCTGTTAATGATGTTCCAGGGGGCGCCGATTGAGGGCTTCATGGCACATGAACATAAAGTGGATTTGGGCTGGCTTCAAAACAGAGTCATAGATTTCTATAGAACGTTGGAAATTTCACAAACAACTTGATATTGTCAGCTGTTTATTTGAAAAGAGATTCCTTTGCAGTCATGCAATAATTTTCAATTTGACATCATATGCTAATTATGGCTTTGCCAGCCATTTTGAAAAATAATATATATAGAAGTAAAAAAAAAAGAAACATGGCTGCCTATGCTGGTAGAGCGTAGAAAAATGCTGCCTCAGCAACTTGCTTGCTGTTTGCTTGGAAAACATTTTGCAAATCATTAACATAAATTGTTGTTGTTGTTGTTTGTTGATGATGTTTTTGTTGTTCTCTTTGCTGACGCTCTGCAGGTGACTTCCTGCCGTTAGCGAGTGCATTGCAGAGCTCTAGCTATTATTACTTCCGCTTTGACTTGCAGCTGCATTTGCAAAAAAAAAAAAAATGCAGAAAAAACAAAATGCAACTTGTCTATGCAGCTGCAAGAAGAAAAATTTCCAGCTGGCAGTTTTGTGGCAAAAGCTGAGGAAATGCAAAAAGTAGCTGCCAGTGCGGAAACTGTAGTTGTAGCTCTTTGGCTTGACGGGGAAACTTTAAGAGTACTTATATGTAAAATATGTATGTGCTTTATTATAGGGCAATAGCATGCTTGTTGGTTTTAACTTTACCTTTACACAGGACATTTATACACTATTTATTCTAAGAATTGAGCATTAAATGGCGTTGGATACGGGTTCCACAATGTCTGCTGATAGTTGTATAGGGCGAGAAATGAGAATCATTTATTGATCTTCTTATAGCAATTTAAAAATTATGGCAGATGCATTGTGGGGTACTGAAAAGTTTGTTTATCTTAGAAGTGGTTTGCTAGAATGCGCTTTAAAATGATTTTTATACCAGTATCACACTATTGGGCGAATGGTTAAATAAAAATAGGTGACGAAATTTTATTAACTGCATGATTTCTTTCTCAATATGTGGAACCTGCCCAAAGTATGTGAAACTCTGATATTTTTGGGGGTGCATGACGCCATAGTAACCTACCACTGAATCCGCCACTGGTGCCGAGTGTTTCATTCCCCTCAGTCTTAAAACAGTTCATCATAGTATCAAAAATATCTTGAAGACTTTTAATATTTTTACTACATCTTCATATTGTTATATAAGGTTTATGCTATTAATATACATTCTTAAGAGATAAAGACACCAGTATTTTTCTACTTTGTTATATAAATGGAAATTATTATTGTTCTAAAACTACGTGCTTATTAGTAGACTTTTCAAAAACTTTCACGAAAACTTTGAACAGCAAGTTTTTCTGGAGATGTCAAAATAAATTTACAACTAGAGACTCCCTAATGTCCATACTAAAAATAAACTAAAAAAAAAAAATTTCAAAAACCAGCTGCATCATACGCCGAACTGAAAGACTATAAAAAAAAGCCCGTTGAAGATGCTAGCCAAATCTTGGCCTTCTGCTGGGTACCGCGTCGTAACCCGTCTGAGATATATCCTGCGCAACAGACTGAGTTTGAGATTAAAAAATTTCGCAAATGAAATAAAAAGAAAAATTGGTCGACATTTATATTCAAATCTTTAAGGACAGTAAAAGAAAGTATTTTTTCGGCAATATATATGCTCTTGATTCTCTTGATCATCATAAACATCTCATGTAGCCACGCTTGCTCTCCGTCTGTCTGTCCAACCATCTGTCTATCTGGTAGTCCCTATAAGCAAATGGGTCTCTTTAACCATTTGTGGATATTATTAAAATCCATTTAAGTTTTGAAGTTACAGGCAAAACTTGTATAATGTAAATTAAATATTTGCGATCCCCATAATTATATGAACTCAGTGGTGGATCCACGGGGGCTTTTCGGGTCCGGACATCCCTAAAAGTTGGAAAAATTGGTTGACAGTCTTTTGCGAACTCTGTTATACACTACGAAGTGAAGAACCCCCTAAAACCAAATCCTGGATACGCAACTGTATAAACTTAAGAATACAAACTTTTAGACTCAGCCACGGGGATAAATAAAATCGTTTGACAGAAATTTTCGAAATTAAACGAGGAATATGCTATACCGATAATTTGAAAATTTTAGTCGATGTTGAGTATTCGATAACGACATTTCGATACACGGTATCGGTATCGTGTTAACAGAAGTTGTGTTTAGAAGTCAAAACCTGGAAATTTGTTAAACACATGTAGAGTTAAGCAGAAAAATTATACACTTTGGGGAAATTAATCTTAATATCCTGACACTGAGACTCTAGAAATAGTGACCATTTTTCCACTAGGTAAAAAACTGCTGATAGCAGCTTTTTGCCAAAGAACTTTAAACATTTGTAATACATGATTTTCAGAACAAAAGATTAAATAACACAAAAAGAGAACCTAAGTAAGTGGCCAGACTATGTTTTTTGATCGGTAAACCTCAATCCATATACCGTCGGAACATAACGAGTCAGATGACGCCACCTTCAAAAATGTAACGCATGGTCCAGGAGATTAAAACAAATATTTATTCGCCCTTCTTCCACTTAAAGACATTATAAGCTTTATATACGATATATGTATATATTCGGATTTAATGCAAAAATGTATGGGTGGAAAAAGTTTGCTCTTAAATTTTGCAACAAAAAGTCATAGTATACTTTGAGAGGCTGCTTTGCTTTGAAAGGCTAAATATTTAAAATCCATTAACTGGAAAAAGTAGCTGCCAGTGCTGGAGAAAACATCGATAATCGAAGTTTCAAATCTCTATATATCGATGTTGGCCAACAGAGATGTTTCTCCAGCACTACTAAACACCCATTTGATAAGTGCAGAAGTGCTGGAGAAACATTTCTGTTGGCCAACATCGATATATAGAGATTTTAAACTTCGATCATCGATGTTTTCTCCAGCACTACATCAAATGGGTGTTTAAACCAAAATGGTGACCGCCTTCCCCCGTAGGGGTTTCTGACATATGTTTGAGCCCATTTATCTCGAATTCTATAAGTCGTACACAAAAACTTCCAAGGCAAAAATTTAATTAAAAATTTTATTTGTAACGGTGGTATACCCAGAAGTTCATATTTTAGGCGGTAGAGGGTGCCAAAGCTACAACATGGCTTTCGTATTTTTACCCTTGAAAAACATGCAAGCGCATCGCCAATCTATAAACATATGGAACGGCAGGGGGCGCTAAAGTGCTATGGGGTAAGTTTCAAGTGGATATGTGGAGGAATGCGGGAGAAAACACGGTAAATCGATTTCGGGAGGTGGGGGGCCGCATCGATAAAATTTGGATGTGGATTTGTTCATTAGAGTCACATGAATCAGCTAACCTATTCTAGGTCACTTGTAACCATAATTACGTAGAGTCAAATATTGACACAGTTTATTGGCAAATAAACTTGGTGGTGAAATTTGTATATTTTTGACTAGAATTTTTGTTGTATTTGTCCGATTTTGATTTTGACACACAGATGCATGTTATCAGGACGCATCGCTGTGTTAAATTTTAGATGAAAACATAATACGGTATGGCTAAAAGCCGAGAAAATCTACTGCGTGGGAACGAGGGAAGATATTGACAAGATTCAACAAACTTCATATTCTGAAGAAATATGCGCACCAGCTGGTAAAGATTCGTATCTCTAGCTCTTATAGTCTTCGAAATCTTGGCGTTCATAAAGACGGACAGACGGACATGGCTCAACAGCTATCCAAAGCTATGATAAGCATTTTGGTATAAGGAACTGGGGGCTGCCACGCCTCCTTCTGTCCATTTCATACATTACACAAATCTAGTATACCCTTTGTACATAGAGGTACACATGATAGGAAGTCCAAATTCCAAGTTGAGTTATTGTAGCTATAATAGTCTACAACATATATATAGAAGGAGAGACGCATAGGTCTATTTCGACTTTAATGGTTACCCCAAGCATCTCTACCTACACATTATAGGAAGTTCAAATCCTAAATTTGATTATCCCAGCAAATGTCTATATGAATTTATTTTGTAAAGGTAACTTTTGCAGGGTCTCATTCTTTAGGTTACGCACCACAGTTTTAATACACCCCTCAACCTAAGGTAAAGGGCATAAAAATTGAATATGTATATATATATATGCAACCACAACAGCTTTACTAAACGTTTCGATTTGACTCTTAACTTTTCCCCATGGATTTATTCAGCGCAATGATTAAAGTTCGCTTAGGGCAACAAAAGGCATTGAGTAGTAAGTTATCTGGGCAGGTCAGGCCGAGTTAGTCTGCCAGTCACTACGGCTACGTGCAATGTTTACCTACACTGGTTATTATTATGCTTTGAAAGCAGCAGCTGTTGTTTCTGTGAGTTACTGATGTTGATGTTGCTGTTGGAGTTGCTGCTGCTGGCAACTCGGCACTTGGATCTCTATTTTTCTGCACGTTCTGCGAAAGCAAACGCAATTTGCATTTAAATTCAATACTAAATTCATATGCTGGTAGTAATACACACCTAGGGAGCAGCGTTTACACTCCGCCCTGCCGCCACAGACACACTCAGTTTGCGTCCCTCATTGTTTTAGCATTTTACAAGTTTTCTACAATGGATTTCCGTTGCAGCCTTGCACAACTTAAGCAAGTCTGTACCGCCCTTTTCAACTTGGCAACGACTTGTTTTTCTCTGTGTATATTTGTTTGGATTTTATTTTTTACTTTTTTTTTCTTATAATAAATTGTTTCACAAAAGCATAGCACGTAGTACATGTTTCATTCATGTACATGAAATTGATTTAAAACTTTTGTAAACACCCCGTACCGCACTAAAACTACTTCAAGCATAACCCTTAAGTGTTTGTCATCACCAGGGTAGCAAAAGTTTGTTGTGGTACACAGCGTGTGAGTTAATTGAAATTATCGAAAAGTTTATCCTGGAAAAACTCACTGCTTTTTAGTTTGTTGCAAAATATTTGTCAAATTTCAAATTGATTTCGTTTTATGTTATGTGATATTCGTTTTTGCAAGTTTATTCATGTGCTCCCTGGTGAGTGCTTTAGCTCAATTTGGTACAGTTGTGTGCAAGCAACGACTTTGGCCTCGCTTGAGATTCATTCATCTGATGCAATTAGGTCTTTAACATATCGAATTTGCTTTTATACGATTTGTGAGCGCACGTAAGTGAATTTGTTTGTGCGTTTTGGGGAAAAATATACATACATATATTTTCGTGGAAGAGGTAGCAAGTAGGTAACTGCAGCATACTTTTAAGTGGCGCCAAACTATGCTAAGATTTGATTTCATGGCAAATTTGACATATTTTGTGGCGCTTGGTTGCACTGGAGTGTAATGCAGCTACATGTAGAGTCATGTTTAGAGCAAAAATGGGGGGCAAAAGTAATATTCAGTTTTCGAAGTATTCACAACACTTTTTGCATTGAGTGGATTGAAGCTATTTTGTTGTTTTTTTTGTGCTAAGAACCTTGAACCTTGGTTGGCAGTAGAAAATTACAAAGAAATCTAAGGTTTTTACAATGATGAAAAATTTTGTTGACAGTAAATTTTGGTGTATGTTATTTTTAGCGTACCAAGGCCATCGAGATAAAAATTGAGCCCAATGGTGACTACCGACAAATCCTTGACGGAAAAATACATAAAAAATTAATTAATGGAAAATAGTGAATTGTGTAAGCATTATGTGAAAGCTTTCAATATTGCACAAAATGTAAAGGTAAATAAATGTTTTTTTTTTTTTTTGGAAAAAATTGAAAGGAAAATTAATGTAATTCCATGGAAAAACTCCAGCAGAATTGGTAAGTCCACCCCTTGTCGACAAGCCTGTTGGCAACATTGTTTTCTGCATTAATTGCCAAAGCAACCAGTTGCCAGGGTCAGATTAAAGTCGGTTTTCCAAACTTCATTTCACTACGTGGATTTTTGAGCTATTGTTTCATTGGTTTTTCTCAACAGCCACAAACAGCAGTTTATTTTCTGTAAGTGTTTCGTCTAGGCAGGCATTCATGACTGTGCTCAATTTCCATTTCTATATCGACTTTTCCATTTAACAAAGCAGCTAATTGTTATAGTTATCGAATCGTATCCACAGTAGTGTTTGGGAAAACCATGTTAGTGTAATTCTATAATAATTTTCGATTCGGATATCGACTTTTCGATTTAACAAGGCCGTTTATCGTTATAGTTAACGCATCGTAGCTACAGTAGTGTTTGGGAAATCCGTGTTATTGTAATTCTTACGATAAATTATTATTTTTATCGACTAATCAGGCTCGGAATCAAAAATCGATATAAAGTAAAGGCATGAGTGTAGAGTATTCCACATTCAAAAACCACCAAGCAACTATTGTTAACAACAAATTTTAATAAGCGGCGCCTTTTTGGTTAAACTTTTATGTGTTTAGGATTCCAAAAAAGTTATTTGCAGCTATTTCTGTATTTAAGCACCTTTTTTAGACTTATGCTACAAAAAGTGAGAAACTCATAAATTAATTTCATTCAAATTTGCTTATCTACATCTTAAGCCCGGAAATTAAAGTTGCATTTGCTCAAAATCTAAGTTTTCTAAGAACAAACATTGCATACATTTATTAAAGCATAGAAAGTGCTCCACTTACAAAGCAACTTTGTTCCGCTCAATATTCATATATTATCAATAAAGTTCTTGAACAAGTTTGCAGACAGCAACATGAGACGGTTTACGAGCATAAAGGTGAAACCCATTGTTAATCCAGATACTATACCTATATGACCTATAAATATAAACATCACTTCAAGTGCACACACAGCTTACTTAGCCCATTTACTCCGAGAAGAGTGTATCTATGCCAAAAGGAGTAGCTTACGCTTATATATTGTAAAACTGCTTTGGAACACTTTCTATAGCTGCTCCATACAAAGTATATATGTATATATATATTGTTGTGATTGTAAGGGGCGGCAGGATAAGGTATATGTTTGTGTACTCACCTATGACATTCAAGCGAAATGCCATTGAAATCTTGGGCTCAGTATTCACTTGACACTCGTAGATGCCGCTATCGCGTGGTTGTGCGTATTTTACATGCAACGTCCAATCCTTGGAGTCAGCCGTGCGTACAACCTGCAACAATGGGTTAAATAGAAACAGTTAATACTTGGGTAAACCAAGCAAGCAGGTAACAATTGTGTTTGTCCTTGGGTCAATTTAATCACTGCATACAACTTGCCAACAAATAGGACTAGTTTGGTTGCATACATAATTGGGATAAGTTTTGAACGGGTAACTGACAGTTATTGGCCAATTTAATGAACGTACTTCAATCACTACAAATTACGTATACGCACCTTGAAACGCTCATCAGATGTATAGGTCAAAATGCCTGCAGTCAGAATGTGCAAATCGCGTTTTCTTATCCAAGAAACCTGAAAAAAAAGAGAAGAGACATGAAAATATCAGAGCTAACAAAGAGCAACCGAAAATGCCTTTAGTAGCTGAGCTTAAGTCAATTTTTTAAAATTGCTTTGTACTCTGCTTGGGGTTTGGTTCAACAAAAAAAAAAAAAGAAAACCAGGCAGCAAAATGAAGGTGGAAAATTTAATAAACCAAACGGCAAAATGAACTCAGCTTTAGCTACGCTACGAAACTTTTCTTGATTTTTTTTCTGTGCTTGCAAATAGTAAGCAGCTAAGTTGGACAATGTCCTGACAGAGACTGCTCTCAGCCATAGCCGATTTCCGCAGACGAGTCCTTTGGGCCGCGGACAGACGAGTCGATTTGCGAGCAAAGACAAAGTGCCCAGGCGGCAGCTGGCGACAACTGAATAGAAAAGCTGGCAAGTGGCTTAAGTGGGTTAAGCCGCCGTTTTAATACTCTAAAGTGGAAAGTCTTAAATATTAATATTTTAAAGGAATCTATATTTTATCACTATTAGATAGATCGAATATTCGTTAAACCATAGACTGATCGATATAAGTGAAAGTTTCTGATCTTACTGGGTTCAATCTAGGTCTTTAATAAACGAATATTCGATAAACCGTAGACTGATCGATATAAGCGAAAGTTTCTGATCTTACTGGATGCAAACAAGGTCTTTAAGAATCGAATATTCGATAAACCATAGACTGATCGATATAAGCGAAATTTCCCGATTTGATTGGGTTTTCGCAAGGTCTTTAATAATCGAATATTCGATAAACCGTAGACTGATCGATATAAGTGAAGGTTCCAGATCTTACTGGGTTCAGGCAAGGTTTTTGAAAAACTTTATATAGGTAAACTATAGACTTAGCGATATAAGTCATTGTGTTCACTATTAACGGGATCAGGCAAGATTTTTGATAATCGACTATTCGAAAAAATATAGACAAAACGATATAGTAGGGCTTGCTCTTATCTGGTTCAGGAACGTTTTTTGAAAATCTAATTGATTTTTAATAATTTTATATTCGATAAAGATAAACTAAGCGATAAAGGCGATAGTGCCGGCTATTGCAAGGCTTGGACAGTGTTTTAATAATCGAATACTCGATAAACTATAGACGAAGCGATATAAGTAGTAGTGACTACTATTATCTGTTTCAAATCTTACATCGACTCAAACTATTTCAAGACAAACCAATTTTTTAATTCTGAATTAATTGGGTTTGAAATTTGGCGAATCTTTTGGGTTTTCAGGATTTTCACAATTTTCCGAAACTTTTGACGTACGTTTAATGGGATGTTCGAAAAGAATACAACAAAAAGGCAAGCAAATCGGACGCTCCAATATCGAGTTATGAAGCAACAAACATATTACCCAAACTTTTTTGAATAAACAGATGGATAAGAGTTTGTTGGAGAATCTAAAGTACTATAGGAAATTATTGTAATTGATTGCCTTTAAAAAATTTACAATGTATTCCTTTAAAGCTTTACAAACTTCATTAAAAAGCCATTAGACTCTACTTTCAATAAACTGTATGAGCAAAATGTGAAAGAAAACATGTAGAAGTAGAAGAAGATGATGATGAAACGACAGAATTAGGTATGGGGACTGGTTCTGGTTCTGGGACTGCGGCAAGTGCGTGTCCAAAATGTCAGCGGCTTAAAGTTTTTGTAGATTTGGCCGACTACGGCTGCAAAAAGTAATCTGTGAGCCAGCCTCAGGCAAGCAAAACTTTTGCCAAAAAAGAAAACTCCGAGAACAGCCCCCAAAAAAAAAAACGAAGCCAAAACTAAAAGTGTCAAAGTGGCAGAGCAAAATGACGTCTGGGAGAAACGAGAAGAAAAATAAAAAAAAACTGCTAAAAAAAGGTGCAAGTAAATTCACAGATGTGATGAAGATGATGGTGATGATGATGATGATGACGCGCAGAAGATGATGGCTGATGAGTGTTGAGTGTGGCAGCACATGTTGGGAGCGCGTTGACTTGGTTTAACTAAATTTGTGCCCGCTAATAGAAAAACTCTAATGAAGAGCTACTGCAATCAAGTCAAGCAACTGTTAAGGCGGTAAAAGAGTAGCAAGTTTTTAATCATAACTTAGCCAAGTAATGGATATATCAAGTGTATACCCAAGCACGGATATGCTCATGTCAAGTTTTCTTTACTTAAGGCTCAGCTTGAACTCGCCTGCTTTTTATTTATCTCCCGAATTATTGTAACTTTTCCAGCTGCACTGCAGGCAGACATCTCTGAACAAAAGAAAAGTGACACAATTTCTGACACATTTTAAAGATTCTGACGCATTTAATGTCAAGCCAGAGAAGCAGAAGGCCAACAAGAAGCCAAGCGGTCTGTTGACCCATACAAACAGACCAGCAAGAAGATGAACAAACAAATTGTGTCTGTCCTACGGTCAAGGCATGAAAACACCAACAATAAAAACAAAAAGAACAAAAAAAAAAACATGAAAAGAAAAGTCGTGAAGCGAAAAAAGAAAAGCGTGGAAAATCAACTTTAAAGTTTTATGAAGCAGTAGCAGCCAATATATGTACACACAAAACAAAATTAAAAATGAGCAAACAGAAAGAAATCTTTCGTTAACGAAGATAAGATACACTTTAGATGGAACTGAGAAATGGCTGAAATTTTTGGGGTGCAATGAAGGTACGGTGTTTCCAAGGGACAGTGAGTTCGGAATTTCTTAAGCTGTGTGAACAAGCCTGCAAATTAAAACAGAATTTTTTTAAAAATTTTGAGAAACTCAGATGTCCTGACGCTCAAGAACTTTCTTTGACTAGACCATTATATGGCTTCCTGAATCATATTTATATTCCTGAGAATGATCTTGCTTTGTATTTATTGTGTAAGAAGTTTAACGTAACTAATGGGGAAGTATAAAGAAATCTGATGAACTGACCGTCAAGTAATAACTTTAGGAGGCCCAAATAAGCAAGATATCTTTTGTGATAGTGATTTACTAACTGGATTTTGAAGAATAAGGGAACACCAGAACCTTAGATGTGTTGTTAGTCATATCATACAGAATTGTTATTGAACTTGCGGAGATTTTAAGATGACATAACGTCAACTCAACAAAAAAAAAGTGGGAAGAAAACAAATCCAGACGAAACATAATGAGGTTGAACAAAATCTGCCAAATGACCAAATTCTCCCTTAGGAGACGTGACTGGCTTACTAACTGGACCTTATAGCCCGAGAAGAATTGCTTCCTAGCCATGAACTTGCTGGGTGGCATGAGAAGACATAAAGCTTAATAACTAATAAAGAAAGTAGACTGAAGATTAGTAAGGATTGAACTTGCAGCCTTTTTGTAGCCTAAGAAGACATACGTCTCAGTAAATCATATGAAAAGGTATAAAATCAAAACGGAGTGAAGACTGGAATGAGGAAGTCCACTTTAATGCAAGCTGTTTACTTACTAGACTTGGTAGACTTAAAGAAGAATACCTAGTCATATCATAACATATCCAGCATTGAACTTGCGTTTACTTCAAGAGATTCAAGAAAATCTTCCAATGAACAAAACATCTCTTAGATTAGCAGTTTGCTTACTTGCTGGACTTTATAGACACAAAGAACATCTAAATTTTAAATAGTTCAAAGTCCAGTAGGTTAGACTTTGTAAAATAATTGAGTCCCAGAATATGCGATGGTCATATTACCAAGCCCGGAACTAAACTTAAGAAGAGAGTAGATCTGCGTCGCCAAGGGATCAAGAGAATTTCCCAATTAAGCAGTACCTCTCTTAAGATCGTAGCTTGGTTAATTACTGGACTTTGTTGACTGAAAGAACATGCGAAAATCTTTCTTAAATTGAAAAAAAATCTATATTTCCGAAAAAACTATCACTTTTAAAATGAATATACCTCTTACTAGATAGTTTTAAGCTAAGTAGGAGAACCCAAGGTGAGAAATTAGCGAAACTCCTCTTAATGAAAATATAATAGCTTCCAAAAGCAAAGTAACATAAGCATGGAAAGCAACAACGAATGTGTTAACATGACATTGTCTACAGATTTTCAAGGTTAAAGGTTGAAATATTGGTTTTATGCGAATAAAAGTATTGCTACCCATTCTTAACTTTTTATGCAGTCAGAAGAATTGTAGAACGTAAAACTCTGTTCAAAATCGATGAACAACTTTCCTTAGACTTGAGATCCACGATGGTTTGGATTTAAAAAGTTGAGTTTTGGTTAAATCAAAAAATTTTTATTGGCTTTGGTTATTAAAAAAAATGTATTTACTTTAAGGTTACCATATCGATCATCTTTTAAAGGTTTTGCGTATGATTCATTTTCCTAGCATTTTCTTGTATAAATTTGTATATATGTATATTGTTTTAGAAAAGATGACAAAATTTGACATAAACTCACAAATATAGAAACACACGTGATACACAATGTATCACTTCCATCTTCAATGTTGCATACGTCAGATTAAATCCAAAGTGATTCTTCTAAAAGTGTATGAAGTGAAGTGAGGCATGAAGAAAAACACAAACACACCCTAAATGACAGAAAACCCACACAGTCACAAAGCGAACCCACAAAGTAAAGGTACGGTGGAAAACTAACTGAGGGTAAACAAGAAAAAAAACAAAGAAGCAAAATGAAAAGCTGGAGTAAAGTATTGCTAGGGTGGCGTTACTTTATCATTGAACCGAGAAAATGGAAAATGGCAGCCAATGAAAGTGAAACAGTGGCAACAAAACGAATGGCAAACTGTTGCAGAGTACTCCATAAAGTCTGGCTGTGTGGGAAGATGGGACGACACGGACAAAGTGTATGTATACAAGATGACGCTCACTGACGGTAACTTGATTTCAAGCTTGACTAGTGTGGGCGAAAACTCAATATTTCCTGATAGTTAAAAATGCATAAAAATAAATCTAAAGAAAATATACAGATAAGACAACGAAATGTAGCTATCTAGTATAGCTATAATACAGTATCTTGCAAACTCACCGATTTATCACCCAGGTTGTCCACTCTACAGTTGATGGCCGCCGTATGCCCGGTGCGTGCCGTAATGTTCCGTGGCATGCCAAAGTCAAAAACGGGCGGCGGATAACTTGATTCGCCGTCTTCATCGTCCAGTTGATGCTCCGTGTCATCCAGTGCATTGCTAAAGTTGTGCTTCTTCTTGTTGTGGTTGTTGTTGTTGTTATTGCTGTTCTGGTTATAGGCGTTGTAGTTGTGTGTGTTGACAAGCGAAGCAATGTAGACATCATCATCAACGGACGGTGCCAACAAATCATTGCCAGCTGGTTGAGCTGCAATTGAAGAAAAAAAATGGTAAAGAAGACAAGTTGAGAATTTAATAATAAAAGCAATGGAAAATGAAGATTTTATTTGCCAAGCCGAATATAAAACACTCTGGTGGTATGTCTGGGGATTTCATTGCGAGTTGGCATTCATAAGGAATCTAAGCAGTGGCCGATCCACGGGGTTTTCGTGTTCGGACCCCATTTTGAAATTTTATTTGCGAGCTGTGATTTATATAGACCTCGAAGTGAAAAACCCCCAAGAACAAATTCAGGTTTCTTACCTGAGTCTAAGTCATTTTTTATTACTACCAGTAGGCTGAAATCTTTTGTTATTGCATCGGTTCAAAAAAAGAATTTATTTATTTTTAACATGTTTATTATACTAGTTTACAGCAAAATGTATCCTCAACATGTTTTACTTGTTTTCGTAGTAACGCTTAATCCGAAAATGAAGTTCAAAAGTTTTTTCATGGAACGGATTTCGAGATTGGCCATATTATACGAATGCCAAACGAAAGAATTCAAAAGAAGGTGTTTACTCTACGTCCAATAAGAGGAAGTAAAAGAGGCCGACCAAGAAGGACATGGCTTGATAACGTCGAAGCAGGCTTGAAGACGATGAACATTCGCAATTGGAAAGTCGAAGCGAGAGAGAGAGTGAACTGGAGGAAGATTGTTGATGAAGCTATGATCTACCCCGGACTGTGAAGCAAAGAAGAAGAAGATTTCGAGATATTTCGAAAAACCACTTTTCGAAATTAAAAAATGTGTGTCTACTTAAAAGCAAATATCTCTGGTTGTGCCAAACTGATTTTGATTATTTTTTACTAAGCATGTAGATAATTGAATTATCTATTGATTATATTTGGAACATATTTTTGTCAAACTTACGGCTTGGAGGCTATTTATGCAATCATTAAAATTTTCGTAGTTTTTTGAAAATTTTTCATGGTTCGTAAAGTTTGATCAATTACGAAGAAAATGAGTGGTTGTTTATCAAAATCGGTGAAAAATTATGCAAATAACAAGAATTTTAGTAAAAAGTGAAAAATGTCAATTTGTTTTAAAAACCAAAAGTTGTAGATTTATAATTCGTGTGTTTATAAAGATATCCCAGCACGACAGGGTGCCTCCACCCTGACCACTGCCCCTGCGCCTTTCTGTGGTATTGGTTGGTCCACAATCAAAACCATAGTAAACAAATGGGCTGCAGGAGAACATAGGAGATACTGGTTCTTCTTACCGGGGCTGCGTCAAGCAAAAGCGCTTGTCAAACCTCTGGATATGATCAAGATAAAAGGTCTTGGAAGAGCGAACTTAAAACTCCTGGTAGCATACCTATCTGTCCACCACACTGTTAGATACCATCTACAGAAAATTTGCCTATCGGACTCTTCAGAGTGCAGACTCTGTCTCGAGGACGTTGAAACCACCAGACATATTCTCTGTGACTGCCTAGCGCTGGTATGGGACGGTTCCGGTCACTTGGGAAAGGAACAGATTAGTCCCTTCCATCTTAGGTCAATACCAACAAAAGACCTACTGCTATTCATGCGGAAAGCGGAAAGTCTTTTGCCGTAATTTATGGGTAGTGCCCCACCTCTTTGTGAGGAACACATATGGGGAAAAAAAAAAAAAAAGATATCCTAACCAAATTTGGCATTTGAAAGTTTTTTGGAGTTCTCAAGCTCTGTACCAAATTTTATCAAAATCGGTTGACTGTTTCATACAGCGCCCATAGGAACGATCGGCGAACTCCCAATGGAGCATAGGGATATAAAATATATTTAAAAAATACTAGATATATAATAAAAAAAAATTGTAGCTATATGTTTTATGTGTAAAAAAAAAATTAAAATTTTGCAATACATATTGAAAAAAAAACTTATTCACAATTTTTAGATTTATCTTTACGTATTATTTTTTTTAATTATTAAGAATAATAAAAAAAAAATTATTCTTAATAATTAAAAAAAAATAGCTTAATTTTTAAATTTATTTTTAATTATTAAGAAATCATTTTTGTTTTGAACTAAATTTTTCGTTTTTGCAAAACAAATAAAAATTTTCAAAATTAAAAAAAAAAATTATTTTTTTTTTAAATTAAAAAAAAAAATGTAAATATAATATAAAAATTTTTTTTTATATGTAAAGCCATATTTTTGGTATTTTTTATACTTTTTGTATTGAAAAGTTTAAAAGCAAATTTTTTACATTTTTTTTACGAGTTATATATACTAGGATGGCCAAAAAAATATTTTATAATAATTTTAATTTACTGATACACCGAAAAATAGACAGAATTTTGCGAAATTAAATTCATAAGTTAAATATATTAGGGCTATGAGGTCAAAACATAAATTCTACAATATCTATTAGACAGATATTTAAATATCTATTAATACCTTCAATATCAAAGAAACACATTATAAAATTTGGTTCACTTCACGTGTTTTTTATCTTTGCGTTAAAATAAAGCATTGTAAAATATAAAAAAAAATGTTATTTTTGCCTATATCGAAATTCTTCTTGTACTTTAATTTTTAGGTTACCAAAATGAGATTTGTTGTTTGCATTTTAAAATGTAAAATAAAATGTTATTCTTGCCTATATCAAGGTTCTTCTTGTACTAGGTTACCAAAATGAGATTTGTTATTTTTTCCGAATTTGGTATTTTAATTTAGTTTCTCCTCAACTATTAGTCTAATTGACTTTAAGTTTACAGCAGTTTGTATTATCTATACAAAAGCCCCTTAAATTTCAATCAATTCTTTGTTTTGCTCTTAGTAACATGCTTTCAAACGTCTTAAAGCTTCTGACAAACTTAAAATACTATGCACAAGTTAAAGTAGTTAACAAAAGGGGATAAAAGAATGTCACTGCAGAAAACGACAATTGCTGATTGAATTTCACTTTGTTGCGTTAACATTACTTTGCATGCCGGAAGGCTTTTGGACCCAGGCTTGGTTGCATAACAACTTTTGGTCTCGTTTGCTGCATCTTCAAAACTTCATTTACAGCTTAGTCGTCGCATTGAAGAGGGGCCAAACAGTAGAGAAGAGCAAAAAAAATGCACTTTAAACTGATAGCATTTCTCTGGTTCTTACTTTGAGCACTTCTTCCTAGCGCAGCATAAAACAACAACAGGGCTAAAGTACATAAAGAAACCGAAGTGTAGGCAAAAGATGAATTGCACTGAGTGCAAATTAATTAAATGCCACTCAAGGATCCACAAACAAAAGGCAGCAAGGAACTTGAAGAATGTGTATGCCAGTCATTGCCTTTTATGTATTTCCCGTCTATATACTTGTACGTATATATACATATATGTCAAAAATGCATGATGACACGGCATTTTGAGGGTCGTTTAGACAAAGCCGCACTGGCAAACAAAAGGAATCAACTAAATAGCTATATAAAACATATAGCATATACCATCTAGTATATTGCGTATACGTTATTATACCACATAATGACGAGCTATTAAGAGCGCTGAAAATAATTATTAAGGCGTGTTACATTCAATTGAATGATTTCCGGCTATGCTCTAAAACAACGGAAATTGCTTCTAATTAAAATAAATGGCCATTTTAATGGCCGCATGTGAACCAGGGAAATACAAATGGCGGCGCCAAAAATGAGAGAAATGCGATATTTTTTTGACAGCCAAATATTAAAGAAAAATCAGTTGGAGATTATTTTCAGGCACGCGCAACGAATTACTCAAAAAATAAAAATGGAGTATGTGAAACGGATGCAGGTCATAAAATATGATATCAAAGTTTGGGTCATGTTGGTATTTCTTGACCATTAAAAATACATTTTGGAATGACGTGCTCCTTTAAAAGAGTTGCTGCTTTAAAGGCTGATATTTTTGAATTTATGGTGTATGGACTTGAAATACTGCTTGACTAAGAAACAACTCATATTAAGTCCTTCTGGTCTCAGCAGTAGGCTCAGCAGAAGATTATTAGTATGTATATCTATAAACATAGTCCATGAAAACATTTTAAGGCAATATATTGTGGTTTTGAAGTGAAAATTTCAACGACACATATTTGGGTCGAAATTTTCGGGAACCATCTTATGATCTATCGTATAGATTAATCAGTATTCTGAGGATACTAAACCAACTTATTACAGCAATGAGAGCTGAAGGCCTCGGGTTCAAGAGGCAAATTTATTTGCGGTCTTTCAGTTCATTAATAAATTCATCTGAAAAGCAGGCGTCTATCGATAAGCAGAGTCTATGGAAGATCTTGTTCGAGCTAGCTTGTTGGAACAATTGGAAAGGATTACAAGTTCTTGGATTTTAAAAATTGTTCTACTTTTGCAAATGACTGCGCTGATTTTTATGAATATTTTTTTTTTCTTGGTTGATGGACCCAGCAATTAATTGATGACAAAGACAGAAGTTTATCGATAGGCAGAGACTTCAAAAGAAACATAGAGCAGGAGTTGACTTGCGCCAATGATTTGATAGCATTAAAGTTTTACTGAATCAAGTCACTACAAGTATAAAATTTTATGAATGAAGTACTTTATTTCGCAGACACTCTGTAAATTTGAATGGCTAGCTTTAAGCATAATTGAAAAATTATAAAAATAAAGCAAACTTACTAACTAACTAATTTCGCAGACAGCAACTCTAAAATTTCCAAAGAGTTATTAAAAAACTCATTAAATTTTGTCATTTATGCTTTAAATTTCTTAAATGATTTGCATGGGCGCATTTTCATTAAACAATATCATTATGTATATTCTTTGATTTTTCCCCAAGTTATATTTAATGCAGCATCAGTTTATACATATTTTCCAGCACTAGTTACCCCAAGTTCAGTTTTCAAATTAGCGTTGACTTTGACTATAATTATAGCTATGTATATTTACATGTATGCATTATCCTTTCATGTTTAAACATACTTTGTGTCACAACAACGGGAGCAACAAGTAAATATAAATATACAATTCCTTACTTTTTCACTGGAATTTATTTGACATTTTAATGAGCGCATAATGGGCTGTCGCTTCTAGTAGTCAGAGCAACCATGTCAAATGGTTCGGGTTTTAGGGTTGCCAGGTGACTAGTACGGATTCTCGCATACTTGCTGCAACTGTTGACTGCTGCTGGGAAATACACATATGCAGCTTAACATGCCTATGCTGGGTTTACATTGCAACATAAATTGTAACAATTTAGCAACACTGTGGCAAAGATAAGCCTACTGGAATAAATAGTTTTTTGTAGTGTAGACAAGTATTCGGTGTTTTCACTTACTTTATACACTGGGACAAGTGCGGTTTTTAATAAGAATACGGAAGCTGTAGAGTAAACAGCTGTGCTACTTTGATTGTTCAAATGAACTTCTTTTTTTTTTCTTTGGAACTAGTTCATTTTTTTCACAAGAAAATAACTTTTGAGCTCAAATTGTGGTAAATTTTTTGTTTTTTTCCTTTTGTAGCTTTATGCTTGCTTAAAAAGAAAAGGGGGGGAGGGGTAAAAAAATAGTTAAAATCGGGTCACGTAATTTGGGTATGGCCCCTTAGCTGTTCCCATGCAGGTTGCTGACTCCACTTAGAAGAGCATCAAAGCACTCGATGCCATTGTCTCGAAGTTTGGGACAGCTTATGAAAAACGACCTTGAGAGGACAAATCAAGAAGTCTTCAGCCACCGTAACCCAATAAGAGGTGCCAAATCTTGTAGCATTCTTTTTGAACATATTTTATCTTTGCCATTCAAAGAAATCTATTTGAAATAATAATAATATTAGTTTTTATTCACTCAGGTAATTCTTTTTCACGAACTTGTTCATTGATTTTGTGAACATAATGGATAAGCGGCATGATGAACTGTCTTTTTTTTAAGATGTTTAATTTATTTAAACTGATATTTACTGTATGATGTTGTGAAACATAATCTAGGCTAAAAATTTGAGAATTTTATATGATATTGAAATCATGGGCTGCAACCGAGAGGATGCTTAAATTGAGGGCTATGTATGTATTGGTTCGATCAGATTTCTAAGCCATGCGCTTAAATTATTTAAAATATAAAATATATATAATTCAAAATAAAAATCTACGTATTAATTAGTTGCAAAATCCTATTAACTTTATCAACATTTACTTTTAATTTTTTTTTAAATAGGATTAAATTTTTGAATTGCGCTCTACTAACATTTGCCGTAGCAGTTAAGCCCTTAAGCTGGTGGATTTTTATATTAATTTTGTTACTTACAGCTTAAAGCAAGTACATATAAGCATTATATTTAATTTTTTTTAGTGTTATATAGCGAACAGTGCAAATTAATTTTCCTGCAATTAAGCTTAGTTACTTATTAATATTTGTTCACACAGCACAATGGGCCAGATTTTAGCCAAAAGCCCTCCTGCTGAAAATCAAAATTTGAACAAAATTAAAATATAATATTATTTTACACATATTAAGGTATGTTGTGCAGAAAAAAAATTTTAATTATAATTAGTGGTTTTTAAGTTATTGGCAATCAAAGTTGACATTTTGTATTTTATGAGCTTTCGCGATAAGTTACAGAAAAAAAAAACCTGCATTTACCATGATACATGTAGCTATGAAATTTTCATTTGTTTATATTATTTATAACTATAACTTTAGAGAAAAAATAAAATTGAGCTAAAAAACTTTTTGGTTTTAAATATATTTTAATAGTTAAAAAGATTTTTTTGGTTTTTGTATCATTTGGCTGCTTTGCTTTAAGGGTACCTCCGACTACCACTCGATATTTGATCGAAAAAAATTTTATAAATTTCTTCACATGTTTTACAAGAAAATGTAATTTCTTTCGATTTTCAGAAATTGAATTTGGTATCTAAAAGATGAATTAGAAAAATTGAAACCTAGGAAATTTTACTATTTTTTAAATTTTTTTGCTGCCTAAAAGTATGGTTCAATCAATAACCATTTTTTCAAAGGTTGTACTAAAATGTACAATTGGGAAATTTTATAGCAGACTGACAAAGATGTAAATCAAAGAATGTAAGAATTATAAATTTTGACGAAAAAATGGAAAAATTAAATATAGATTTTTGGTAATTTTTGTTCTAAAAATAAAAAAGCATGCAAAAAAAAAGAGTAAAACAGTTAAAAACCAGATGGATTGGTGTTGTCGTCTTTTTGTAATTTGTTTGGAAAGCTGAAACTATTTGGGGCTATAACTGCAAAACCATTCAATATTTTGGGTATAGGCTATTTTTTCAATGTATGCGGAGCTCATATCTACCTCTGTGTGAAATAAAGTCCAATTCCAATTAACCGGAATTTATTTTAATTCAGTTAAAAAAATTGTTTGGTTTTTTTAAATTTTTTCCAATTTTGGTCTAGATTATCTATATCTCAAAATAATCTGATGATTCTTTCAAACTTCCCAGAAAAATAGTTCACTCCTTTAAAAAAACGTGTAAAAAATTTCATCGCTCTAAAAAAATGATTATGGAAATGACAGGGTTTTGGCCAAAATATGCAAATCTGGGCCCACAGTGCACAGTTTAAAATTGAAGTTTAATTCCTTAATTAAGTTAACTTGTTAAATGGGCACATTCATAAAAAAATAAATAGTGCTAAAAAACTAGTGAGCGGACAGGTGACCCCCTTCTTAAACAAAGTCTCCGATACTTTATCTTTTTAAAGGCGATAAAATATATTTTGTTTTATTTTTTTATTTAAAAAAAAAATATTTTTTTAATTAAAAATTATACAATTATCCAATATTTGCGTAATATTTAATGAAAATTATAAACAAAAAAATTAAGTTTTATTTATACAAAAAAATATATACAAAATACTGGAAAAAAAAATAAATAAAATTTTGCTTGACTGAAAATCGAACATGGTACTTAAGCTGGATTTAAATACTACTTTAAAATCGGGCTGCATGTAAGATGGATAGAAAAAAATGTACAGGTGATATTATGTTCTGGATGGTCTAAATTGAATAAAGAAGACCGTACGGGAGTTTTCCGTACCTACTACCCCCTAAAAAGTTTTATTTCGCCAAAATTGTTTGTTATCCGCTCACATAGCTTAGCTCATTTCGTTACGTGACGATTTTGATACTATTTCACTCCATCTATTCAGCAACTTTTTATATTGTGTTAATATAAAAATAACTAATTAAAGGTTATTTTAACATATATTTTGTCTTTTCTTTAAAAAATAATTGGATAATGGAAAACATTCCTCTTAGCGTAAAAAGGACTCCGTTGGAGATATCAGTTTGAAAGACAAAATTGTAGAGGGATAGATTTGCAAGACGATTCCAATCACAAATTGACTCACTTGAGCTTTGGGCCAAAAATGATTGCATCTTGGTAATAACCAATAGCCCTTCACGCAATTTTAGTGTTGTTGATTTTTCTTTTTTGGCTTAAGGTTTTTATGCATGCTTTTTTCTTGGCCCTTAAATAATTACTAAATAAGTAATAAACTAAAACCATGTTAGTAAAAAGTTTATTCTCAACTCTATGCCTTATAAAAATATAGCTTGCTGAATCGTACTGAAAAATTATATAGTATTTTTTTGTGACGCCTATGCTAAACATTTTTAGTTGTGACAACAGCAAACAGTGCCACAATGTGACATTAGTGTAAACCTAGCATGATTTAAATATGAAGCTGCGGCAATGTCATATAATGTTTCGGTTGCGCTCTTGCTTTGCTCTTTCGCTCTGCTCTGTGTCTATGCCCCTCTCATTCACGCTCACTTCCCCTCTTCCTACCACTCTGACGCTCTGTCTTTCTCTTTTTCACTTTTAACTAGGTCACTCACTCGCACATGCTGCACTTGAATGTTTAGGCCAGAGCACTTGTGAATGTTAGACACAAAAATCTAAATTATTTAAGTACCCGCACACATACAGATGCACGCGCACACAGTCACAGATACAACTCACACACAGACACACACACACTGCGCACGAGACATATGAAAAACTAACTGCACAAAAAACTCACGCTGAGTGGCATGCAACAAAAATGCAAAATGCCAAAGTGAGTGCTGAATTTCGCTTGTTGTTTTGCTTTTTGCCATACACAGATGAACCCTCATACACACGCATACACTCAAATGCATGCGCCCACACACAGATACATACATAATGCATGGTAACACGCATACTAGTGCACATTTTTGGCATCATTTAGATGCTCGTAAAGCAACTGATGCAAATTTAATTTGGACACCTCGCAAAAAGTGCGCACTGCACGGCTGGTTTAAGGGAGTGGCAAGAACTATACAATAGAGAGGGCTTTGAAGGGGGCTTTGAAGGGATCCAAAGTGAAAGCTATCTACGTCCATAACTTGCGCTTGAGTGTGTATGAACTGCAACTAATGATGTTGCAGGCACTCGAATGCGCCTTTTTGATTTAACGATAGGTTTTTTGTTTACCCCGAAATACACTCAAATACTCACACAGATATACTCATATATACACACTGATGCAGCTTAATGACCGACACTGACTGCTCTTGTTGTTGTTTTTGTTGGTTGGCTGCCGTTGATGTGCCTCCTGGCTTTTGGCAGCAATTTGTTGCTGATGCGCACACATAAACTTTATGCTCAGTTGCACTTCTTTACAATATACTCTTAATTCGAACAAAGAAAGGGGCATTATGAGCTTGTGAAGCGGTGGGTAACTTCGAAAGTATTGTCAGTTTATCAAGAAAATTGATCGCAACTCTTGCGAAATAGATTATAAGGAAAATCAAATAGCGAAAAATTGTATTAGAACTGTGCAACACTTCGAATAAAATATCGAATATTAAGTAATATGGGTCGACAACATGTTGGTTCTATTAAATTGAGAAGGCAATCTTCCAAGACATTTTGCAGAGTGTGATACTCTATCTAAAAGTAGGATATCCCTGGTGAAAAAAAAATCTCAATGCACGATGTCATAGGACTTGATCTAAATGACATAATTATGTTTGTTTCGTGAATTGGAGTAGCTAAGGAGCTTATAGACAATAGATGCTTAGCGTCTCAGTGCAACTTTTCCAATATAATTATTAATTAACTTAAAAGTTATTCGACTAATTTTTACCAACAGGAATCTTATCGGAACTCTTGAAAAACGGGTGCGAAAACTGTTAACGATAATAAAAATATTTAACTTATTTTTTGCTTTTATAAAAATTATAATTTTTTTTTTTTAATGTGAATATCTTATTAAACAATAATATCAAATTTGTTGACAACTACCTAGAGAAGGCAGCTTAATCAAATTCTAAGTTAGCGAAGAAATTAGAAATAGGATTCAAACTTTCTGGCTGCTAGAGTTAATTTACAATGAAAGAAAAAGCCAAAAATGGACAAATTTTTAGATGGAGTGCGAACTTAAGTCATACGCAGTCTAAAACTTAAAAATAAATTTTGAATTACAACTTCATTAAAAAAAAATCTTCATACAGCTCTTATAATAGTTCTCCATAGAGTATGACAACTTCGACATCTTAATTTAACTCTTTTCTTCCTGTTTTTTTTTTTTTGTTTGGCCAGCCATACTCAATTGCTGCGGTTTCTGTGCGTCGAGCAATTTGCTTGTTTTTATATTTCCATTTTAACTGCAGTGGGGCAATAAAAAGCAAAAATCAACCAGGATAAAAAAAAAAAATGTACAGAGGACATCAACTTCAACTTTGCAGTACTTGACATTTTACATTTTATTTATTTTTGTGGCTCTAACAATAATCAAAATAAAAGTCAAGTGTAGGCATAAAATGCTGATTGACCTTGAGATGCTTTTTGTAGTTGTTGTTGTTGTTGTTGCATGCCACTCAAAGACATTTGAAAGCCACTTTGCCGCTTTGTCTGCAGCTTATACAAAAGTACACAAAAAATACAAAAAATACAAAACGTAATAAATTCAATTTTTATTTGTAGTCTACTTTTGTGCTTAACGTAATATTACGCATACGTAACGTTAGCATAAAGCATCGTAAACAGCTGATAAGTGTTGAGATTAAGCCGCTTAGCCTTAAAATGATTTGTGAACGTCAATAAAACCAAAATCTTTCAATTTAACAATGATTGTCTGGATTTTGTTTAAATTTAAAGCAGAGTCTGCCGGTAGGCAGTACAAGTAATGAAATTGAAGTTTATTTTTATTGCAGTTTTTAGGGATTTTTAATTGTAGTTTACCAACTAATGGAATTTTAAGCATCTTTGTCTATACAAAATGAGAATTTTAGGGCAATTAAGCATAGTCTGATTTTGTTTTTTGCGAGTCTAAGAAATTTTTTTTTTCTATGTCTGCCGAGTTCTAGACGACTAGACTTTGTTTTCGAGTTGCTCATTGGTTTTTATTGTATGTTCTTTTTTTGTTTAATTGCAGCTTGCATGTGGTAGTTAAATTTTATGATCGAAAAAAAACGGGTTAGTGCATAATATAAAGGGTGTTTTTTTAAGCGCGTCAGGATTGCAAACTTAAATAAAACATAGAAAAATTTAAGTATTGACCCCAAATATGGTTTTATTAGATGGATTATTTCCTATCATTTAATATTTGAAAAATATCTCTGGCATGTGGCCATCACGACTACGAGTTACAAAGCGCGTCCTGTGGGTCCAATTTTTGACCACACTCTCGAGCATTTCAGTAATGACACGTTTAATGTTGGTTTCCAAGTCGTCAATTATTGCTGGCTTGTCTTCATAAACCAACGGCTTGACGTGTCCCCAAAGAAAATTATCTTAAGGTGTCAAGTCACACGACCGCGGCGGCCAGTTGGTGGGCTCATTTCTTGAAATAACTTTCCCACCGAATTGGGTTTTCAGTAAATCAATAGTTGCGGTCGCCGTATGGCACGTAGCGCCATCCTGTTGAAACCAGAACTCTTCGACATCGATGTCACGTAAATTTGGAAACAAATATTCATTGATCATCGCTCTGTCTCGATCACCAATGAAGGTAACACATTGCGAGTCGATAAATTTGGATTTTCCTCAACACTGGCCTCTATAACAGAGATATTTTCTACGGACCGTGCTGTTCTCATTCCGATTAGTGGTCAGACATCGTGAAATGTCAAATGAGTTCGTACATGATCAAGAACACGACAAATAGCACGTTCTTTTGGACGATTATTCGGTCCAAAAATTGTACAAAAGGTTTTATAAGTTTTTGATTTTGATGGTAAATCTCGAAGATTTGAAGACGTTGTTGTGGTGTAAATCTTACCATGATGAATTGTTAGTCTTTACTGAATAAAATGAAATTTGTCAAAAGTAACAACTGGTTTCAGAGATATCCCTTTCGGAAATCCGGACGCTGTTAAAAAACACCCTTTATAAAGATACTATTTTATCATAAATAGTGGCATCTTAAAGTGAACTATGCCTTTTTAAAGACTTATTTTTGTCGCATTTATGCCTTTTGATTAATATAGCCTTTTTATATGAATTAATTTTTTTTGTTTTTTAGTTTTTTTTTGGGAACTACAACAGTCAACCGTGCTTCGGTAAACGAAAAACGAAAAAGAACAAATTTTATTCGTATTTTTTTTAAATCTTATGAAATTACTTAAATTACCAAGTTTTAATTTCTTACATAAAGTGTATTTCACAGACCCTCACTTCGACACTTGCAATTAACACGCTTATGTCATGTATGATGCACTTCAAGCTTAGAACTTTAAGAGGCCAAGCGAGATGTGGCCCTAAGCACTTAGGGCCACACTTTTTGGCTTGTAGTATTAAAGCTCTAAGCCAGAGCGAACGCCTGTCAGGCAAATAAGCTCTTTTCAAAAATTCAATAAGCCACTTCCAATGTTGTCTGCTGTGTGGGTTTGTATATACAGTACATAGTACCTACATATACATATATTTATTAAAATTGTTGTGCAGAATTTTATTTTGCATATCAAAAGGCGTTTGTGGTAGCTTGCCCCCAAGGAATTGTCCAGCTATACACATTTCCGTAGTTTTTCTCAATTTTGAAGAGTGAAATGTATCCGTGCTAGGGAATATTTGTATTTACTTAAGCAGCACATAAAAATAAAAAAAAACTTTACAGCCAAGACAAGTCAAGTAATAAGTTAAGTAGCCAGTGGCTAAGAGCAAGTGCCATACTATTAAGCACTCGTTTTAGCCTCAATGAAGTTGCGGTTTATGGTTTTTTTTTTTTTTTCAAAAATGTAAGTAAATAACCCTGGGCAAGTTGTAGGTTGCAAGCGTATAACACGCTCCGTACAAGTCAATGAACCGCTGAGAACTCAACAGAACTGAGCTCATGTGGCATGTTGGAAAAGTTGCAAGTCTGTCGTTGTAATATATAAAGAACTTTGGTCACAATAAATGCAGCCTAAGCCTAGGGATATTTGCAGCTATCAATGGGAGCATAGACAGAGATAAGCCTGAAAGAAAGTCGGGCATTTTTTGTAGTGAAGCTTGAATACTCTGCTTAGGGCTTACAGACATTCAACGAACGTTTAAATTCAAAACTAAAGTCTTTTTATACTTTTTTTGTCAATGAGATTGTTTAATGTAGTTACAGAAATGGGAACCCTGCAACTCATAAAATAAAGAAAAATGTTATAGGCTTATTCTTTTAAAAAGTTCAAATCACCAGATATAAAGTTGCCTTTGTTTGCTTCATGGTACCCAAAGAAAGAAATACTCATAAAATAAAGAGAATTTAAATTAAAAAAAACTGAGATAAAGATATTTTCATAAATAACAAAATATACATAAATTGCTTCATAGTGCCCATTGCATGGCATACTAAAAAAAAAATCATTATTTTTTAGGAAATCTCTAAAATTAATATATTTTTACAAGAAACATAGGCTCAAGAAATAAAGATAACTTGGTTCCAGTACAGGGGATTCTCATAAATAAAATTTTTTATTTTATGGAAAGTCTAAGGTTAAGATAATTATAAAAATAATAAATGCAAATTGCGTTATGGTACCCAATACAGGAGTTTAGAGGATCAGAAACGAACATAATATAGTTGAAAACTCACAAATCATATTGCCACTTGAACCTGAACATTTGATACCTACTGAAAACTAAGAATTAATATACGATCACAATAATAGAAAAATAAATTATGACGAGGATCATGACGACGACAAAAAATTTCTTTCATTTAACAGATAGCTGAAATTTTTGTTTTTGGGGATAAGTTTTCAGGTTTCTACATACTGCTTTCAGTTCAGAACAATTTCGAAGTACTATTCCGTGACTCAGTGGAACTTTTTTTATACCCTGTACCGTATTGTATGCAGGGTATATTAAGTTTGTGCAAGCCGAAAAAGTACGTAACATACAGAAAGAGACGTTGGAGACCTCCAAAGTTACCTAAAGTATGAACAGGGTGACTAGATAAGGCGATATACCCATGTCCGTCTGTCTGTCGGTTCGTCCGTTTGAACGCCTAGATCTGAGAGATGTTAAGAGCAACCAAATTTTCAGATTAAATGTGTTATTATGTCAGGGGAGACAAGTTTAATTTATTTTTTCGATATCAGGGCTATATAGGGGTGTTTCAGAGGACCTCGAAAAAAACAAATAGGTTTAAATGGATTATTGGCACTCGGAAATTTTGTATAGTTCCCAATCCCTCTACCAAATTTGATCAAATTCGGTTGACTGTATCATATAGCCCCCATAAGACGGATCGATCAAAAAAACGTTTTTTGTGCAAAATTTTTATGAAAATATCGTAACCAAATTTGACAAATAAATGTATTTTTGCAATGTGGTTAGATGTTTTATGGGCACTTTTTTTCGGATAAAAATTCTTTGTTGTTTATTAATTTCTCAAAAACTGATCAAAAGATTCCGGAAAAAAATGTTAAATGTGAAACTGGTTAGAATATTTAAGACTGTTGAAACCTACTTATTTGAATTTTTGAAAACCCCCAAAATTAATTTTGACGTAATCTTTGATTTAAGTGTAACCTTAGACGTTTTTTGTGCAAAATTTAACAACTTGATTTAGTTAAAATATGCATTGTTGTACCAAAAATTCTCGACAAATTGGTAAATGATCTAAAATAATTAATATGAGAAACGTGAAAAAGTGGTACAGGTTGTATCAAACCATAATTCACATATATAAAAAAGAACACTTGGAAAAATTAAATCTTTAAAAAACTCTCCCCAATAAGTTGCCATTGAAGTTCCCATCGAAAACGTCATAGTGGCTTCATGAACCTACTTTACTTCTGAATAAGAATTCTCAGCACCTCTAGAATTTTTGCTTAAGACCTCTTAAAAATAAAAATTACACTTCCCTGCCACATATGAAAAGCTTACAGAACGAACTCTAGTCAGACGCATTTCAAAAGTTACCTTTTGCTGCAATTTTCTTCTTTCTTCTTATGAAACAGGCTTAATATTCCAAGATTCTACGCAACGATTGCTTTGTTGAATATACATATATAAAAATCATTGGTATGCAAAAATTTCTCAAAATCTGCTAAAAAGATCTCCCGAAATATGACGCAATTTGAGAGACTGACTAAAAGTTAATACACTGTTGCTAACTATTGCTTCGTATATTTGAGAATAACTTTTCCAAAAATTGGCCAAGAGTTCTTATCGAAGACCGCCAAGCAGCTCCATAAATCTACTCTACTGCCTAAAACAGAATCCTCAACCCCTTTAAAGAGCAACATTTTTGTTAAAAAGCCACAAAATGTATAGAAAAAAATCTATAACTCCACCCTAGCCACACATTAAAATCCTCACAGAAGACACTCTTATCAGCCGCACTTCATATAAAATAATCATACCACATGCTTAGTACAACAATTCTTCATGCCAATCAAAAATCATGCATAATTTATGGCTATTCAATTGACTTTCCATTGTCATTCTCCTTCATTAATCTACAAAGTTTAATACTGACACAACACAATACAAAAAGCCAATAAACACAATAAAAAAAAAAATAAAAAAAATCACCCAAACTTAATAAAGTTTCGTCACAGCGTTAAGAATATTAAAAAATATTCTCAAGGCTGAAGGAACTACGACAAATAGAGGAAGTTCAGACTTAGGCTGTTCAAGGCAGTAGAGAGTAAATGTGAGAACATAAAGCAAACATGCTCAGAGTGCTGATAATAACTGTCAGTGGCAACAACAAAAGAGAGCCAGTCCTTAAAGATATAAAAAACAGCGAAGCATACTTATGTGCGCGGATATAAAATGCGAGGGCTGTCTTGTTTGTTTTGGGAACAAAAGTGCATAGTGCAATTTTTCTTTAGGAGCGGGTTTCAATCTAATTTATATGGGTAAAAAAATTAGAAAAATTATCAAAAATGTTGTTCGCTTATATTGTTCATCGAAACAACAGAAAAAATCTTAGATTTAAATATAAATAAGTTTTCGTAACTTAACCAATGAAGAAATTATTGTCCCTTTATCTTTAACAAAATATTTTGATAAAATTCACATAAATTTAGCGATTAGCCAACACCAAAATATGTAGTATTCAGCTAATTTTTAGAATCAAACAGTAGGAATTAAGGGAACTCTCTCTAATTTGGCATTACAACCCTTGGTGGTTCAAAGCTTCCATCACAATGCCTCTCCAAACCGCCCGATCCTGTGCTTTGGCTGCATAGCTTCCGACATTCATCTTGTAGAGATCGTCCTCAACTGCGTCCAGCCAGCGACTTTTAGGGCGACCTCACGCTCTGAGTCCGTATTGCCAACCTTTTCAAATTTTCTTTTGCGCGCAGTCATCGCTCATTCACAGGACATGCCCAAGCCATCTTAGGCGTTGCGATTTTATGTAGCGTATAATTGTTTCGTGGTTAGCCAGCTCTTCAAGTTCTGAATTGAAGCTCTTTCTATACACGTCGCCTTCCAAGGTTGGGCCGAATATCCTTCGCTGAATTTTTCTTTTTAATGTTGTTAGGTGCTTGCAACGTAAGGTCCAGACCTCGCATCTGTACGTTAATACAGGACGGATGAGTGTTTTGTAAATACGTAACTTCGTGCTTCTTAAAATAAGTTTTGAAATAGCCTTATATGCGAGAAGAAGCATTCATTTGCAACATTTATTCGATCTTTTATCGCACTAGATGAGTCGCCAGTATCTGCGAAGAGCACTCCAAGGTGTTTAAAACTTTGTACCGATTCGAATGAGAAACCTCCGATGTTAAAGGCTTCAACTCGTCGTGATCGCGTTGATTGCAGCATATGTTTGTTTTTACCCTTTCATGCACCCATATTGCATCAAGTTTTTAAGAAAAAAAAATTAAAATAAAAAAATAAAAAAAAAAACGGAAATCGTTTAGAGTGGACTTTGTAAATTTTACCAAAGCATTTAAAATTAAGATGGCGTTAAGTTATTCCTGCATTAAAAAGTTTTTAAATTGAAAATTATGCGGCATTCGGCGTTCTCTCATAAAGCGATAAAATATTTTAAGCGAAATATTATCAACCAACTCTTCGATGTGCTCGAAAATCTTTTTAGAGTTTGAAGTCCTAATATTATTAGTTGAGGCCCTATGTCCCACTGGGGATGACCGGAATTGAGAGAGAAATATTGTTAGTTATTTAAGATTTTCTAGGATAAAACTTTCTAAATATTCCTCACCTCTAAGTCAAATTCCTTTTCGACAACCTTGAAAAATCACAATTGTGCAAAATACAAAAAAAATTGGGTGAATTTAGTGAATTATACAAAAATGAGGTTTCTTATGGTTTTTTTAATGCTAGGATATTTACTTTTCAGCCATCCCTTGTGCACCAGATCTTTTTTTTAAGCTTCGAAGAGATCTTTGCTGCACTGGAAATGTTTTTGAGGGTTTCCATTGTTTGTTTTGAATCATAAATCATATAAACCATCAAAAAATTCGACAGACCCGGCCCGGTGACTATTCAATAACCTTTGAAACTTTAAGAGAGAACTTAGAGGAAAGAGGTGTTCTTCTAATGAATTGAAACGAATTCCTATTCTTTAAACCTTAAGAAATCATAATATTAGTAAATAGTCTTAGTCTTTAAAGGAGATTTGTTGGCAAAATCAATATTTGCTTTTCGAAAAAAGTGTTTTTTTATTGTATGATAGGACTCTGGGCAAATCTTGTATTCTCCAAAAATATTGTAAACGCAATTTCAAGCTGTTTTTTGAAGCGCCAAAAAAATGTTTAAGTGTTGGAAATCTAATTAGATACACTTCAATTTTTTTTTTTAAATATTTAACCGATATAAAAGTTTTAGCCACATAGACCAATAAAAGCATTTCCGTTTAAAATTGTTTGTTTTTGTTCTCTGTTGCCGCAACTTAAAAGCCAACCCTCTCATACATACACAAAATCAATAGCAAATTGGCATACATTGTGTGTGTGTGTATTTGCGTGAATAAATGTCAAGGAAAGCGAAAAATGAAGTGTGCAGGCAAGCGAAAAACTTAACATGATTTCAACTTCCGATTTGTGTCTTTTGTAGTATTCTGTAGCATACTTCTCAGGGTTGTCAAGTAGTTGCTGCGATAAATAAATGCCTATGCCTCCACTGTAAAAAAAAAATAATAATAATAATAATACAGTAGACACCTTGCAGCCACGTTCGTAGGCTCAGCTACAAGACACATACGAAAAATAAAAATAAAAAAATACAAAAGAAAATAAAATAAAATTGAAAATCCGCCATAAATTGAAGACACAGACAGAAAATGAAATAAAGCAAAACACAAAGAGAAAAGCTGATGACAATTTATGGTTCACACTTGTAACTGATGATGGCAATGATGATGTGTGCCTTCTATAAGCACCTACACAGATACTCATTCTCACAGATACACACTCAGACACACTTCAAATACATTAAGACACATGTGTTGGCAAAGTAAAGTAAGGAATATTTCATTGTCTCTGCCGGTAAATTGCTAGCCATTATTTTTGCAAAAGTCAATATACAATTTAAGTATGTACTTATAAATAAATTTAATAGGTGTACTCAATGTATATAAGTGCATTTGGCAGCTGGTGATTTAAAACTTGACTTTACACTTGGCACAGAACTGCAGCAAACAGGTGCCAAACAGGTGCTAAATGGGTTTCCAAAGGATTTGGTAGAAATCAAAATGAACAGTTACAGTAAAGGGTCTAGCTGATAAAGAAACAGTAATTGTGGCTTTATTTTTTTTAAATTGTTGTACTAAGACGTTTGAAGAAAATTTAAAAAAAATGATGTGATGAGATATATACAGGGTGGGTCAACTGTTGGTTTGGTTGTTAAACACTCATAATTCGTAACATACCCATCCAAAGTGTATGCTTTTTGACATTTGTACAATGAGTAGTTTCAAACTTGCAATATTAATATACGAAAAAAATTCAATCATTAAACTAACCAGCAGATGGCCCACCCTATAAAACAAGAAAGCTTTGCTTCCCAGCTTCTTCGAACATATCCCAAATTGTCTCTCAAAGATTGGAACTTAAACTTCACACACTAGCTAAGCTTGCTGTTTATTGAACTTTGACCTTGGGCAAATGTTAAATCAAAGTCATGCACTGCCTATTTAATTATTATAATTTATGTCTATATGGAATACGCAGCAAGTTTGTTCGATGTACAAAAACCAAACAGCTGTCGACAATTAGGCTTAAGTTGGTTCTCGAGTGCTGTTGTTGGCCCTCTGGCCAGAGTATAACCAATCGAGAGTAAGCCCTGGGCTGCCACACGTACAGTTGGCCAATATGTTGTGACAGGGCAAGTGAGCTCGGCAAATCCTTACACGGAAAAAGTTTCATCGATTAAAAAGTTTTGCACAAAGTATTATCAGCTGTTTGTAGTTTGTTTGTGTTGGTGGTTTTTTTTTCTATTTTGTTTAACTTGCTCTACTCGCCTTTGTAACAGCCCCTTTTTCTTTTCTACAGGAGCATTTGTTAGGGAAAGTTGGGTTGTCCGCAGGCGCCAGCTGTGGCTCCCACTTCTGTTGGGTAGCTTTGACTTTTTTTTTTTTGCTGCTGTTTTCAAAAAGTATTTCTTGCATAATACCATAATTAGTGCTGAGAGATTGAAGCAGCGAGTCCAAAAATAAAACCAAATCAAATAAATTGTGTGGAATATTGCTAAAATATTCAATTTGATTGCCACTTGGCAGTCTTGAGAATCCGTTGGAGCAATGACAACGCCAAATGGCAATTTCTTTAAGCCATTCATTGAGGCGTGACATAATTAGCATAACAGAGAAAAAAAAAAGAAAACAAAAATTGGCAAATACAAAACGAGCCTCTCTAAGCAACTTGAGGATTAGACGCATTAACTTAATGTCTAAAGTTTTAATCACTCATACGCTCCGTATGCCAGCTTAGCAGCATGGAGCTTTACGGCACGCTAAATATATAAACAAGCAGATACATATGTATAAAGCAACTACTTAGGCAGCGCTTTAAGGCAATTGTAAAGTGAAAGCAAAAATATTTGGAAAGTTTAAATAAATGTAACAAAAAATACCAAATGAAAGTTGTGGTAGTTTCTACTCTTAAAAAACTTTTATTTGTAATTTTGTGTGTACTATGTATGTACAGCTTTACAAACTCAATTAAAGATCTCCTTCCATAAAAGTTGAAGGTAAATTTCATTTCATTTTTAATTGTAACTTTTTCAAAGTTTCAAAAAAAGAAAAATACCAAAAAAGCTTCACATTTTCAATTTCGCATACTTGCCAAAAAACTTATAGTACGAATAAATTTGTGTAGCGCATTTGAAGAAAAAATAAACCGGCTTCAAGTCAGCGCCCAAAAAGTAAAGTCAAAAAGTAAACAAAGCGACATGTGAAATGAAATAAGTGCAAATACGAGAGAAATTCACCCACACACATTTATAAACAAATACTCTCACACAGATACACACACGGACGTACTTACCCGCAGTTACAAATGCACACTCAAATATGTATGTATGCGCATCTGATTAAACACAAGTACAACAAGGCAATGTCTATGTGTGTGAGTGTTAGACGGCATGTGACTTTAATCCCCTAAAGCGACACACACACACATGCATGAATATATACTTCTATAAAGGGTGTCTTTTTCTTTAGTTGAAGAATTTTAGTAAGTCTATTCATGATTAAAAAGCAAATGCAATGCATATCAGCATTTTCAGATATTAACAACTTGCAAACTTTCTAACGCCACGAAGAAACATGAACCTCCCAAAAGAACACCCTCTACTTATCCCTTAAGTCATGTATCGCAAGGAGACAGAAATTTTCGCCTTAAGCTTGAGTTTAATTTTTACTTTGACTTTTGCAGCGTGACATACTCAGTTACACACACTTACACTTACACACACACACACACACATGCAGCTACTCCAGTTTTATGCATATATGTCCATATAGTATATATTTAAATATATAACTATGTATGTATGTACGTAAGTATATACTTTTTGCTTTGTCAAAATTTAGCTGGCTTTTTTGTACATTTTGCAGTTTTGGCAAATACAATGTAAGCATTAAAGTGCGAGTGTGTGCAAGTATTTTAATATGTGAGCGTGTCTGTGTGACCTATTTGCTTATACTCACTCACACACACTCATTTACACTCACGCACATACACTTAGAGAAATGCGGCTTAGAGCTTTAGCTTCCTTGGTTGGCTCATAACACATTAGCAGAAAGTGAAAGCCCCCATAATGACTGCTCCCAGTTGATTTTAATTTGCTGTGCGTGTCTGTGTTCCACTTTTCGCTCTTATGCGCATAAATTTTTATTAGTTGCTTTATGTATCTTTACTTTCACTATCTAAATCTGGTTCCTTTTTCGCTATTTGCAAAACTATAGGGTGTTTTTTTTAGTGTTGTCACATGTTAAAAATGATTATGCTCTTAGATGCTGGAGCAAAAGTTTACTATATCGATAGGAAATACAGTAACCTGTCATTATCGCTAGCTATAAGGCGCTGCTTCTTCGCTACTTGCCAAATAAAAGGGTATTTTTTTAGAGTTATGCCAGCTCCCTCTTACGTGTTTTATCAAAACTTTGCAATTCCGATTTAAAATACAGCATCCAGTATCTTTCAGTATCTATATCTCGCTTCTGCTATGCTAATTGTAAAACTATAGAGTGTTTTTTTAGAGTTTTTATTAGTTTTAAAATGGGCATTCTCGTAAGTATTTAATTAAAAGTTTTGCACTATCAATATAAAATACAGTAATCTGTTATTTTCACAATCTATAGCTGCGACACTTGAAAAACTATAGGATGTTTTTTTGCAGTTATGAAAATTTTAAAATAGTCGTTACCTTTTGTATTTTATCAAAAGTTCCAGTTTTTATGGTAATTGCAGCAACCAGCCTATGTCACTAAATAAAAGGTTTTCCAATAAGAGGTGTTATTTTGGTATTCAAAGAAAAATGTCATTTTTTGAGATAAATGATCGGATGTTTATTTCATAACAAAGAGGAAGGTATGCCGTTAATAATGAAAAACAACATCAGCCAAATGGCCACCACGACCACGCTTCCTTTTCATGAAATTTTCCATAACCAAATCGCAAAGTGGCTGCCCTATGTCCTCGATAGCCTCACGAATTCTATCTTTGAGGTCTTGAATCGACGCTGGGCTGTTGGCGTAGACCTTATCTTTCACGTGGCCCCAAAGGAAGAAGTCGCAAGGTGTTAAATCACAAGATCTCGGTGACCAATTATGATCACCTCTTCGAGAGATAACATGGTCCGGAAACTTTTCCTGTAAAAGAGCAATGGTTTCGTTGCTTGTGTGGCACGTAGCGCCGTCTTGTTGAAAGTAAACGTTGTTCAGATCAATACCATCCAACTCCTATAAAATATCATTAATCATCTCTCGATAGCCCAATCCATTCACCGTAACTGTTGATCCAACCTCATTTTCGGAAAAGTAAGGTCCAATGACCCCGCCGGACCATAAACCGCACCAAACAGTCATACGTTCAGGATGAAGAGGCTTCTCAATAACTCAATAACTCTTGGGTTTTCCGAGCCCCAGATGCGACAATTTTGCTTGTTGACGTAGCCACCGAGGTGGAAATGGGCCTCATCAGTCAAGATGATTTTTCGATGGAAATCCGGAACATTTTCATGCATTTCAAGGACTCAATCAACAAAAACACGACGTTGTTGATGATCGGCCGGCTTGAGTTCTTGTGTTTACTGAACTTTATAAGCCTTAAGACCCAAGTCTTTATGCAAAATACGGTGTAATGACGTTTGTGGAATGCCCAATTCCAAATAACGACGAGAAATGGGCAAACCTGGGTTTTCTTCAACACTTTGGGCTACAGCAGCAATATTGTCAGTTGTTCTTGAGCGACGTGCACGGGTTTTATTCTTCACATCACTAACTTGTACCAACAGCTCGAATTTTTCCACCAATTTCTGTATTGCGGTCCGACAAGGTGCTTCACGACGACCCAAAAATGCTTTAGTTTTGCGAACTGTGACCGCAAGATTTTCACCATTTTTGTAGTGAATTTTAATAATTTCAATGCGTTGTTGAAGCGTTTATCGTTCCATTTTTAGTAATGGCGTAGTTTCTACTTGTCAAATGTCAAAGAATAAAAGCTTCAAAAGTGACAGGTACCGAAATACCGTGTGATTCAAAATAACACCTCTTGTTAGAAAACGCTATATATGTTGCTTCGTTTACGATATTTGCCAAACTATAGAACGTTTTTTTAGAGTTATGAAGACTTTATAATATGTGTTCTCTTATGGGCTCCAACAAAATTTGAAAAATTTGGATACAGCAACCTGTCTCTGTTAGCATATATATCTAGCGCCCTTCACTACATTTTAATTGGCAAATAATAATAATACTATTAAAGGGGAATGCTGCACGGCGACCTGTAGGATCTATTGTGTTCCCTTCTAGCCCTAGAGCTCCTTAACTAGCCCTATATCTGCGACAAACTTAATTATTTGAGATGGGTTCTAGTCTGGTGACGTCATGCATCGATTCTCTTTGCCCGCCAAGGAAGGATGTCCTCGGCGTCACACTCTGCAAGTATATGTAGAGAGGTTTCCTCCTCAATCTCACAAAACCTGTATGTGTTCGAGCTCACGATACCAATAGTACTCAGGTGTTTCCTGAGTTTGCAATGTCCCGTCAGTAGCCCTGTTAGTATCCTAAGGGAATTCTTGCCCAGTTGGCATATTTTCTTGAACCTATTTAAGTTATATGAGCCGAAAGGTTGCTTGGCTTGCCGTAAGCCAGCCGTGCAAGTCCACTCCATTTCTCGTCTGGACCTGTCCTCTTCTCTTAACAGCTGTCTAGTCATCTGTCTGCTAATCAAGCCTTAAAGCCTTACTAGTAGTTTTGCAGCACCATTTCTCGCCAGTTCGTCAGCTGCTTCGTTCCCGGGAATATTCATGTGTCCCGGGATTCATCTAAGGGAGACTTTGTTAAATTTTCCTAGATGGTTGAGTTTGGCTCTAGTTTTCAGAGCCAACTTTTTGATTAAAAAAAAAATGTATAGAGTGTTTTTTCAGACAGACGTGGCCAAATAGACCATCCTCTCTCAATATCGATTTCAAACACATCAAACTCTTTCTTTGACCGTCTATATCTCGCTTCTAAATATAGTAAATGGAATTTTTTTAAAGATTTAAATCAATTTTAATGTTGGAAACCAGCTACCTCTCATTGTATATTTTACTGAGCTTAAAACTTTTGAGAGAAATTTCTGATATTAATTATGCTTTCGACTTATAGATCCACATATAAATACCTATTATATTAAATGGATTTATAGGAAAACTTCTTAAAAGTGGGCCGCTGGTTGGCTTCAAAGATTTTCTTTCTTTTCTTGAAAAGCTTTTTTACAAAAATTCAGGGTCAGAATATAATCGGTATGGTAGATGAATGTTTTGAACAGTTCTATATTTTTAATGAAGCTTATACATTTGACCTGTAAGCATTAGATAAATTTATATTTTTTACAAGTATAACTTTTACCAGTGTTGATCACACAGCTCAGTATATAAGAATTTTCGCTACATAAGATACAAGAACATACCTAAAAGTAAAAGAAATTGGTAAATGCATTAGACAGATATTGACAGATATATAGTTATTTATGGCTAAATAATGACAATATAATATTTAAAAAAAAAAAAAAAAAAAGATTTATTTATCACTTAAATAGCTTAGCACCATTTCTCTAGGATTAACTTAGTCATTAAGTACATTTTTAAGTTAGTTACTTATAAGTATTATGAATTTTTGTTGATTTTTTCAATATTAATTTTTTGCAGTAACCTAATTGTCTTAAAGCAAAGACTAGAATCGTAAACTCTTGCTTCTAATACTATAACTATAGATATGACAGTTTTAAACACAGGTATAAATTCTTATACAATAAATGCAATTAAATGCCTTTTTACTTTAAATATCATTTAACAAAATGGTAATGCTTTTTGCATAACACAATCTTCACAGTTAGTTAAAGTTATCTCAAAACTAAAAATTTTCTCTCATTTAAAAGAGTACCCAGCTTTAAAACAAAAATCTATCAACGTTCTAGCAAAATTATAATAAACACATTCTTTGAAAGAATTAAATTTTAAGCCTCGGATTATGCAATGCCTTTGAGCATTTCGTTTTATCATGTTGCCAGTTTTAGGCCGTAATTATTTTCTACTAACCTTGGCAATAGCTGCAGCTTCAATTGAATTTTAACTGAACAACTTTCCATTAATTAAGACCCTTTGCACAGACAAATTTCGAATTTTATTTGGCCCGAGCACAGGCCAGAAAACTTCTAATAGAAATTTGATCAAATCAGTAACACATTATCAAAGGAAATTCAAGCATTTTCACATTGATTTTACTCTCTGGCATACAGTCAGTCACATAAAATTTCATAGCAGAGCTTAAGAGATCTATCCCAAAAAAAAAAAAACACACTCACACACACATCGACACAGAGACAGACATAGATACAGACATGTATTTACGACTATTTAGTTGCTCGACAAACTTGAAACTTTTTCGATTTGCAGTTTTGCACATTCATTTGCATATCGATAAGTGGGCAAAACAAAGCAGTGATAAAGTGTGGGGAAGAGTGAAAAACGAAAAGGCGTTTAAGGGCCGAAAAATAAACCCAGAGAAATACAATTAAAATAAATTTGGCATTTTTTATGCAGAGCAACAAAATTGTTTTAAATATTTTATGCAAAAATCTGTGAAAGGAAACCAGAAACAAAATTTGTTATATATTATATATATAAATATATATATATAGACATATAAACATTTTTGCTGCATGAATTGAGTCAACAAAATGCAAATTAATACGAGCTGGAGGCGCCACAAAATTTTTCAGCTGGCTTCTAAATCATGCAAAAGGGCAACCAAAAACCAGTAGCAACAACAGCAATCAGCAAACAAGGTAAGTTAGCTTGCGAGGGTAGGCTGAAAGGTAATTGGCTAAGTTTCGTGAAGTTTTTGGTTGAAGGGTTAAGTTTTTTTTTTGAAAAAAAAAGTAATTCTTGATTTCTGTAAACACCAAGGACGCTTGGTTCTGTTTCAAGAGATGTTAATCCTAGTGTCTTCAAAAATTCTTATGTAATTACTTTCCAAAAATTTGATAACTTTAATGGAATTCGAAAGCCATATTTTTAATTTAAAAACTACAGGGTGGCAAACCTTGAGAATATGATGTTTACAGAACATATTCTTCATTTCTGATAAAACAAACCCAAGGGATATTTAAGAATTATTTTAGTGAAATCCGTTCCTACCGATTCATTTTTTTGGGAAACATACAGGGTGGCACGTCATGGTAATATGATGTTTAAGAAACATATTTTTTATTTCAGAAAAAAATCTATTCAATCCCAGGTTTCTCAAGTTTATACGTAGTTAAGGAAATACCTTTTCATCGAACCATTTCTTCGATTTGACAAACATAGAGGGTGCCAAATTTTGTGAAAATAAATTATTTTTCTTATATGATAGAATAACTTCAAATAAAGTAACTCGATATCTTTAACCGAAGGCCTTGTTGGCTTTCTTTCATCTTAATTCCACTATAAAAATCTTCTGCATCGACTTTTCGTGTGTCTTTATATGATCTTTAACTATGAAACGTTTTAAAAAAGCTCCTGTATGGAAAGAAAAATTTTGTAATTTCTCGATTACAAACTTTTCATGTCGGCTACAAGCAATCCTGAAGCCAAGTAGTTCGCCAACTCAGTATCTGAGGCATAACTATTTTCCAACTTCTCGAGATATCGAAACCGAAAATAATTTAACAGTCAATACTAAAGGGTGTTTTTTTAAGCGTGTCCGGACTTCAAAATTAAATAAAACATAGAAAAATTAATGTTATGATGAATTGTTAGTCTCTACTGAATAAAATTAAATTTAAATTTGTCAAAACTAACAACTGGTTTCAGAGATATCCCTTTCGGGAATCCGGGCGCTGCTTAAAAAACACCCTTTATTTCTATTCTCTAGTTTATTAATAAATAAAAATAAACTTAACTGGTTATGCTTGATATTAATGGACACAACAGGCAATGTCAGAAAGAATAGACTTGTCTTGTTTGTACAAGGGATATTTATTTTAAAAATATAGAAAAATTTCGACTACATTTCTTTTTAAACGGTTAGAGACTTCTAAGTAATTAATTTAATTGACTAAAGTTCGGTTTTAAAAGTAGATTTAAGTGTTTATGCTGGAAATTCACAGACATACATCCACAGATTCTCAAAATTTGGTATAATGACTTTTCTAATTCAGAACTCTAGCCTTTGGCTAGACCAATTACTTTTCAGCCTTCCCTCGTAATACAGCAGCAACAAGAACAATAGCTAAAACAACGTCAACAACAACCGCTTAGCTAGTCCTTTCAGGTCCCATCATTGCTATCCCAAGAAAATATGTATGAGTGTGTGTATGTATGCATCTAAGTATTACATATTTATTATTTATGTAGCTGAACTAAACGTTTTTGCCGCAGGAATTATAGCGTAATATGTCAAAAAATAAAACCTAGGGTGGAAGCGCGAGCGAGAAACTAAAGCCGACATATTAAGTATACGCGCCGTGTGCGGCAATCACTTCTCTAAGCTGCAGCGGAAAAACTCTATAAATTTTAAAGCCGCTATTAGCGTTGACTTAGTAGCCATGGTTTTAGGCTCATAAATTCTCTTTGTATGCCAAAGCATATTCTCAGAATACTGCCCCAAAGGACAGAGGCCTGTTGCCGTTTGTCCTTTGTCGTTTTTTTTTCTTGTTGCCATTATGTATTTAAATATGATAAACGGCCAGTCAACTTGGCCTAAACAAATTGCTATGCCATACACAATAAGCTGTCTGGCATCAAATACATTTGACTGACCGCATACGACAGAGTATTAAAAAGTCTGCATTATTTGAGTCGGTGACCGACAGGGGGAGGCTAGCTGAGGAGGAGGCTACATTCCTTAAAGTTTAGTACTTAGTGCGCATTGTACGAATTCTATCAAGCAGCTTCTAATTGAAGACTAAGTACATTTGGTGAAAATTCTTTTTATACCCGTACTATGGTTTTATCAAATGGAATTGGAATAGAAAACTTAAATTTGAAACGCATCTTCATTTCTAAGCGCTTGTACCAAATTATACTATTGGGTCGTTCACTAAGTAATTTCGTTTTTTTTATTGTTTAAAACATTTTATGAAATTATATATTCTCCATTTTGATCCAATACCTTTTGCCATCTTTCGGGCAAGAGATTGATTCCACGCTCATAAAATTTTTAATCCTTCCAGGCAAAAAACAGGTCTAAGTGGTTTTTGACGTCCTGATTTGAGGTGAAGGTTCTCCTATCCAAAAAATTTTGCAGGGACCGGAACAAGTGATAGTCTGAAGGTGCCAAGTCTGGAGAATATGGTGGGTGTGGAAGCACATCCCGTTCAAGCTGCAAAAGCTTTTGGCGAGTCATCAAACTTGTATGCGGTCTCGCATTATCCTGGTGGAACACTACACCTTTTCTATTGATCAACTCTGGCCTCTTCTGTTTGAGTGCATCACTCAGTTTGTCCAGCTGATCACAATACACTTCAGAATTAATCGTGGTATTGTCGGGCAAAAGCTCAAAATAAATGGTTTGAGCTGGTTCATCCTTTTTTGACCATGATCTCTTGGGCTTTGCATTCTTGTAAACAACCCACTTTTCGTCGCGAGTAATAATACGCTTCAAAAATGGATCACTTCTTTGACGTTTGATAAGCAAATCACAGTCGTTAATACGACGAAGCAAATTTCGTTCTGTAAGAACATGAGGAAGCCATATGTCAAGCTTCGAAATTAATCCTAGACGTTTCATGTGCTTGTGAACGGTCGCGTTCAACAAATTTAATCTTTCAGCAATCTCTCGAGTTGTTAGTCGACGATTTGCATCGACCAACGACTTTATTTTATCCACATTGGCTTCAAGAGGCCTTCCAGGACGTGGTGCATCCTCAAGATCGAAATTGCCGGAACGAAATTTGCAAACCAATTTTGGCATTGGCGTTCGGTCAACACATCTTCTCCGTACACATCACATAATTTTCGCCTTGCATGTACTGCATTTTTACATTTTGATAGTAAAACAGTAAAATATGCCGAAAATGTTGTTTTCGATCTTCCATCTTCGATAGGGCACCAAACAAAAACTATTCCAAAAAATTTAACAAAATTTTTTACAAAAAAGCCTTACTATATCAGCTGTTCAAATATATAAAGGTAAAGCGGTTAAGTGTGAAGTTGGCTGCGAAAAAATTCAATAAGATCAGCTGTTGTCATCAAACGAAATTACTTAGTGAACGACCCAATATGTTCTATGAAAACTATTTTTCGGTGGGTTTCATAGTATAGGTCTATTACCGGACATTGGCTGGTGGGAATCCATGCATCCAGGCTCAACGCTCCCCCCCATGACTTCTGTAGAAGCTGTGGCAATGCGGAGGAGCTGGAAAGAGTGGAGAACTTCTTCTGTCACTGCCCTGGACTGTGCAGAACAACATTCTAAAGTCACACTTCCTGGATGATTTATCTCAGCTCTGGGTACGGAGTCCAAAGTGCCTTTTAAGATTCATTCAGGCCGCCGCATGGCTGTGACTAATCTCATATAGGAGACCACTTGAGTGGGGAATAGCGGTGAAAGATCCTCCGTAGCGGTATCACAACGGGCAAACGGGCCAACGGGAGTCCCAACTGCCGCCATAACCTAACCTTCATATATGTATTGTTCATATATTGGCCCTGTCACCGTTTAAATAATTTTATATAATTTACTGATTGTAAATAAAATCGAAGAAAAAAAAAAAAAAAAAACATTTTGACACACATTTTTTACATTTTTTCGTAATTTGCCTGTAAATTAAATTTTTCGTTTCCTTTTAAAATAAATTTTAACGAGCTTGAAGATTGGAATACAATATTGCGATCTCTAGTCGAATTTCGGCCACATTATGCGGAAAAGGGTTTAAAAATTCGACTTCGATCACATTTTCCGAAGCAGCAGTTGGTAGAAGATTATTTTTCTACAGATCATTATTTTATTTAATTTTAAAGCGCTATACCTTCAAAATGACACCCTATATTAAAATAAAATATGGCAGCTACTTTTTAAAGTACAAGGCTTTTGTATGCAAATCAACAGGAAAAAATTGTTTGTATCTAAAAATATTGCTATAAATTAAAAAAAAAATTAAATATAAATTTTATAAAAATTTAATATAAGAAATGAGGGCATAGAGCAATATTTACTGAATGTTTTAAAAAAAGAGCTTGTGATAAAACTTTTTAAAAATTTAACTTAATAATTTATTTAAAATAAAGTTGGAATTAAAAAAAAATTAAAAAAAATATGAAAAGATAACTCAAGCTAAAGATATTTTAATATAAAAAAATTTTATTTATTTTTAAAATATATATTAATTTTTAAATTTAAAAATATTTTTTATAACATAATTAATATAGAAACAAAAATAAATTTGTTAGAAATTAAAAAAAAAAAACCGCCATAAAAAAATACATATTTTTTATCACAAGTCCTAAAATCTGTTAAACGTTTAATTTAATAATAATTTTTAAGGTATTATTAGGATTCTTCATAAAATTTTGAAAAGATAAGACAAGCTACAGACATTAAATTAAAATTTAAAATAAAAATGAAGCTAAGCCTTAATTAGTTTTTTAAGAAAATTTAACAAGCATATCTCTAAGCAAAAATTTATATATCCAAAATCATAATAAATTTTTAAAAATATAATAGTACCGGCGAATCAGAATTTAAGTCGAAACTGGTGTTGGAGTTAAAAAAAATTGTCCACCTACTACTTTCAGAGGGGCTTAGCTTCTCTTTGCTGCACAAATTTAGACTATGTATCTCAATATACCCTTTAATTCTATGAGTTACGAGCATAAAAACCTAGCTGCATGTCAAGTTTGCTTAAATCAAAAATAAAATTGCTCCTAGAGATTGCTTGTCTGAAAGAGGGGCTCGAGAAGGGGGAAAAAAAAGCTACCGAACCGCACGTAGAGCAAAAGTTGGCTGAAAAAGTTTATGGCACGCATCCTTTGCTTTGTACTCGTGCGTATTGAAAAAGTTTCAATGCTATGTATAGTTCTATGAGAGTTATGGAAACCACTTAGAGGTTGAGTTTCAATGCACAAAAGTTCATTGTTGAAAAAAAAGGGGTTTGACATATAACAACAACAACTATTATAACTATTGCAGTAAAAATGCAACAAGAAGGGCAAAAAGTTGTAATATTTTTAAGGTTTTGCATATCTGTGAGAGGCACAAAAAAAATTGAGTAGCTATGCATTTAAGTTGTTGAGTAATTTTTTTGGGTAATTCAGAAACAAAAAATAAAATATTTGTTGTGTACTTGTGGGTTAATTATGGTTTTAGAAAAGTTTTTTGCCAAGACTTAAAAAAAAAATAACAAAAAAAATAAGCATACGTTTTTTTTTCATTAAAAGTGCTTAAAATTAATTTATTCATATAAAACTATTTTACACTTAAAAGATATTATATAAACTAACATTTACGAAAGAAAGCCATGGCTACCAGGGCCTTTAGCTAAAATTATATTTGTGCTTGTTTAAAATTATATTTATTAAGTTCTAACGCGTAGTTATTAAAAGCATTGAATAGTAATTAAATTTCAATAAAACATGTTTCAAGATTCCATTTTGCATAATAACTTTCAAAACTATAATATATAAATTTTAATAATAAGTTGCTTAATTAGGTTAAAACATGTAGCATTAAACATGATTAGTTTTAATGAACAAAATTGAAAACATCAGGCACATAAGCAGCATAAACCAGTAGTAAATAAACCTATGTCTATTTAAGTAAATAAATACGAAATAGCTTCTATGTTGTTGGAAAATTTTCCGCTTGTGTATAACTCATGAATATTTTATTGGCACATCAATGTGTCATAAGTAACATAACTCGTGCAGCAATCGTTCAACTGGATAATCATATGCATAATTGCTCAGTTGACAGAGACACTAAACGAAAGTTGGTGTAAGCCGAAAGGCCCTGGATTAGAGACTGGGTAAGATACAGCAAAGTGTCGCCTTATGAAACAAAAACTCATCATACAAACCTATAAATAATCATAATTAAATGCGTGACTAATTACTTGTGTAATTTGTTGTTGTTCAGCGTCAAGTTTTGTATCTCAACGACGAAATTGCCAACAAAACTATCTTAGTCATTGTGGCCAACACACACACACACACACACGCCAAATTGTCACACAGATACTTGCATACGCTCAGATACTTCACACATGCACACATTTAATGAGTGATTTGTGACTATGTCTTAAACAATATGTTGTAGGTTCTTGCACTTGAATTCTCGAAATTAAGATGATCAAACTAATGCACACATAATGGGCGTATCTATGTGAGCGTAACTGTGTGCGAGAGTGCGTAAATGTATCTGTGTGAGTCAGCTGACGATGATTAAGATGACAACAACTGTCAACTTTGCTTTGGGGCGCTGACACACGAAAAACGCAAAAACTCACGCATACACAAAGACTCTCTCTAACACACACACACACACATTCCACACTTTCTCACTCTTTGCTCGCTTCTCGCTTCGCTCATTGTGGTTTGCGCTCTGCGGTTTAATGAGTCTTGATTTATTTCATTTCCTTATTTTCGATACGCGATGCCAACAACAACAAAAACAACGACGACGAAAATGTCAGCGACGGCTGTTGCCAATGCGTACACTGCGAGAAATAATGCGCATTATAATGAATCTAATTAAATTGAAATATTGAATATTGAATATGGACAATGGAATACGGAATGTGAAGTATGGAAAATGGAATATCGAATATCGATTATCCAATATCGAATATGGAATATCGAATATGAATTATGGAAAATGTGAAATGGAATATGGAATATTTCATTTGGATTCGTTTTGAAACCACATGTTATGTGCTCCCATTTTCACCAAAACGAATTTTTTATGTTGCTTTGAAACTGAAAATTTTGTTGCAAGAGGTATTAAAACGAATGGTTTGAAAGTTTGCGCATATTAAACTGATATTATTGATAAATATTTTTTTTTTCTTTTCTTAATCAGCCCAAAGTATAGCCGAATTTATCAGACTTTTTACATGGTCCGCGTTTTGCATAAAAATGTGTTCAATGTCGAATTTCCCCTGTGATAAGAATAGCATAGTAGTGCACTATTTTCTCGAAAGATGTAGATCTGCGTTAACAATGCGACAGCAATAAATTCGCAAAAACGAATCCGTAAAAAATTGTTTTGGTTTTTCGCTTTCCGGACCACGGGCGAAAATAATTCACAAATTTTTTAAATAAGCATTAAAATGTAAAGGAGTATACGCAGCTCGAAAAATTTCGTGCGGAATGACGAAACTTCATATAAAAAAAATCCCAAATGGGATATCCCAAATGGGACTTTTTTTTTATATGAAGTTTTGTCATTCCGCGTGAAATTTTTCGAACTGCGTATAGGCCTTAAGCTGAAAAGTTTTTATTTTCAAAATATTGGTATTATTTACAATTGACAGATTTATAAACAAAAAATTGCATTTATATTATTATAGGTAGAGTTCGAATACCTCGACGGTAGAAGTGTTCGTCTTTTGAGGCTATCCACGAATCCACACGTTTTGCGATATCTTCATATGAGTGGAACTGCTGATTAGCCAGACCATGTGCCATCGAGCGGAACAAATAAAAATCGGACGGCGCAATATCTGGGGAATATGGCGGGTGGGGTAGGACTTCCCATTTGAGCGTTCCCAAGTAGGTTTTAACAGGATTGGCAATGTGAGGCCGAGCGTTGTCATGCAGTAAAATCACTTTTTCGTGCCTCTGCTCGTATTGTGGCCGTTTTTCTCGCAGTGCTCGGCTCAATCGCATCAATTGAGTTCGATACCGTTCCCCAGTGATGGTTTCGCCTTGTTTCAACAGCTCATAATAAACAACACCGACCTGGTCCCACCAAATGCACAGCATAACCTTCGCAGCGTGAATATTCGGCCGAGCCAGTGACGTGGAAGCATGACCGGGTTGTCCCCAAGATTTTTTCCTCTTTGGGTTGCTGTAATGAATACATTTTTCATCACCCGTCACGATGCGATGAAGGAAACTCTTCCTTCTTTGTCGCTGCAGCAGTTGTTCACAGGCGAAAAAACGACGCTCAACGTCCCTTGGTTTCAAATCATTAGGAACCCAAGTTCCTTGCTTTTGAATCATTCCCAAAGCATGCAATCGCTTGGAAATGGCTTGGCGGGTAACTCCTAATGGTGAAGCAAGCTCTTCTTGCGTTTGGAACGAATCCTCATCGAGCAATGCCTCCAATTCAGTGTCTTCGAAGGCTTTGGGTCTTCCTTTACGTGGACGGTCGCCAACATCGAAATCACCGTCTTTGAAGCAACGGAACCAATCACGGCACGTTGTTTCGCTTGGAGCAGCATCTCCGTACACTTTTTGGAGCTCTCGATGCGCTTCAGCTGCCGTTTTTTTCGAACAGAACAAGAAAATCAACACTTCCCGCAAATGAAGATTTTTTGGCACAAAACTAGATATTTTCACACCACCACAAGTAAATAATGCAAAAAGAAATTCACTAATGTGCCATAGCAGTTTGCTTACCATATGCCTAAGCTTCGTTAATGAAGTTTTGGGTATGTCAAAATCGGCCAGAACTTTCTGCTAAAGCCATCTATTGACAAACAGCGAGAACTTAGTTGCGCACCTAATATATACCTACATTTGGCCGTGCTTTGGAAAACAAAAAACGAAAACAAATACATTTTTTTACCTTCGTTTTTGTATGCTCCCAGTTTCAAATTTTTTGCTATCGATATGACATATTTCGCTTACTCTTTGTTAGCACATTCTGATAAGAAGGCAAATTTTTTTTATGTTAAGGCCTATACGCAGAATGAAAAATTTCCCACGGAATGACAAAACTTCAAATTAAAAAAAAATCCTAAGTGAGATATCCCAAATGGTTGTATAAAAAAAAATTACATTTGGTATATCCCACTTAGGATTATTTTTTTATGAAGTTTTTTCATTCTGCGTATAGGCCTTAAAACACGAATAATCAGATGGCTAACAAAATCCTTAAAACGTTTAGGCTCTAAAATTGTATTTCCAAGAATTTAAGAAATGGCCGAATTTACTCCTACTTAATACCATGGAACAAACAGATTACTGCCTCCGCAGTCAAAACTGAACGAAATCTTAATTATCGCCCAGAGTACCCAAATCAACATCGTCTTTCGCTCAGTGCATAACACGCGTGTTAAGGACATGCTAGCATTGGCTTTCCTTGCGTCATAGGCGGGTTCTTCCACGTCGTCGCCGTTGTCGGCGTCTCCTTCATCTTCCATGTCTGCGGCTTTTGCACATTTACATGACAGCGCTAAATTTCATTACTCATGCTCGAGCGCATTGGCTCGACATTTGGTGCGTTTCTAACTTGCGCGTTTTAATTAAGACATTGATTGCTTAATTAAATAGATGCCAATGCGTTCTACTTTAAGGCAACGTATGTATATGTTTTTATACAAACAAAACATAAAGAATGTATATAGATCTATCTATGTATTGATACATATGTTGCAAAATAAGAACACGTTGAATGTTGATGCGTGATAAGCACGCATTTTCAATATCCGTCCTTTTAAATTTTATTACATTGCACATATTTGAGTTGCCTAAAAGTATGCAGCAATATTTTATGGCTTTCTACAGCTAAAGGCTGTTGATATAGCAGCGCAGTGAGAGAAAGCTCTGCTACCTAACTCAATATCTCTTCTTCTTTTCGACCGCCCTCTCTTTATCACTCTCTTCAATACGGACGTACATAGAACTTTACTGCTACTGCCGCGGGCTGCCGGTTTAGTGTTTAGCATTTGCGCTTCCTACTTCCCTTACCACAAAGTAATCTACATAAAAATGTGCAAAATATAAAAATTCATAAAAAATGTATATAGTAGATATGTACACATATATATATGAGTGTTTCTGGTTTACAGCTAGCGGCACTACACATTTATGTGGCTTTACTCTAGCTTTTTTTTCCTACAAGTTTCCTGCTAGTCGCGCGCTCTCAACAGTGGCTACCAATTGTTTTCGCGCACTTACTCGCCCGTTGACTGTCTGCAACTGTGCTCACATGTTTATTTGCTCAAGCTCAATTTGTTATGTTTACACTTTTTCGGCTTATGTGTCATTGTTTGGGTGTCAATTTTATTTACATTTCGTATTTTTTTTTTTTTATTGTTTCCATCAGTCATAGAGTAAAAAGGGTATATTAAGTTTGTCAGAATGTATGTAACAGGAAGGAGGAAGCATTTAGCATGCCATAAAATGTATACCAAATGGATTATTACGAAAAATTGAGACCACAACAGAGCCTTGTCCCTCTGTCGATGGTGTCCCTTGAAAAAAATCGGTGTCTGCATCCCTTTGTTCCTTTTCGGCACCAAACTGTAATATCTTTGGACTTGTAACTTGACAGTTCCATTTTTCCGTTCTACATGAATCTATTTTATTTAAAAAAAATTTAGTCTCTTCAAGCCGTTTTGCCTATAAACTGCTTCCAATCTCTCAAATGTAGTTTTCGGTTTCACAAAACTAGACTAGGAATAATAAATTACACAGTCGCACAAAAAAATTGATTTTCGTACTTGGAGGTCAGACATTTTCATGTTTTCGGGGTCGCTGCAGCCGGTTCTGACATAATCTCTAAAAATTAGGTAAAGCGAAAATAAACTGATCCCCACACCTAAAAATCGACACACATATATTTTTTATACCCTGTACCGTATGGTGCAAAGAGTATATTGTGTTTGTGCAAGCCGAAAATGTATGTAACGTACCGAAGGAGACGTTGGAGATCCCCCAAAGTTAGCTAAAGTATGATCAGAGTGACTAGAGAAGTCGATATACCCATTGTCCGTCTGTCCGTCCGTCCGTATGAACGCCTAGATCTCAAAGATGGTAAGAGCTAGAGCAACCAAACTTTCAGATTAGATCCCTTATTAATCCATTAGGAGACAAGTTTATTTTATTTTTTTGATATCGGGATTATATTATATAGCTCCCATAGGGGTGTTTCAGAGGACCTCGAAAAAAAGCAAAATTTTTAGATGAATAGTTCGTTTGTTTATGAAGATATCATAACCAAATTTGGCAATCGGAAGTTTTTTAGAGTTCCGAAGCACTGTAGCAAATTTTATCAAAATCGGTTGACTATATCATATAGGTCCCATAGGAACGATCGGTCAAAAAAACGTTTTTTTTTACAATATTCGTTGTGTTTCATTTGTTTGTGAAGATACCAAATTTGGCATTAAGAATTTTGTTTTTAGTTTCCAATCAGTGTACTAAATTTGATCAAAATCGGTATATCATATAGTCCCCATAGGACCGAACGGTCAAAAAAATTGTTTGGTGCAAAATTCGACTGATTTCTGTTTGTTTATGAAAATAGCCAAATTTGCCGAATAAAATATTTTTTGGAGGTCTTAAGCAATATTTCGGACTTAATTGCAATGTGGTGGTACAGGGTATCCCAAAGTCGTCTGCGCCCGACTTAAAAGTACGCCATTTTTTATTATTGAAAATACTAATTTTCAAAAAATTCCCTATAAATTACAAAGTATTTCGGAAAAAAAAAGATTTTCAGTTTGGGACACAGAGATCATATGCTTGGGTTCGCGAAATCCGAAAACAAAAAAATCACGATTCTGACATACATTTAAAAACGAAATACTATATAGTAAATATGTACTAGTCTCCAAACACAAAAATCAATCCAATTATTTCAAATGGCAATAAATTACGAAAAATTTGAACCAAAAAATTCGAAAGCGAAAAATCGATAAATGCTACAAAAAAAATTAATTCAAAAAAATTGAAGATAATTAATTTTGTTACCTATAGATTATTAGAAAAATTTTATAAATCGGAGGGGAGAGTGGAGTTTTAAACAAAAAATTATTTGTTTCCAATATCTTAAAATCCATTTGATATAAAAATTTGTTGGGCACATAAAGAAGATATTTCGAATTGTTAGTAGGAATTTAGGATTTATTTTTTGTAGGCTTAAGGATACTGAGAAATAACTTGAGAGCATTTAAATTTAAAAGACATTTAGATTCAATTTGTATTTTATGAATTAAATATTGATACTTCAAGTATATATAGGGCATCAATGGAAAGGTATTGAAGTGTAGATCGCATACAACCATTGTAACACGCCCCATGGTTAAACATTTTATTTTCGTTTTCAAAATTACGGAATAAAATTTATTATTTCATCAAACTATTCTAGTTTACATTGATCATAGCTTGTCAAACAAAAATTAGTAACTTCTTGTGCGCCTAATAAATAAAAACTTGTCTACTTTAAGTTAATTTCAGCTATCTACAGCAGCTTTACCTTGCATTGCTTACAACTATACTGTCCAAATCAAATTTTGAATTTTTTTTTAATTCTTACCCACTTTTTTAAACATTTATTTATTCAAAATTTAATTTTTTCATATTTTCTTTATTTTTATTTTACATATCTTAATATTTTTATAATAAATACAATTTTTTTTTTTTTTTTGGTACCAAAAACTTTTTAAAATTCTTAACCTCTTTTTAAAATAAAATTTAGAACATTTTTTTTTATGTTTTTTTAACATCTTTATTTTTTTAATATTTTTAAATATACATGTATATATAATACTTTTTTTGTTGTAACGAAAACTTTTCAAAATTCTTGACCTCTTTTTAAAATAAAATTTTTGTACTACAGCAAAATAGGTTATTTACGAAGACCAATTAAAATTTTTTTTTTTATATTTTTGAATCTTACATCTTTATGTTTATAAATATTTTTATTTTTTATCAAAATTTTCGTTTTGAAAACATAAATTAGGTACTTTTTCAAAGTTTTTTGTCCACCTTTTAAACAAAAAATTATGTAGCACAGGAAAACCGTCTACGAAACAATTTTTCTATAATAAAGTATATTTTAATTTTAAATATTTTCTACATTTTTAATGTTTTTAATTTATTTTTATAAAATATTAAAATCATTACAGACTAAACTACCTTCAGGATTACACTTTTTTGGAATAAATGAGAACAGGGTAAGCCACTTGCAAACAACTTCTCGACTAAAGAGTATTTCAAAGTCGTTCATGCCCGCCGCAGCGTAAGTCTATATTTTTTACAACTTGACTTTATGTTGCGCTGTTTGTTGCCATTGTCGCAGCTTCGTGTCAGGCGATCTGTTGCCAATATCAAGATTTGTATATTTTTTATTGAAGATTTTTTGTTGTGATTTTTTGACTTAATGTCGAAACGCGCCTGCAAAATAACGATGCGGCATGTTGTTTATTATTTGCGCTGCGACTGAGGCCTTTAATCATATTCAATTTCTGGTTTTGAATTTAAAGACCAGCAGTTAAAGACTTGATGGGAAAACGTGAGCATATTTTGTATAATGTATGCTCTGCTTAAGGGTTTTCCAGGAAAACTCTATGATTTCATGCCGAAAGTTGATGTTACCTATAAAACAGGCAATCAAAGATAAGAATGTAAATATGAAATGTTTTACATTTCAAGATTAGTATTTTGCAGGTTTTTTTTCATATTGTATTTGAGAAAATATTTCAAGAAAAATGGTTTTTTGTGTGTTTAGGAGTTTTGTGTTTTATTGCCACTTTAAAAGCTTTTCAATTGTTGGCAAAATTCCGTGAAATTGCGCTATGATATAAAAGTTTTATTTTACTTTCAACAAAAACTTATTACATTTTTTAAGGAAATGTTGCAAGGCAGTTAAATTGCCATAAAACTGAAAGAGGCCAAATTTCTAAGCAGTTTATGATGAGCAAAAAGAAAAACTTTATTTTGTAGACGCTTTTTTATTTTAGCTTATTGCTAGATACGTATGGAATGGAAGGTAAGGGACCTAGCACAGAGAGAGCGCAGATTACGAAGGCCTCAGAACAGGCTGCCAGGAAGTCCTAGGGATGGGTTAAGCCACAAAACTTTATTACCACATGCGGCAAACCAAAGAGGCTTCGAAATCAGCAGAAGAAGGCTACTATTAGGCTACTAGAACAACTGAAACTGCTAGAATAAATAAAGACATTAACAAAATCGAAATTACATAACCGCATCTTTATATAAGACTTTTCTAATTCTTCTGTGCTTCGTAAACTAGGCATTCATAGAATCGAGTCTGTATTGACTCGATTTTGGCAAACAAAAATTTAAAACTTACAGTCTGGCTGAGCAGCTATACATACACATTGTTTGATAGCCTTAACCCAGCGGTTAACCAAGCTCTCTCCCGCACACAAAATTTCTCAAAAAAGTTACCTGTAGCCATCAATCCACATCAACGTTTTGGAATTTTCAAAATTCACTTTAATTGGAATGCATTTCGATGATTGAGCTCAGTTGGAAGCAGGCTATGCAAATACATACCTATATCAAAGCTTGTCTCACTCTATTGGAATTGAGTGGATACAGTAGTTTTGCACTACAGGCACATATTAACGAACGAGCAGTACTAGGATCCAAACTCATTTACTGAGCCTGAATCAAATTTTGATTACACGCCAAAATACAGAACAGTCCGTGTAACTTACACACTCATACATACATAGAGCCACAAATAGAAGCTTAAGTAAACAAATAACAAACGTTGAGTAGTTCACTCATGCACACACACACAGATACACAGCACGCTTCCAGAGAAACTCACAGATACACATTCACATGCATAACGTAAACAAATGCAAAAAGTCAATAAATTTTAAGCTTTTAAAGCTAGCTGCAGCAGTTGAGCGATAAAATTCAAACATTGAACATCTTTGATTGGAACCAAAAAAACATGGATACCGTGGATATGAAATTTGCTGTTGAGTTCTACCATGATTGGAACATATTGAGCAGCTTGAGAAATGAGCAGCCAGAGCAGCACAGTGCCAACGGAAATGGCTTGGAACATGAGCTAGCTGGGAATGGGCTAATTGTCTGGGATTTAGAGGTAGGTTGTATGAAATGTTACCAAAAATTTGTTGTCTTTAAAATGGGTTATGAACGACTTTGATCTAACCTTGTTTACAATTTAGTTGCTGAATTTTAAGCAGGACATAAATAACTTTGATGTGACCTTGGTTACAAAATACAACTCACTTAAAAAATTACCGACATACATAAAGGCTTCGAATTGGGTAGGGCCGACTTTGATATACACTTTTTTAGTAAAAGTTGGCTGACTTTAAAAAAGTAGCTGTTTTTAAATTTTGGATAAAACGACTTTGATGTGCGTTTAGTTCCTAAAAGCATGTAACCTTTAAAATAAAGTATGACCAACTTCGGGCTACTCTTAATTAACAAAATGCTGCTGACTTTAAACCAGGATATGACCGAGTTCAATATGCCCTTGCTTACAAAAATTTAGCCGATTTTAAAACAGGGAATGACAGACTTTGACTTTAGCTTTTTGACTTAAAGATAGGGTATGACCGATTATGATATACCCTGTTTCCAAAAAGTTGCTGATTTTAAATTAAGGAATAAAAGTTTACCTTTAAAATAGAGTATGACCGACTTCGGGGTACTCTTTGTTAATAAAATGCTGCTGACTTTAAAGCAGCACATAATCGACTTCAATATGCCCTTGGTTACAAAAATTTAGCCGACTTTAAAGCAGCTAATGAACGACTATGATATGTCCTTAGTTACTAAATGCTCGTGGACTTCAAAGTAGGGTATTGACCGATTGTCATATGTCGTAAGCTAGAAAAATTACTGATTTAAAAAAAGGCACTAACTTACATTGTTACACCCTTATATACTTAAATCTTGGTGACAGAAAATAGGGCATAACTGAATTCGGTATACTAAAAAGCTGCTTACTTTAAAGCAGGGCATAACCGACTTCGATATACCCTTAGCGAAAAAAATGTTGCTTACTTTGAACCTAGTAATGACGCAATTTGACATACACTTAGTTTTTAAAAAGAGCTGATTGTAAATACGAGAATAAGTGACTGTGAACGATTTTTAACATGATGCAACATTAAAAGGTGACGCCATGTTACATCATTCGTGTCTCTCTGAAAAAGAGATGAGTTTTAAATGCTGTAAACTCAATTTGAAAATGGTAAATCTAGGACATGATTGCGTTTTAATCTTCTTATTGTATCGCTATCATCCAAGAGGCCTATTGCCAAAACATTCGAATGATTATGAAGCCTTTCCACGTAACTAGTGCTTAGTCTTCTTTTTTTTTTTTTTTTAAAAATAATATGTCACTCGAATTCGGTTTAAGACTTAACACTTATGTGAAATTTTATCAAAATTGAACCACTATTTCATATAGCTACCATGCAAAAATTGAACCAGTTTTCGGTCCAGCCAAACTCGCGGAATTCTTTGCGTCACCTTGTTAAATGCATAGCATCATGGATTTTTTCGGTTGTTGCTAGATTTTTTTTAAGGATATAAAGGTTCGATTGTTTTTGTCGGCTTGCGATTTTGTCTTGATTCTACTGGCGACTCAATTGAGATAATTGGGCTTAAAATCCACAGTACGCCACCATTTATAAGTTGGTGCAGCACACAAATACCTTTAAATCTTAATAACCAGATGGAACGGAAAGGGTTACAGAGGGTCGAAGAGATAAAAATCTTTAAAACAAATATTTTAGTTGTTCATGTTCATGATTTTTCAAACCTTATGATTGAATGAGTTTTTAAATAAAGTCAGATGTTTCAGATTTGAGTAAGCTCATTCATATTTTTGGAATATTTCATTGACTTGAGTTCTTATGCGGCCAGTTTTTAAGCGGTTCAAATATATTGTTCAAATATGACTTCCAAATTTTCCAATAAATACTCGAATGCTCTCAAAAACTCGGCTTATCATGATGATTAAATAAGTACCAAACGCAATTACAAAGACGCAAATCCTTTCTGGAACCAACTAAACAACTTTTATCTATAATTTAGAAGTTTTCAACTAATCCAAAATACTATTCGTCTCCTAGGAAGAGTACTCTGATGGATATATGTCATTTATGCTGGCACTTTTAACCCTGGAACCGGAAGATTCTGCTACAGATCAAAATTGCGATGAGGAAAGTAAACGTCTTCGCGCAAATCTGACTGCGCTTAAACTAGAGATTGATGCCTTGGATTGTAATGATGAAAATTATTATCTCAAGAAAGAAGACCTAATTTTTAGAGTTTTTTGTGAGTACAAGGGCATACCTTATCGTCCTTTTAGTTTGGAGCAATTTGAAAATGATGACTCCAATTGAGTCGTAGGAGTAACCGATAAAAAGCTTAACAAAGTGTATCAACAAAAATTTTCTATTTTTGGAATAAAAATATTTACGATTTTCAATCAAATTCAATTTAAATATCTGGATTATGTGATTTCATTTAAAAGCCCCGACAGAAGCCAACAATTTACTGACTCTGACATGGCACGTGGCTGACACGCAAACAAGCAGCTTAGTTAAGCGCATTGATAAACAGGCTTTAGCCAGGGTTGCAAAGCACTCGAATTATTGGAACTTATGGTTGCGATAAGTATCTTTTTAAGTAATGGAATAAATGCAAGCAACGAAAAAAATTTAATGAAGTAGCGTTGCTGTCCACATATGTTTTAATCTTTTTTTGAATAAAAAATTACTGCAAACCCTTAAACGAGAACTTAGCCGAGAGAATCCGCAAATATGAACCGATTTGGTAAGGGTTGAACATTGAATAGGCTTTTTAAACAAAAGGTCAACATAGTTTTGCTTGTTTGGCTGACACGAGACTTAAGTGACTCATACTCTGGTATTATATAGCTTAAAATTCGGTTTTTTTAAAAGCGAATATCGGTGTCACGATTACGTTTTTGACAATCTCAAATTTTTTTAGTCATAAGGCTTATCGCAGAATGAAAAATTTTGTCATTCCGTGCGAAATTTTTCATTGTGCGTATAGGCCTTTAGAAGAGAACTTTACTAAACCATGAGGTTATTAATCACTAAATTGTTCTGGAGAAAAGAGAGAAGATTGACACAAAATTCGACAGAAAGAGTCTTCTGGATTATGTTAAATATGCCCACTGTTTCCGGAGGTTCCAGCGGCTACTGTAATCGTAATTTGTTGACATAGGTATTTTTCTAATAAATATATTGCAGACAAAGATGTCTGCATTCTTCTCAATATTTTTACAAAATACTAAACCAGATGGTGAAAATTTTTCTGCCCGAAGGTTTATTTTCAATAAGTAATTTCGGGACATATTTTTCTAAATATTTCGATTTTAGAAATGATAATATACTAAATTTGGGCATATGAAGAATTCATCTTTTCATTTTTTGCAGTTTTACGCAGCATGCGAAAATTCCGCACGAAATGTCAAAACTTCATATAAAAAAAAATATCCCACCCTTTGGGCCTCTAAAGGGAAATTTTTGTCATCATCAGTTTTTATTACGGTTTCTGGCTAATAACCCTTAAGGCCCGTACGCAGCATGCAAAAATTCCGTACGAAATGTCAAAACTTCATACAAAAAAAAATATTCCAAAAAAGGGAATTTTTTTTATTTATATGAAGTTTTGACATTCGTGCGGAATTTTTGCATGCTGCGTATGGGCCTTTACACAGATACATTTGTTCGTTTGGGTTTATTTTTTTGCCATTGTGTGTATTTTTTTGGGTGGGTGAAATTCTTGGGGTCAAAAAAAAAACGGTAGAGGGCGCTTTATGATTGTTTTTTAGATTAAATCTCCTTTTTTTTTTTGTGAAAATTGACAAAATTTTTGAAAGACAAAAAATAAAAAAAATTAATTATTTATTTTAATTTAATAAAATTTATGTTTGATACATGAAATTTTCTGAAAAAATAAAAATAAAATTGGAGAAAAAAATGGCACAAGTATCATTATTCGTTCAAAAGATATACATAGCTTGTTTAAGCTACCTATTCAGTTATCGATAACTTAACGATCTTAATATCACCCAAATCGATGAGATCGATTTAAAAAGTGGTCTTCTTCACTTTTTTTCGCTCATTGATATAAAACAACGCCATTTTTTTTTTTTGCTTCTCTCACTGCGACCTACGTCATATTAGTTACATGATTTATATCTCAACATCAGCTGTACCGAGTTGTATGATCTTCGATGTGTTGGATATGTCTCTGGCTCGAATAGCCAATTAAATACAAATACATATAGCGAAAAAATTATCAAGAAAAAATAATTGGGAAGAAAATAAATTTTCTTAAATATTTTGTACGGAGCGGAGCGTCTTTGTTAATAATATCTCGAAAACAAATTGGCGGATCGATTCGTTTATTTTTTAGTAATTTCATGCTTTTAATAGTAGTAAAATATGTGTTGAAATTTGAATGGAAGCTTAAAATTGATTACGAACTCAGCCAAATGTTTATTTTAATAATATTTATCACAACCCGGCCATTCATATTATTATTATTGCACAGTTTTTATGCACAATAATATGTAGAAAATGGGACATGTTCTAAATACGCTGAAAACTCCTGCGACATAATTACGAAAGCAATCAACTATGTGTCTACTGATTTAGACAAAATTGATCCAAAGAACACAAAGTTGTTTAAATAAAATTGGAACTTGTATTAAATACTTGGAGTATGAAAAAATCATTTCGAAAAATTCTCCCTTAGACAGTTATGAGCTACTTAAAAATTTTTTATTTTTAAATCTTTCAAAAATTTACATTTTTGCTCTTAAAATTGAAGTTGGTTTAAATAAAGTTTTTCACACGTCATAACTGAATTTAATGAACTAGTTCTTTGTGAACTTTGCAAGACACATTAATAAAGCACAGATGCATAAAAAAAAAGATGAAAGACCTTAGCCTCAATTCTTCTTAGTTTGTAATAAAAGCAAAGACAATCATATTTCCCAACTGGTTCTCTGCAAAAACACGCTGCATCCCTGGATATTTCACAAAATCTTTTAACCAACATACCAACATATAATGTTTATCTGCTTCAAATATTTTGCATTAAGGTGAAACTCAACAAAGCATACACAACATGTTGACAAGCTGCGGGTTTCAAGTACATTCTATATATAAATGAGTATTTAATCTTATGTGCAGATACTTCTAAAATCTTTGTCTAGATATGAAATTAAAGCAATGTACACTCAAGCAGACCAATTTTCATCTAACAAAAACATTCTAATGCTTAATGTTTAATAATTTGGCCGGCAAAGCAGCAGTGGTAGCCGGAGGGCCTTTTGGGAATGTCTTCAACAAAGTGACTTGGGATGTCAACGACTGTTTAGATTATTGCACTGACAACAAACATACATATGCCCAAAAACTAGATATTAGTCTACCAATAAGCAATATAGCCAGAGCTGTCAATGAGTTTGTTGTCATCTGATTGCCAGGCTCATCAGTGTGACCAAGTGACAAAAACACAAATACCAAGAAAGCATATTAGGCACAACTTGAGCAGCGACATCATTAGGATAAAGTGCGTTTTTTTATTGCACATTATCGATGCGTACTGGATGAGCTTGTCTGTTATTGTAGCGCAGTGGCGTAGAAAGGTTTTTTGCAATGGGGGCTTAAAGTGTTTTAAGTTAATTTTATAGTTGTATGTGCGGGTGGTCTGTTTTGCATAGTATGGATTTTGTTGTAATCTTGTAGAAACATTAGAAAACGAATTATTTTGAAGTTTATCTCAGCAATCCCGGGGTGCTTAAGTCTTTTTGACATCGGGTTCCAATTCAGCGTACCCAAAAATATATTATACACAGGTTTTCAAAACTATGTTTTTTGGTATTTTTTGAGATTAGCGTAGAACCTAGAGCCGCTGGACCAATTCTGTTCACAAATTCGGACTTAGCGCATGGAAAGACATAAGAAAACATATTCCTCGTTTTCATATTTTAGGCATTCGGAAGCATTCCCTTAAGACATCGCACTATCTACGTCACTGCTATACTGTATTTGTGTTTCTTCATCTGTCTGCCTGCCTACGTGTGTGTAATTGCTTGCGGCTTTGCTGCCATGTCTTCTGTCGAGAATATGTTTGGTATCTGCCAGCATTTATCTTTGAATATTGCTGAGAATAATGTTCTAGCACTTGCTGCTCCTTTATCTTATTGTTCATTAAGCACTTGGGCCGACTTTTGGTTTGCCATTGTGCATTCAAATGAACTCAGGAATTTGTTTAATTAAGCATACTTTTTACTTACTTATATTGACAAAAAGCGACTGCCAGAGAACTACGCTGTTGACATGTGCCAAATTAATCTATCGAATGCCATGTAAACAACAACATAAGCCCAAGTTGTCGATAAGTTTTAAATGTTTTGAGTAGCAAAACTGTTAAGAAAAATCTGCAATAAGTGCTATAGCGAGAGTGCTATGTATAAGTCTGTAGTATGTATAAATTAATTTTGCGCCAACAACTTTTAACCAGCTGCGGGTAAGACGTTAATTAAGCTTTGCTTTTCGTTGGTGGTTTCTTTTTTTTACGAGGTGGTGGGCGTAGTCCTTTTTGGAGCCACACGGGTTCCTGATTGCGCGTTGCCACGCTGAAGTATTAATAACGTCAAAGTATTGTGCCTGAAATTTATTAAGATGCCGTCGCCCACAGGCGCTTGGCACTCAGCTGTTGCCAGCTGATTTCGGCCTGTTTTTACTTTACAACACTGGCCTCTGCCGCTGACTGTTGGATTTTAAAGACCATTACCCTTGACTGCATGAATATATTATATACATATTTATACATAAGTGTATATGCTTGGTTATGTATATAAATTTTGTTGCCTGCTTGCCTGTCATGCTCTTTACTCATTAATAACATGGCGTATGCGTAATGTAGCTGGCGCGTGTTGCATAAAGCGCCAAAAAAAAAGAGAAGACTCGAGTGTTTAAGTGTTGCAAAAATTTTAATTTAATTAAATTATATATTTACGGAATTTTATCTGAAGTGTACATAGTAGCTTATGTGCGTAGTTTTTATATTTTTAATTTTATTAATGTTGTGCCGCAAGGCTCTTTAATGCGAAGTGCTTAAAAAGTCTTGTTAAAAAATATTTTTAAAGCCTTAGTTAAAGTTTTTTTTTTGTTAAAATGTTTTTAAGGCAAATCAAGCCAAATTGTCTAAGCATTTCTAGCACAATACTTTTTGGCTGCTTTAAAAATATTGCTGCCTACTTTTATGCGCAAAATAAATTTGTCAAGCTAAATTTAATGCGTGCTGCTTTATTTTTTTGAGATTTATTGTTTAAATCTTAAATTTATGCCATCGCTAGCAACATATTCATTAAATTCCAAATTCCATGTCCATAAATGTCTAAAAATATATTATATATCAAAAAAAAATGTAATACAGTCGAGGCGGTGCCGACAAATGTCTAAAAACTATTTTTAAAAAAAAATATTTATTCCTGCATATTCTTACTAAGAATTTCCAATTGGAACATTTTTTTGTTGGTGCATACGATATTGATACCTATAAGTTCCGCAAATTTTAACCGATTTTGATGAAATTCGAAATTTACGTCAAAGGAGTTATTTAAAGTATATGGGTTAAGTCTCAAGGGGATATGTTGAAGGGTGTGGGAGAAAACTCGGTAAATGTTCGGGGGTAGGGGGCTGCATTGATAAAATTTGGATGGATTTTTCATTAAGCCACATGAATCAGCTTAGAAAATTTGAGGTTCTAGGTCATTTGTTACTATTATTACGTAGAGTCAAATATTGACTTAGTTTATAGGCAAGGGGAGGTGAAATTGTACATTTTAGACTATAACTATTTTTTTTTTTTTTTCTTTTTTTTTTTGACACACAGATGCCTGTAGCCCCAACGCATCGCTCTGTTAAGTTTCAGATTAAAATATTAAGTGGTTTTGCTAAAAACGGTGAAACTCTGCTACGGGGGAACGGGGAAAGATATTGACATGATTCAACAAACTTGATCTTCTGAGGAAATATGCACATCAGCTAGTAAAGTTTCGTATCTCTAGCTCTTATAGTCTCCGAGATCTAGGTGTTCGGACGGACAGACGGACATGGCTCAATCGCTACCCGAGGTTATGATAAGCATTTTGGTATAAAGGACTTGGGGTCTGCCACTCCTTCTTGCCGTTACATACATTGCACAAATCTAGTATACCCTTTGTACCTATAGGTACAGGGTATAAAAAATGTTTGTGGCTAACATAGTCATGCAAATGGTATTCCAATTTAAAGTTTAGATACTAATTTTAATTTTAATAAAAAACTAATAACTAAACTTCTTAACTTCGATAGCTTTTAAATAACTTATTTGATACAATTATTTCTTTTTTTTTACTAGAATAATTTAAACAAAAAGCAGCTTAAATCTGTTATTTCAATGTTAAAACTTTTATCAGAATGTTGGCTAAATAAGCTTAGGAACGGACTACAGAGCAAGTATATGCAAAATATTTATTTGTTGAAAACACTGTGAAAGCAACACTGCCAAAAAAAAAAAAAAAATTGTTATCAAAAAATATATAACTTTTATGCTGTTGTTGCTTTTTCTGGCCAAGGCCACATCTCGACGTACCACTCAAAAATAGTTACAATTTATCTATGTATCAATATACATATATTTATATATATAAACAATATATTGGCAGCATTTTCTATACATTTTGAAAGAATAAAAGCGACATGTTTGTTCATTTTTAGCATAAGTGTTGCATAATGTTTTCATCTCCATGGAGCAGTAAATTAACATGTGACTTGTTGTCACGGCATTACCCAATACTTTAAGCTGCTTTAAATTATTTTGGCTAAAAATAAGTTGTTTTGCATAATGTTTCTTTTCTAAGATATTGGTCAAAGTGTGTCCCTATTGATTTGCAATGAATTTAAAATATGTTCCTAGTTATATTTAAATTTTTATGTATGCTTGGAGATATAAAAATATAAGACAAAATATTTTACTCTGTCATAGAAAGAACAATTTTAAACGACTTTATATAGACAAATATTTTGACTTTAAGAAGAGAACTTAAATGATTGCATAGTATTGAGCAATTTTTATGGACCAACTTATTGTTGTACACTTGTATATAAAAAGCAGCTAAAATTTGGCACATACATAAATTGTGGCACATCACGATATATATGACAATAAGTCAAGTCTATTATAACCCCAAAAATACCAACAAGAGTCATAAAAATGTCCAATGGAGCAAGACAAACTGGAACTGGAACTGGAATTAAACTCAATGCTGAATAACTGAGAAATGGCGAACCATTGTGTATGTGACGGCTAAAATAAGTATTTATATACTCTTTATATACAAGTTGAGTTTTTCAAATTTGTGCCGAAGTTTGTAACATATATAAAAAAATTTGAAAGAATTTAAAGTAGACACAATTTCTACTAAGTTGTTTTATGTAATAATTAAAGAGCGGGAAATGCTAAGCCGTAAATCCTTTACAACTAAATTTGAAGACAACAGTAATCCCTTCAGTATGCCTGATTTTTCTATAAATATCGAAAGAAATCAGTCTACAGTAAGGAAGTTTTAAAAATTTTCTAAATTTTTTTGTGTTGAATTACAAATTTATGGCACTATTTCCGAGAAAAACAAAAAAATGTTCGAAATTTCTTTAAAAAATATTCATATAAAATACAATTTGTTTTAGATGTTTAGATTTTAATAACATAATAATAATAATCTTAAAAATTTGTATCGTTCTAATTTTTTAATATGAGATTCAGTCACAAATCATTAAAAAAATTAAAAAAAAAAAAAAAAAAAAAAAGTTATATGTGTCTCATAATTTCGAAGAATGCTAAAGCGCTATAAAATTCAAAAACTTTGAGAAACCTTGTCAAAATATTCATTGTATGCTCTCACAGCAAGTTTTAAACATTCCCAATCGATCTAAACATTTTTCTATGTCAAAGTACGAATAGTTTTTGAAATTTTTGCAATAGTTACATGGAAAAAGATTTTTGGCTATTAACTCATTTAGTTAGAAAATCCGAGGCCCTTTTTTTATACAGATAACAATCAAACCTATAGAAGACTTAAAAGATTTCATGTCCTTGTTCACTCAAGTAGATTTTAAATCAAATTTTAGGTTTTTTTTTTTAGTTATTTATAGTTATATGTATAACCACTAGTAAAGATAGCACCTAGTCTCAATGGAGACTAGCTGCTCCTGTAATACGTTTAAACTAATTTTATATAATTTACTGATTGTTTTGGCAAACAGATTGTAAATAAAATAAATAAAAAAAAAAATATTATTTTCCAAAAATTGTTTTGATAAATTTCTTGTTTTTTAGAAATCTGTTTAAAATTTTTATTTGCTGTTCAAAGCAAGTTTTAAATTTTCCTTTACAAGGGAAGTTTTTGAACGTAAAAAATGGTTCGAATATAATTTTTCAAATTTTCGTCACTGTTAAATAAAGAAAAATACGATTTTTTTTTAAATTATGCCTCAATTCGTTAAGTTCAAAAAGAAAATTTGCGAGAAAGTTTTATTTTGCATATTAAAAATACGTCGCGCTGCAAAATTAGTTTTTATAATCACTGTAATATTGAGGCTTTTGATTTCCAGCTAGAACGTTTAAAAAATTTTTAGTTTAATTTTTCTTTAAACAAAAAATTTGGGGCTTTTCCCTTTGTCTTTAAAGGAAGTTTTGAAAGTAAAAATTGGTTTAAACATTTTCAGTAGTTAAGTGCCCAACAACTATTTACTTCAAAAATAATATGCCTTCACTTATTCGACTCAAATTTTTGTCTACGACAAATAGTACATTCTTGCCCAAAAAGTATTGTTTATCGTCAATAGGGTGACCATATTTCCATACTGCTTGGTCGGGCACATTTGCCTTTATGCCCCATTGTGAGTATTGCTTACGTTGTAACTCGGGCATTCTTGCTATTAGGCATTTATGAACACCTCAAATGTTCAATGAGTTTTTCTTTCAAAAAAGTATTGGGGCGTTCACTTTGTCTAGCATGAATGCAAAATAGTAAAAGTGCCCAACAATTATTTACTACAAAAAAAATATGCCTTCACTTATTCGACTTAAATTCTTGTCTACGAAAAATGGTACATTCTTGCCCAAAAAGTATTGTTTATCGTCAATAGGGTGACCATATTCCCATACTGCTTGGTCGGGCACACTTGCCTGTATGCCCCATTGTTAGTGTTGCTTACATTGTTACTCGGGCATTCTTGCTTTTGGGCATTTATGAACACCTCAAATGTTTCCTAAGAAGTGTTTTTTAAGGTGAAGTAAGGAAAAAAATTTAATTATGTCTATATGGTAGAGATTGCTCACAAAAGAACGTTGATGCATCTTTGGAGCTCTAATTGAGTTGCCCCAATAATTGCTTTTAAAAATTCAGTCTTTCATAAATTTATAAGTGTCCTTTGATAAAATTTCATAAGTCAAATATTTTAATGACATTTTTTATGGTCCTCTGGTCCTACACTAGAACGATTTTCTACATGTTGTTACATTTTTTGCGCAGAAGATGTTATAAAAAAGTTGGAAATGGCTTTGACTTAGACATAATCTAAGCAGGAGATTTCATTTGTCCCAATTTTTCCTCGAATTTGTTTAGTCCGCTAAAGCATAACAAAAACTTTTTTTCTACGACAAATACTTTTTTAGTTGTTAAACCGATCTTGGCACACATTTTTTTTTTTTGGAGCAATTCCATATTTTAGATCCAACTCCATTTTTTATTCTAAAATAAGACACAACATTATGATGAGTGGTAGCACTAATTGAAAAATAATAATAAGGAGAGGGTTTTTCTGATTTTTCTGAGATTTGACTCAAAATAAATCTTAATGGCTACAATTTTATTTTTTGATTTATAATACTTATTTATTATATTTGAATTTTATGTTTGAAATCAATTAATGATCATTTCGCGTAGATTGATTTTCTACAAATAAAATACATAAAACGATGAGTATTGTGAATATCTATAATAGTTTTTGGGATACTTTATGATTTTTTACCACTTCAAAAAAACAAACAAAAACAAAAACTAGTAAAAACAAAAATATTTTTCTTTAAACAATATAAAAATAAACTCGTCGTCCAATCGTAAAAATAAAAGTGTCTTTATATAATGTAAAGTCTTAGGCATACGAAATTCGGCTACCCAGAAAAAACTTCCACCATTTTTATTTCATACATTTTTAAACATTTGGCTCTATTTACTGTTGTTTTATTTATTTGTCCGTGTAAGCTTTATGTCGATATAAGCCCAGCGCCAGACATCCATACAGACGCACCCACATACAGATACACTTACATACGAATACTCACCCAAACACAGATACCACGCTAAAACACCCACAAAGCACACACACACAGACACTGCTGAGAGTGCAAAATTTTGCACCATGCGGGTTATTTATAGCGCCCCCCAGCAGTTACCACTACAAACACAACAACAACAAGCAGGAAGCAGGGGGTCCTAGGGTCCGATTATAAGCGGAATCTCCCACAGTTATTGGCCCAAGGGCATTGCATGGTACTCGCAACATATGTTGGTCACATATGTCCGACATGTTGTTTTTGTTTTTGCTGTTGTTTCCTTCGTGGCTACATGCAACAAATCATAATTAAAAATTAGCACATAACTGGCAGAGCTGCATGTTGCCGCCCAATAAATAATAGTTTAATTATTTTATTACTTTAAAATTAAACAACAAATGAGTATGGGACATGCCCAAAACAATTAACTTTAAATTGCAGCCAGCTGCCTTTTAATTGCCATAATAAAGTATATAATATAAAGGAAAATACTAGTGGGGTAAAAAACAATGAGACTAACCAGGCCAGGACAAGTAAGTCTAAGTTACAGTAACCCAAGGGAAAAACAAATAAAAAGGAGCTTAAGCTAAGAAGCCGAAGTTAAGCTGCTCTTTTTGTGAATACATATAGTTTTTTTTTAAATAAGAACAATTTCTAATGAACCTATGGCCTGAACTTTACTATCTAAAGGGCTTCAGCAGGGCCGTAGATTGAAAATCTGGGCCGTAGGGGAAAATATACCGGCCCCTCTATTACACCTTTTTGAATCACGCCAGTGCGACAGTACTTGAACCGGGCCCCTGAGAAAACTCCGCGCTCGAGGGGAAGCCCCCCTTCGCACCACTCTCCTGTCGGGCCTGGGCTTTAAAGACCGCAACTAACTGAATGAATAACTTTTTTATACATCTAACCAAGTTGAGAATGGAAACATTTTGTTTTAATATTAGTATTCTAGTGATTTTTATTATTGAACTCTTTCTGTAACTTTAAAAAACTATTTTCAAACAAATGCAGTTATTCAGGAAAAGTTTTGTCGGCAAGAAATTTTTCTCTGTAAAACGTTTGTCTCCAAAAAAATGCAGCTTTATCCAAGTTATAAAGAAACAGATCAAGCTAAAAATGGCAAACATCAAGCCAGCTTTATCTGCCTTATATTCAACTACAAACTTCCCAAAAAACCCAAAATACTTCCGCTCAAGTGTAGAGTATATTGCAAAATTACAAAGGGCAAAAAGCATCTTTGTATCCTTTTTGCCTTTTAGCGTGTCACAGAAAGTGCGACAAAAAGGCGTCACCGCAATTACACAGCGAAACGAATACTTTTTGCACTCAGTGTTAGCATGCCGCAATTCTATATATGGCGGCTCCATTTTCACACACGCAAAGTGGCCATATGTATGCGACTGTGTGTGTATGTGTGTCAGAGAGAGTGCACATATATGTGTATGTGTGTGTTTGTGAGATCATAATTGTAAGTAGAAACAAACAACGCCACATGAAACCGAGGCAATCACAAATCGCAAAAAGGCAACAAATAAGCTCTCTCACACACACACACACACACACACATGCAATATAACAAAGCCAATGTTCTCTCAGCTACTTCCTCTTTAGCGCTTGTTATTGTTGTCGCCGCCTCTGTTTAAAACGTCAACTGTAAATTTCTTGCGCTTCTCTGCCCTTGTCTTTTATTTTTTTGTTTTTCTTTTGTTTTTGTGATTCATGTTAAAGCAAAGTTCATGTAACCCTTACAGCTAATACAAACAAAACAAAGCAAAGCTCTAGCACTTTATGTTTGTGCTTAATATATACTTAGACGCCATTTTCTAAGTGTGTGTGACTGTATGTGCGTATGTGTGTGTGTGTGTGTGTGTTATTCCGACAGCCAAAAGAAAATGTTAGTATAAAGATTTTCTTTCATATATTTTTTTTTTGAGTTAAATAAATATGCATAATGGGTGACTTAAATGCATTTTTTGGGACAAAGATGTTTTAAAGATATGAAAATATAATTTTTATATTTGCTCTCCTTCTGCTTTTTGCATACATTGCACGATGGGTCAGATTTTGGCCAACATACCCATCAAAAAAATTCAAAAAAAATTCAATCTTTGAAGAATAATGTACTAGCTTTTAGGCCCACGATAGATACTCAGCCTAGAAAACAAAATACGGCTTAACAATGTAATCCTTAAGCCTGTCTGGACGTATACCATGCTGCTTTGGGGAACGGCGAGCACCTCAAACATCAAAATCCTTCAAAGATATCAATGTGTAACTCTAAGAAATGTTGCAGGCGCTCCTTGGTATATAAGCAACCCAGAAATACACAAGGTCTTGAATGTTCCTTACATAAACAAAACATCGCGAAGATGTTTAGAGAAACTGTCTAGCCATGAAAACTTGCTGGCAATTAACCTACTAGACAATAGTTTGGATATTAGACGTGTGAAAAGATTTTATATCCTGGACCTTCCCGATCGATTTGTTTAATACTCAACTTTAGCAAATAGTATTGTTGTATATTGATTGGACTCACTGGAGCACAATCAATCCTGCCATTTTTGTTTTACTTAAAAAATTAGCTGACTGTTATCAGACAAATTGCAATTAAAAAATTCATTAATAAAAAAAAAAAAAATTTTAAAAGCTTTTCTGTAAAATTTCATCAAGTTATTACATTAAGTTTTGTAAAACAATAACATGCTCTTTTGATTCATAAGCGGAAAAACCATAAAATTTCATCATAGCTTTGCTAAATCAACAAAAAAAAAAAAGGGGTCGGGTTTACCCCACTATTTTTTTAAAAAGTTGCAGCAAAGCGCTAGCTTCAATTTGGTATATCGGACGAGCTGATCCAATGTCAAATAAGCATTTTACTAGGTCGGATTTGCCCCACCTTACCATATGCTTTATTTCTAAACAGTACTTAACTAACGTTTGAATATAAGAACAAATTTTTTTTAAAATTTCGCTTGTGCAGTCAAAAATTATGAGCCTTTAAAAAAATGTTACGTATACGTAACGTAGATGTGTGGTGCTAAGCAACACAAAAAGTTATTGTTATCTGCTTGAAGTTTTGCATTTGAGTATGTGTTTAAGAAAAATAGTTTACAAGGGCAGGGAAATGGCAGATGTTTCTAGAAAAACGAATCACCGATCAATACGATTTCTTTTCAGCCCGGCAACGGAACCAAAACTAAAGCCATAACAAAATATATTAATCAGTGAAAAAAGGAGATAGCCCACAGTAATTACTTACGCCAAATTTCGAATTAAGTGTAGGACTGTAAATATTTTCTAGCTCTTATAGCCTCTGAGATCTAGGTGTTCCGCCAAACAGATGAACAGACGGACAAACGGGCTTTAGCTAAGCATTTTACTATAAAGATTACGTGGTCTGCCACGCCTCCTGCTATTACATAAATCAATAAAAATTGTGTAATGCCATATTTCAATTTTGGAACATAATATGATCATCGGCAAGAATTTAAATTTCACTGACGCATTAATGGCCTCGAAAATTTCGCTGGAAATACTCATGACAGGCAAAACATAATGACTCAACCGGGTTTTTTCCACAAAAAAAAAAAATTGTATCTATATAATATTTTTTTTTTTTTCTAATAAAATCCAGTGTTATATGTGTTTTTTTCCACTACTCCTATAACAAGGCAATCTTTTTTCCCAAGGAAATCAAGAGCAGTCTTCTATTACCTATAAAATTTGTATCTAAAAATTATTTTTTGTTCTCTTATAAAGTCCAGTGCGATATGGAGTTTTTCCTCTACTTCTCTAACAAGGCAACATTTTTTCGCATAGAAATCAAGAGCAGTCTCCAATTACTTAAAAAATTTATGTCTGACTACAAAACAAAAAAACGTATAAAATCATGAGAAAATAAATCGGTATCCCAAAAATCTTAAAAAATGCAATTTTAAATATTTGTATTCTGTGTTCTTTTAATAAGCCTTAATTGAATTACCATACCAAATTTGTTGGCTCTAACCCGCTTCTTAATTAAAGTACCAACTATTCTATATTACATGATGACTCAAATTTTCTAGGTGTGTGTAATCCTCAAAATTCTCGTAATATTTATGGGAGAAATGGGGCCAGATAACATAATAATGCTCTAAATGGGATTATTTTTGAGCACCAATCGATCAATAAGATTTATTTTTAATCCGACATTGCAACCAAAAACCAAAACCATAATAAAATGTATTAATCAGTTAGACAAAGAGATACCCCACTTTTCCTATAAAAAAACTCAATATTTTCGAGAAATTTCGAATTAAATCTAGAATCATATATATATTTCTAGCTCTTATGGCCATATGGACGCACAGACAAACGGGCTCAGAACAAATACTACACGAGCTTAAGCTAAGCATTTTACTATAAAGATCATATGGTCTGTCACGCCATTGCATAAATAATATGATCATCGGCAAGAATTAAAATTTCTCTGACGCTTGGCTAAGAAAATTTCGCTGTAAATGCTCGTGACAGGCAAAATATAGTGACTCAACCGGGTTTTTTCCACAAAAAATTTTTTTTATCTAAAAATTATTTTTTTTTTCTAATAAAGTCCAGTTTGGCATGGGTTTTTTCCACTACTCCTATAACATGGCAACAGTTTTTCCAATAAAAACCAAGAGCAGTCTCCTATTACTTATGAAATTAAAGTCTGACTAAAAACATAAAAACATATAAAATCATTAAAATATAAATCGGAAATCCAAAAAATCTAAAAACATGAAATTTAAAATATTTTTATTCTAGTATATAATTTATTCAATTATGTTAAATTCACATAAAACAACTTGCGCTCTGGCAGCTCAGCGTAATTTTTAAAATTCTAAGCGTCTGTATTAATGGATTTTATTATTTTCCATGAATTTTTTGCTGTAAACAAGCTACATGTCCAGTGTAAACAAATGTCTAATTAGAAGTTATAAAAGCAACCGAGTGTCGTCTGAATAGAACAGACGTTTTTAACCAGCAACAAGTGCACACGTTGAAGGCAAAAATGGCAGATAATAAAAATGTATTTCCCTATTCTGACATTGTACAGGAGGAGTCGCATGATCAGAACATCTTAAGAGAGAGCGCAGTAAGGCATGCTTTAGAATAAAGCTAAAGCGTTATCTAATTTTGTATGACTTTAAGCCAATACCTTTTGGAAGTGTTAGCGAATATGACGTAGCCTGGCTCAGGAACCACGTTCATCAGGAACCAAATTGCGGCATTTGTGCTGTGGAGATGGAGCGCTGTGAGCGCATCTATTTACGTCACAAAGAACGCATCAATGGTTTTTGTGAAAGCGATGGCAACAATATAAAGCTGCACGCCAAGGCCTTATGCCAGTTCTATATGGAACTTAAAGGCATGACCGAGAATCAGGCAGAAGTACTGGTTGAGCAGTTGCACCATCTGAAACTTAACTAACATTTTGGCGTGGCTGTCAAAGTATGTGGAGCATGACAAATACAAACAAAAACAATGCCTTGGCTGCATTTGAAATTATTGCTTTTGAATAACACAAACCAAAGAGCAGCAAAAAGAAATTTAATAATAGGTACCTAATAAAAATAGCAAAAAAAAATGCTAAAAGTTTTTTCATGTAGTGTCAAACGGAAACGGAACTTACATGTCAGCAGCTATATGGCGGCAAAAGCAAAACATGATGACATGTTAGTATAATTACATACTGCTCATAAATATTTAGATTTAAAACTGGACTTTTGTATGTACTACATCGTGCTGGGTTGATATAAAGCCGAGTTAAACTTGAAACCATAAATCTTACTAAATGGGTTACATACATATGATATATAATGACCTCAGCAAATTGACGGCTAATGTTCGAATTAGTAAAGCTGATAAGATGGAACTGGCTGCAAAACTTTGCGTTTTATTTAAAAAAGTTGCATTTACACTACACAAAGCTTTTATCTGAAACAAGTATTAGCGTTGTTTTTTTTTTCTGAATGGGTTTGGTTATGATAAATGAAAACGTCAAAATAAACTCTTTACCATTAGGTAAGGTGATAAGATGGTTTTGAGTACAAAGACTTTCGTTACATGGGCTTGGGGTTTAGAAGCTTGATTTTAATTATTGATGTAAAGTACGTACTCCAGTTTATGCATATTAATAATTTGTTATGTTCCTATAATCCTAGAATTAGTGCTAGATATAAGCTCCTTAATTATATGTGTTTTTTGTTAAGATTTTCGCCGCTTCTTATGGCTCTATGAGTCTATGCAGTGGTTTGCACGGCCCCAACCCATAGGCCAATGAATTTGACCATGCTAAGATGTACTGTGTAATATGCAAAACGTATGCATTTGTTCGTGCTTTCTGTATTGAAATATTCTCTGCAACAGTGAATCGTTGCGACGCTGAAGTTGCTTAGCAACAGGCACACAGTTGAAGTTGCTTAGCAACAGGCACATGTTGCATGACTTTGGCTCTTTTGCACTCTCTCTCTTAAAAAAACCTAAAAAGAGCTGAAGCAGCAACTTCGTGCCTGTTGCTTAGCAACTTTGTCACAACGCGTCGCTGCGATAGTAGGGATGGGCGATACTGTATCGATAAATCGGAATATCGATATTATTTCTTTGGCAGTCGACTATTTTGTATCGACATCCATGTTCGGCGATATATCCGTTATCGATATTTTCCTCCGATATTGACGATATTTACGAATTCGGCGGCAAAACTAAGCGTGCAAGGTGGAATGGCCACTTGACAAGTGCTACTTGTGTGTTTATGTTGAATTATTTATACGCGATGCTATATCGAGATATCGATATGTTTTGATCGATATATCGATGTTCCACATCGGTTTCATTCGATACACATCATCTATACAGAATATCGATATTCGAGTACGCGATGCCCATCCCTAGCGGCAGAGAATATTTCAATACAAACCGACTACTGCACTTGAGGCCCTATACCTCACAAGGGACTACAGGAATTAAGAGAAAGAGAGAGAGACTGCGCTAATGCCAATATATAATACTCCATTACAACATTACCGCCATCTAGTGAAATGTCGCTGGCGCCATCTAACATAAAGCATTGATTAAGCCACAAAAAATGTAGAATATGACTTTAGGGTAATTTAAATTCCTTGATATCAGCATAATCCAATTATTCATTGTGATCTTGGCGTCCCTGCTGTTCTGTTGTAGAGACGTCACTATCATAGTAGGATGATAGCCTTTTGTGGTTAATTGTCTGTATTCAAAAAAATTATATCCTAACTCGAGTAGGGTTCCTGGGAAACTGTGAAAAATTGGCTTGTGATATAACTAGGTTAGGTTAGGTTATGGCGGTAGCTGGCTTTAAAAGCCAACGCACCTAGGCGTAGACTGGCCCGTTGTGATACCGCACGGATCTCTATTTAAGCCCCTTCTCCAGGTAAGTATTCTTGAAGGGAATCTCAGCCTGTTGGTGCGATGTAGCTTGCAATCATTCTCGGACATTCTAGGTTATTGAGGAAATAATTTCCCAGGTGCTTCTTCCTACGTCTACATAGAGCTTCACAGGAACAGAAGTAGTGCTCTGCTGTTTCTACCTCTTCATTGTCTCTGCAGCTTCTGCAGAAGTTAGTGCTCGGAACATTCATTCTGGTCGCATGTGTTCCGACAAGCCAGGTGATCGCTCTAAAAACTGCCGAACACTGTGAGCGGTTGAGTTCACAGAGCCTGGCGGAAAGTTTTGGGTCGATTTTAGGCCATATTTGGCGAGTGATTCTACAGTACTGTCCCACATCCTTTGTGCCCGGGAATTAAATTTTTCCCTTGCATGTAGCTTGAAAGTAGCCATTACGAATATCCTCCTTATCCGGGAGGAAGGTAATGGTCGTGCCATTTCTGGCTAATTCGTCTTCTATTTCGTTGCCTATTACATTTAAGTGCCCTGGCATCCAAATAAGGCTTATAACAAACTGCAGTGCCATCTCTTGAAGAGATTTGCGGCAGTTGTTGACTGTTAACGAGTTGGAAGACAACGCTCGTAGAGACTTTAAAGGATGCCTGGCTATCGGAGTATATATTTATTTACCCGGTTTCCAGGCTAGCATTGCGTAAGCAGACTAGTGCCTCGTTTATGGCGAGGATCTCCGCCTCAAAGACGGTGCAGTGGTCAGGAAGTCGAAAAGACTGCCGGATGTTAAGTTGCTCCGAGAAGACCCCGCCTCCAACCTGGTTGTTGAGGTTGTTATACGGTCGCTGTGACCTGGTTGGCTTTCCAACCACGATTCCATAGAGGGGATGGTGTTGGTAAAAAAAGTTGAGGGATATTCTAAGGGTATGCAATAGTCTGCGATTGACACGTTTGTGTCTTCTTTTAAGATGGAAGAGTGCCCATATTTCAAGACTGCCCAGCAATTTGCATCCTTGAGGCGCCTCGCTGTTAAGGGTGCAAGTTTCTTTTGCCATCAAAAGAATGGGAGATATGTTGGTGATGGCATTAAGCGCTTCACTAGAAATAGTTTTTAGGGCACCTGTGATGAATAGTTGTACTGTTCTTTGTACCGTATTTAGTACTCTAAGTTTTGATTTTATTTTTAGTGCTGGCTACCAGGTGGATACCCCATATAAAAGTATAGGTCTTACTATGGCTGTGTAAATCCATCTAACTACAACAAACCCCATTTGAGTCCTATTAACCTCTTGCAGGCAAAGAGCGCTGTATTCGCTTTTTGCAATCTCTCTGTGGTATTAAGATTCCAGCTTAATTTCTTATCTAGTATAAGCCCCAAGTATCTTGCACTGTTACCGAAAGATAAGACGGAATCGATTATTCTAGGGGGGTGGAAGGATTTGGGATCTTATACCTTCTCGAGAAGAGAATAAGTTTAGTTTTTTCCGGGCTAAGACTCAAACCGCTTTTGAGTGCCAAGAGTGACAGCTCCCTAAGTTTTACGGTCATGCGGTCGCAAAGGGATTTTGGGAATTTTCCATTCAGCATAATAACAACATCAACCGAGATATAACTAAAATTCTGTAAAATTATTTTTATGAATTTGCCTTGCATTAGAAATTGCTTGTATTAAGTGCTTTAAAAATTGTCAAGGGGTTGTAAAGAAAACTACTAAAAGCCCAAAAATATTTTTATGATTTTATTTCAAATAATCTGTTATGCCATATAAATAGTAAAAACGTTAGCTCTTCTGTGTGGATATTTGAAAATACGTAATATTAACTAGACTCTGATCTGATCTTTTTTTTTAACGCCTTTCAACTAGCTAAGGATAAATTTAACGCTAAGCACCTATTTCTTATATACAAACATAATACATTAAGTAGCCGCTTAAACGAAAGATTAGGTTTAGGCAAATTATGAAAAAGTACACTGCCTACTTAAACTTTTCTTTCAAAACTTAGGTAATCTTAAATCTAAAGAATCTCACGTATTTTGACCCCAACTTTTTTGGCTGCGTGATAAAGTAACACGAAGCGCTTGAAAATCTAAGGAAACACAAAAAAATTTTGAAATCCCAACTTTTGCATTCCTTAACGTTTTGGGTTTGTGCAAAAAAAGGTAACAATAAAACAGAACCCAACAAAAACTCTCTAAACTCTAGCTACTTTCTTGCCAAAACATTTTGCAGGCTGTGTAAAAAAACAACTTGACGATTTACCAAAATACTTGATGGCAATTAAGGAAACGTCAGTTAGCAGCCCAAAAAAAACACAAACAATGACCACAAAAAAAAAAAGCAAAAGAAATGATTCAAGTATATCTTAAATAAAAGCCTTATAAAAGCCATCAAATTATAGAAAACTTTTTTTTGCGCAGACATAACAATAATATAACTAAGAGCCAAAGAACAACAGGTAAACCAACATTGGCAACAACAACAACATTAACAACAACAACAACAATAAACAATTACGACAGTTGCAACAACAAAAAAAAGGCTCAGCTAAAGTAACATTGGCAGCCATTAAGCAATTCTGAAGCAGCACAAAAGTCTCATCATGAATGGCACTAACAAAAGTAACAGGAGAAGCAGAGGCTGCGGCAGCGCACAGTGGTCAATTGTCATGGGAAAAATAAATAGTTGACAGTCTGGAATGGAATATATAATTACTTTAAAAGATTAAAGACAATATTTTTACACATGCAAACATCGAAGGCAACTTGAATCAAACATTCGCAAAATACTCGTATAAGTAGCCGACATAAAAGTTAGTGTTGAGTAACGAATCCTATATGATGAATTGAAAAACTTTGTCCTAAAACGAATTTTCTTTAATGATTTATTTTAGAAAATATATACAAAATAATGGAAAAAATTTGTTTTGGGAATAGTTGAAATTTTTTATGTCGGCTAAACCTGAAAAAAATGTCTTAAAAATATTTGAAATTAATTTTTTTTTATTTTTGAAAAATAAAAAAAAATAATAAAAAAATCAAACATTTTATTTTTCTTCGGATACGAAGGAGATCCTTTGCCAGGCTGCTAGGGTGATACCAAAATATCCTTATATCGACTTGCATACCACCTCATTTACTACTCCATGATATGCAGATTAGGGGCTCGGTGCAGGCTTGTTGCTAAAGCAGCGGCACTAGTGACATATTTATATAACCCACTCCACATATACTTCTTTTACACTGGCCAATGCCATAGTTACATTTGTTGTTTCCATTTTCAACGAAAACTATGTGGAAAGAAGCCATTTCCTTATAAACTATTTTCAACTGAGACCAAACTAATTGCAACCACTGTGCAACAGCAGCTTGGTCAGATCCAATTCAAAAGTAGCAGCAATGAAAAACTTTCAGTTTAATGTAAACAATGCCACAAAAGCAACACGTGCGTCAAGTTGAATATAAGCTGCCCCTCCTAGAACAACAACTACAACTACAATAGCAACAAACAGCCCCTCTCCAGCCAACGAACAACGCATCTTCTGCTCTCTGAATAACTGCAAATGGGCACGTAGGCGCCTTAATGAGCCACAGGTTTTTACACAAAGCTGTCTCAGGTAAACAACAACAAACAGTAGCAACAAAAAACCATAAGAGAAAGCCGAGAACAACAATAAAGAGAAGAGCAACAACAACAACAGCAACAAGAACAAGAAAATTAAATAACAAAGCTTAATGCATTAAAGACAAAAATTAGACATAAAATGTCCTAGCCGGGCGTTTAATTAAAAATGCCGAAACAAAAATGTCCTCCATGAACCCCAGAGACCCCTGCCAGTTCTACCCTCGCCAATCTCTGTCTCTCTCTATTCATCTAACACTCTCTACGTCACTCTGCACTTAACATTTCCGTAGTTTTCCCAGATCCTTCTCTTTCGGTTTTCTGCCTTGTTTCATGCGGTCAAGCGTGAAAAACAAATGAAAATTTCAAATAAATTGCACATGTCAAATGAGTTGGCCAACTGTCTCTTTATGCACCTACTCGTATGTGTGTCAGTGACGTCGTTAGTTTTTTGTAAAAGGGGGACTTCCATAAAAGTTTAAGCAAGCTGCTTCAAAAAGTGGTCGGATAAAATTAAACAAGAAAAAAAGTCCATGAACTGAGTAACACTGTTGGCCGGAATACTGCGTGGATACAGCACAATGAACATGAATATTTGGACATAAAAAATGAATCTGCGTGATGCTGACAGACGACCAAAAGCGCGATTGTGGTAAATATTTAATAAAATGGGCTACAGCTTGCTGTCTTATGCTCTCAATATCCGGCACGCAGACGACTTTTTTGCTGTTTCCACTCTTGGATCTGGGCGATGGGAGATTGGGTCGCATGAAGAGTTTATCTCTGTAAATACGGCTATTTTGAAGACTTTGGGTAAACATATTTTTTTATTTATATACATATTTATTTATCTATTAATTATTTCTTTTTTTTTAGATTTATTTGATGTCACTTATCATTTTATTTCTAAGCACTTTTTACTTAAAGTAAACAAAATTTTTGTATTTCTCAAGCATTTTTTTAAATTAAAAAAAAATTTCCCGAAATCGTTTAATAATTTTTTTACCAAATCTCCCTTCAACGTTCACCTAAGGTAGAAAGAAATACGTTTATGCTATGAGACTTATTTTTTCGATTTTTATGAGATTTTCGGTCACTTTTTTTAAAATTGTTTTTACATAAATCCAACTTTCGTGACCTTTAATCTTGAATATTTTGAGACGCATTTTTCTTAGATTCGAAAAATCTCATAATATACCGACTAAGTATCCTTAGCCGTTTATTCAGGGGTCTATTACTATTTAGTGTGTACGTACTTTGTAGTGCAAAGCCATAGATAGGTTCACAGCTTTCGTAATTGATTTTTTTTTCGGAAAATTCTTGCTCCATTTTTTATTTTAAAATTAAAAAAAAAAATTAGATATATGAAAATTTTTTGTTTAGTTTAAGATTTAAAAAAAATGTAAAAAATAAGTTAAAAAATAAAAAATTAGGTACATGACAAATTTTTTTTAAATAATAAATTTTAAAATTTTTGAAATAGAAAAAAATTAAATATATTGATTGGTAACTAGCAATAGGATTTCATAAAAAAAAATTAAAAACATAAAAATTTGCTCCATTTTTAATTTTAAAATTAAAGAAAAAAAATTTTAAATATAAAAATTTGTTAATTAATTTAAGGTTTAAAAAAAAAAAGTCAAATAATAAAATTATAAGTTAATAAATAAAAAATTTAGTAAACCAAAAATTTTTTTTAAATTATTATAAATTTTTTGAAATAGAAAAAAAAAAATAGAAAAAAACCAAAATATATTTATTGGTTACTAGCAATAAGATTCCTTTGCTATGGAAGTTAAAATTTTTCGAATATGTATAATTTTTTTAACATTAAATTCGATCTGCACTCTTAGTTTTCAAACATCCTTTGGGGCAGTACTTTGATCCTTTTGCAACTATACCTTTTCACTGTTTTTAGCTCGATTTAATATTTATTTTTTTGCAGCTCAATCTTTCTAAGCATAAGCTAACAATAAGGGCCTATACGCAGTTCGAAATATTTCGCGCGGAATGACAAAACTTCATGGAATATCCCAATTGGGAAATATTTCGAACTGCGTAGACCCCTTAAATCGCAAATAATAATAAGTAGGTAACTAATATTTAAAAATTTTTTTTTTAATTTTAAAAATTCTTTTTAAATATACAGCAAATTTGGTATATGTGACAAAACACTTAAGTTTATAGACACTAACTCTATAATAAGTTGCAACTTTTTTATAGATCTGTATGTAAGATCCAAACATATTAAAAATTTTGCATTTATTGAGTTTTTTTATAAGCCGAATACTGTTTTTACACAGTAGATGGGTCACAGACAATAGCGTCTAAAAAAGACATGAAGTATATAGGAAAAAATGGTATTAGCTCCATATCCCTTAAAAAACTAAAGTATATACTTAAGTTATTATAAAAATAAATTTGTAAGGGCAATTCCCTAAATTAATTTCTAAAAGATTACGGTTAAAAAATATCTTTCATTAAAATTTGAATCAATTAGCTTTTTTTGTTAAATCAAAACCGTGTTAAAATAGAATCTGATGTATTTGATAATTACACTAGTCGACAAATTTAACACTTTTTTTTTCTCCAGAGATGAGACTTATATTTTATGTTAGGGTAATGTTTCAGCGTTAAAAAACCGTTTTTTTTTTTATCCTCCCATAGCTTGTTTTTTTTTTATGGCTATTTTAGTGAAAAATGCCATTTTTCAAAATGCGGTTGCACATATGAGGTCATAAAAACTATATTAATTCGAATTTTTTCATTTTTATTTTTTTTTTCAAAAGAAGAGAGTTCCACCTTTCCAAAATGCCCCAAATCATAAAAATTGAAAACCTTAAGAAAAAACTACAGCCGAAAGTGTGTGCCCAAAATCCCAAAAAACACAACATTTTGGTGACTTTTTCTACAAATATTGCTATTTCTTTCAGAAAAACTCTTTGGCACTTAAAAAGTTAGCTATTTAATATTATTGGTCAGAATATGTAGATGCGATTTCTATATAATTTCGTGTTTTTATGTCAAAAAATGATTGACTTATTGAACTTTTAGTGAAAACGAAAAAAAAATCATTTTTTTCGAACAATTTTTTTTTTTGTCACTTTCAACTGCACTTAACCTTTGAAAAGTGATTCCCTTTTCTATATTTTAATTTGTTATAGAAAGTAGGAGTAAGTACCTTTCAAATAAGCCCTTTTTCGAGATATTCGAACGGCCCATTGAGCGCCAGTAGCTGAGTATATCATTATAAGTATACGTAAAATCATGATTTCACCCAAAAAAATATGACATTTTTTGTTTATAATGGTGCTTTAACAAAACATTAATTGGGAATTTACAGTATTATTTTATATTTCATATAACGGTAACAAATTTATCAACAACAATCTTAAAAAAATTAAAAAAATTTTAAAAAATATCTAAAAATGCATATTCGTTTTCATCCTTTTGAATTTTCATCTGATTCTCGAATCAAAAACCAGCAATATTCACCCAACATTTTTTCCGTGAAACGACCACTGAATCGATCTTCCATATTTTTGATGTCCTTGTGAAATCTTTCACCGTGTTGGTCACTCATCGCACCCAAATTTTCTGGAAAATGTTGAAAATGCGATTTCAAAAAATGCATTTTCAGACTTAATGTTGAGCCAATTTGTTCATACCAATGAAGCATTTCATCAACAATAAACTTAGCATTTGGGCTTTTTTGATTCCCAAGAAATTTTTCTACCACTTCCTGAAAAGAGTTCCACGCTTGCATTTGATCAGGTGCCAACGTTTCTCTAAATTCTTTGCTTTTCATTGTTTTTCGAATTTGAGGACCAACAAATATTCCTTCCTTGACTTTTACCTTGCTTAATTTAGGGAACTCGTTTTCTAGGTAAGCGATTGCCAAATCATTTCCATTTTTCCCAATCGCCTTAACAAAATTTTTCATTAGACCCAATTCGATGTGCAGTGGAGGTATAATAATGTTTTCTTTTGCGACGAGTGGTTTTGATACAACGTTATATATACCAGGAGTGTAGTCTATCCTTTCAGGCCATAGATCTTTTTTGTAATGCTCTTTATATGCTCTACTGTTGTATAAGCAAAGAAAACAGTTGTATTTAGTGTTGCCGCTCTGCAATCCCAGTTGCTTTTGTAACACAATTGAAAGAAGAAAGGAATATTTGTTGGTCCTCAAATTCGAAAAACAATGAAAAGCAAAGAATTTAGAGAAACGTTGGCACCTGATCAAATGCAAGCGTGGAACTCTTTTCAGGAAGTGGTAGAAAAATTTCTTGGGAATCAAAAAAGCCCAAATGCTAAGTTTATTGTTGATGAAATGCTTCATTGGTATGAACAAATTGGCTCAACATTAAGTCTGAAAATGCATTTTTTGAAATCGCATTTTCAACATTTTCCAGAAAATTTGGGTGCGATGAGTGACCAACACGGTGAAAGATTTCACAAGGACATCAAAAATATGGAAGATCGATTCAGTGGTCGTTTCACGGAAAAAATGTTGGGTGAATATTGCTGGTTTTTGATTCGAGAATCAGATGAAAATTCAAAAGGATGAAAACGAATATGCATTTTTAGATATTTTTTAAAATTTTTTTAATTTTTTTAAGATTGTTGTTGATAAATTTGTTACCGTTATATGAAATATAAAATAATACTGTAAATTCCCAATTAATGTTTTGTTAAAGCACCATTATAAACAAAAAATGTCATATTTTTTGGGTGAAATCATGATTTTACGTATACTTATAATGATATACTCAGCTACTGGCGCTCAATGGGCCGTTCGAATATCTCGAAAAAGGGCTTATTTGAAAGGTACTTACTCCTACTTTCTATAACAAATTAAAATATAGAAAAGGGAATCACTTTTCAAAGGTTAAGTGCAGTTGAAAGTGACAAAAAAAAAAATTGTTCGAAAAAAATGATTTTTTTTTCGTTTTCACTAAAAGTTCAATAAGTCAATCATTTTTTGACATAAAAACACGAAATTATATAGAAATCGCATCTACATATTCTGACCAATAATATTAAATAGCTAACTTTTTAAGTGCCAAAGAGTTTTTCTGAAAGAAATAGCAATATTTGTAGAAAAAGTCACCAAAATGTTGTGTTTTTTGGGGTTTTGGGCACACACTTTCGGCTGTAGTTTTTTCTTAAGGTTTTCAATTTTTATGATTTGGGGCATTTTGGAAAGGTGGAACTCTCTTCTTTTGAAAAAAAAAATAAAAATGAAAAAATTCGAATTAATATAGTTTTTATGACCTCATATGTGCAACCGCATTTTGAAAAATGGCATTTTTCACTAAAATAGCCATAAAAAAAAAACAAGCTATGGGAGGATAAAAAAAAAAACGGTTTTTTAACGCTGAAACATTACCCTAACATAAAATATAAGTCTCATCTCTGGAGATTTTTCACCGTCGACTAGTGTTATTATTATTATTTTCCTCCTATAATTTTGTTCCTAGTCGGAGCAAAGGGCGCATTTCATAATACATATTTATTATAGTCTACAATAATTTACCTAAAAAGTTTGGTCCACTAAAGCACACTCTTTCTACGCCACTGATTTGTTTATATATATATATGTATATACGAGTGTGTGCCGCCTGCTGTGTATACTCGCCATGTGGCTTTTTTCCTAGATTTGTTGACAGCCGTAAACAGCTTCCCGTATGTGTGTGCCTGTCTGTCAATATGTATGTGTGTGTATGTGTCTCTCTGTCTCTTTGCGTATGTGTATGTGAGTCCAAGCGACACTCAAGCAATTTGAGCAAATTGAGTCAACTTAATTGTGCTCACAAATACAAATAAGACACTAACGCACCCACACACTTATACACATATGTAGTTTGTTGGATAAAATTACACACATGTTTTGGAAAAAAAATATAAATAAACATCAACAACAACCACAAACAAAAAAATGTTTGAAGTTAATAAGTTATTCTATTGAACCATCCAAATGAGTGCACTTGCGGTCAACTTGAGTTCTGTCCGAATTAGAGATGATAGCGTGACGTGACGTTATGAATTGGATCTGCTTAACAACTGACATAATCACGCATAATTCTGCGAAATTTCTTTTTTCTGATAGTTCTGCCTCGATATATGTTTATGCTATTTATAAAATCGTCTAGACATAGGTACCAATAGTTGTTGGTATACAATGCCTATGTTGAGACTCTGTTGCCCAGAGTCATAGTTTTTATATACATACTAAATATATACATATATTATCTACTCGTTCTAATAATAAGCTAATGAAATACAATTTCCGTGTAGAAATTTATGCGGAGCTTAGGCGTTAGATAATCAAATATATAAGCTTATCTACTCGTAGGTTCTAATGATAAGCTATTTAAATACAAATTCCATATAAAGATTAAAGCAGATTCGGACAATAGTAGGGTTTTAACAGGGGCGTGGAAGAAAAAGTAGGGGTCCGGTGGTGACTATCGGTCGTCCTTTTTACCGAAAGACTCAAATGCTTAATGGTTTTTTTCTCTATGAATCCCTTTAAAGAACTTAGAGCACGTAGAATGCCCCCTTTCGCAACCCCCTGTCGGCAGGTCTGGGTTTTAACAAAAGGCTGTTCGGATAGAAGTTCCGCTTAGAGCTTGGAGCTAATCTTGTGTAATGCCCCCTTTCGCAACCCCCTGTCAACAGGTCTGGGTTTAAGCAAAAGGCTGTTTGAATAGAAGTTCCGTTTAGAGCTTAAAGATAATCTTGGTCCGAGTCAGTGGCGGAACCAGAGGGGGCTTTCGGGTCCGGACCCCCTCCCAAAATGGAAAAATGGGTTGATAGTTTTTTGCGAACACTGATATATATACATAGGTACACTTCGAAGTGAAAAACCCCCCTAAGACCAAATCGTGAACCCGCGCCTGGTCCAAGTAAAATAGTTTTTATACATGTAGGTTATCAGCTAGAGTGGATCTTATTCTCAAAAGTGTAAATGATAAAATCTAATTAAGGCTTATCGAAACTTTCATTGAAGAAAGCTAATTTTAGACAATAAAAAGAAACTTTTTTGCATTAAGCAGAAGAAAGAAACAAAAATTTTTAAAAGCATTATTTCTGAAAATATTAACCAAAAAAAATGTTAGCTGGATTACTTGAGAAATATTGAGCCATGCACTACGAATATATCTATATATCTGCAGACGGCTACTTTAAGTAATAGCCCAGAGTAAAAATTTTTGTGGCATGCAACAATTTATAACAACAATTAAGATGCCGTAAAATGTCTTCCAAAAAAGTGTTGAAAAGCACTGATTTATGTGTGTGTGTGTGTGTGTGTGTGTGTTATAAGGATACTAATAAGTCCTAAGACAAGTTTGTGGGAAAAAGTTCAAAAGATTCTTTATGAAGATTGCCAATCAAAGCAAGCCATTTATCAATAAGTTTTTGGTAAGAACTGTAAATAACAATCTGATGAGAGCAATTATGACTGGCGTTCAATCACATAGAGTCACGCACAAACACACACACATATGATTATATACTGCTTTGTATATATGTACCACATACAAATGACGCTCGACTGACAATCAAATTGGTCGTTGAGTGCGTGTGCCCCTCGAGCTGCCTAGTCAAACGCAATCCGGAAGCGTTATAAAAGCTATTAATACATATGTATATAAGCCCAAAGCCACATATATATGCATATATATCTAGTATATATACAGCCGAACAAAATCAAAGTGTGAAGGCAATTTAACGTTTTTCTCACATACTTGCTTCAGCTTGGTAAGACGCTCCTTAAGGCGGCCCAAAGCAAATCAGTAAGGCCAAAACAAATTTACTCAATGGCAACATTTTATTGTTTGGTGGTACGAGTCCAAAGCCACAATAAAACCCTAGCAAATATATATGTGTGGTATGTAAGAGTATACCCAGCATAGATGTGCAGGACAGGCGGTGGTAGCAAATCTTTCATTATTCATTATAAGCGCTGCAGCAGGCCAACAAGACCGCAATAATTTTTGGATGCCACAATGTTCAAAGGCGGCGACCATACAAAACACATAGAAGAAAGAAAACCCCACAAAAAAAAAAAAAATATATCCTCGAACCAGAAATGAAATAAAGGCAGCCAAGTCATTTATCTTGCTAAGGCTGGCTGGCAAAGGCTCGATAGCTCGATAAACTGCCCAAGTCTGACAGTTAGTCAGAAGGCCGCGTTGCCATACTTTCATCAATCTTTCAATAATGCTTTTCAAAGTGCAAGGACTCAGGTAGGGGACTCCGAAAAAAAAAAAGACCGTATTCTGGCATAAAAAACGCCACACTTTCATGTCATGTAAATTTGTTTGCGCAGTTACACGTAGCCAATAAAAGGCCACGAAATGTGCACTTTACATTCGTCGAACCGGTTCGGGGCTGGTTGGTGGGTGGAGCGGGCTTAGGAGTGTGTGGGACTGCTTGGTAGCAAGTTCAAAGTAAATAAATCATGCGGTTGCCAGAATAAGTTGGGAGACCAGTTTTTGGTTTTGTAGGGCTGATTGCTTGATAGGATCCCCCACCCATGCCATCGTTTGGTGTTCAAGTCCTTGAACTGTTTACGCGTCCTACGCTTGACCGAACTTAACAGACTCTTATTTATTTTTATCATTTTTCTACCATTGACTTTTCTTATAACCCGCACCACGCCCTACGCCCCTAAGCCTTGGCCGTCTGCCGTCTGTTGGCTGATGGCTAATAAATTCCAGCGCCATGTTCTGCTATCAGCTACCGCATACATATAACATATACATATCTATATGCTTATACGAGGTGTGCTCTTAAAGTAAGGAAAATTTTGTAATATTTCGCTATTTTTTTATTGCAGTGTTGGTAAGCGTGTGTGTAAAGTATGTAACATGATTTGTTCTTTGAAGTGTTGTTAAGCGTATGGGAAACGTTTCCAAAAAACCGTGATTAAGTTTAAGGTGACAATGCAACAAGCGTCCTAAAATTTGATTTTGAACAATGAAAAACTGTGATGTCTCATGATTAATTCTTTCCAGCGATGATAAATTCATGAGCAAAGTAAAGGCTTATAAGGTTGTGAAAACGATTGAAAAGGACACATAAGGAAACGCAAGGGAACTTTTTGATCTCTCTTCTATTTATTCGTAACAGTGTTGGTTAGTGTATGAGCAAAGTTGAAGTGTTTCCAACAAGACTGTAAAAATGTTGATGGTGGGTGGCATAACAACAAACGCCCTGATTTGTTTGTATGTCTTGAAGAATACAATCTTTTAATGTCTTACGATTTGTTGTAGTGTTGGTAAACGTAGTGTTAACAAAAGTTTTTTTAATATTTTTGGGCATAAAGCTGATTTTGTTATGTCTTGTGATTTGTTTTAAGTAGTGTTGATAAATATTTGGGAAAAATAAGGGGAATATGTATTATATATTTTAAACATTACAATTTTTTTCGTTGCAGTGTTGGTAAGTGTGTTGAAATACTATGTTCTCATGTGTACCATAAGGTTTTCACAGAACAAAAGCCAAAAATTTGATTTTGATATTTTACAGAAGTGAAATTTTTAATCTCTTGCGATATGTTTGTACAGTGTTGCTAAACGTATGAGAAAGAAATAGCTTATTTATATAGCCATAATGGACATTTTTTTATGTATTTCGATTTGTTTAATACAGTGTTGGTAAACATATTAGAAAAAAGTAGTTTCTGCTGCCGAAAAAAGCAAAAAATGGACTGTAATTTTCATACAAAATTTTGTAACTAATTTGGAGCCGCTTCCAATTTTTTCGGGACATACAAAATAGATAAAAATTTAAAAAATAAAAGTACCACTAAGGACTGTTTAGTCTATGTGTGATTCCCCCAGGGGTCAACCGGTACAACCTACCTAAAAAAAACTTATTTTCAGGCGAAATTATTCAGAAGCCTCTAAATAAAGTTCACAAAAACAGAAACTTGTCAATAAATCACTACAAACGATACGAAAAATATAAAAAATGTAAAATACAAATTTATTTTTATTTAATTTAAAAACAAAAACTTTTTTTTGTTGTAGAGCCAATTTAAAAAGAGCTAGATATCAGCCGTCATATTACTTGGCTTTTAATTTATAGGAGGAATTCTTGAAATCTCGTCAATAAACGCCGATACACATGCGAAATCCAGGAATAATCTAAAGACAATATAAACCAAACCCAACAACATTTGTCTAGGGTGGCATAGGTGTAAAATTTTCAAAATGTTTATGTAAATGCTTCAAGTTCTTATATGCTTGATTTTATATCCCATAGCACTTACATTACGCACATAATTTTTTAAGATGCTTACCAACACTAGAGAGACCAACAACACTTGAAAAAATCAAACGAATTCGACTTAAAAACATTTCGTAACTTTTCAAACACATCTCGTACGTACATATGTGTGTTTTTCCGAACTCGTACAGCCCTTTTATTTATGTTTGTGTGCATGTTTAGCAGTTTTTATTGATTGTCTTGTGAAAAAAAAAAAATACTCAAACCCAAAAGCAAAACGCTCGAACTATTGGTTATCCCATACCGCACCCACTTGCAACACATTTTAAAGACATTTTTCATTCCAAATACTTGGTTGATATATCGTCGAACTCATCAGTTTCTGACTACGTCGCTAATGAAGTTATGGCTTCAATGGATTCACTTTTTTTTTTCTTTCTTTTTAGTCTCGGTTTGGGTTCATATGTTTTCATTAGTTGGCCTTCAAATTGACTTGTAGAGTGGTTTCATTTCGCGTGAGTCAGCAAAAGTGGTATAAATTCATTCATTTATTTAATTTTCGAAAAAAAGAAGAAAAAAAAACGCCTTGAGTGGCAAGTTTTTGGTTCATCGTAATCTTTATGGAAATTGTGGTACTTAATTCTGCCAAATGTCCAGCTACCATTAGACTAAGCAAAATGAAGCACTTGGAGTAAATCTATGGCAGTGGGACATGCAAAGCATTCAAAATCAAAGAATCAATATTGGGTGGTGCTACGACAATGAGGTGCTACTGATGCAAATATAGTGGCACAAGTTGAAATCTGGGTTTTTATGCTCGGGAGATGGGACAGATTTATTGCAAGAAACCAAAGAAAACGAAAAAACTATGCGACTTATATGACGTAGTTTACGCTGCTGGAATGGAACTACTTGAAAAGTCAGTGACTAATTACACTGCAGTGATGACTGAGTTTGGATCCAAAATTTTAATCAGTTGGTGCGTTGACACCCACTTTACCCAAAAAAATTTTGTTATCTTCTAGTGGGAATACGCAGAGTATGCATATTTGAGTTAAATGGTTTGAGTTGGAGCATTTTTTGGGAAAAGTCAACAGTTTTTTTGTTATAAGGCTTATAAGATATTATATACATGTTTCTTTAACTCCTATTTGGAGCATAGGGCTTCAAAAGAGATACTAGATAGCAAATAAGGTGAATCTAACTTAAATACTAAAGGGGTCTACTCAGTTCGAAAAATTTCGTGCGGAATGACAAAACTTAATATAAAAAAAAAGTCCCAAATGGGATTGCGTATAGGCCTAAATATAAGAAAGTGAGAGCTCTGTGGTGCTGGATTTTTTAGACATAAGATTCATTTTCAGCGACCTCTAGAACTGGTTAACTTGGTCTGACCTTCGAGCCCGAACCTCCATTTTTTTTGTATAGCTACGTTGTAACATAACCTCAAAAGAACCCATAAAAAAATGTTCTTGTGTATTTTAATGGTTTCATTATTTCATTATCGATGAATAAGATACAAGTTAACAGCTTTTGGTATATAAAGAAATTTTCAATGGTTGTCAACGTTTCCTAATGGAATATATATTCCAGGGTCTATGAACTGTGGAGTCAAAAAAGCAGAGTTATGGGCGTGCCTGTACCAGTTTCGTTAAGATCATTTGGATAAGAGTAACATAAGCTCAAAAGACCCTATAAAAACAATTTATCGGGTGATTTAATGTTTTATTTATTCGATTAAGTAAGGTATAGGAAAGCGTGTTTTGGTAAGGAATTTAATTTTCAGCGCCAGTCACCGTTTCGTAATGAAATATTGTCCAGGGGCTAGGAACAATGGGATCAAGAGAGCAGAAACATGGGCATGTCTTCAAAGGTTTCTTTAAGGTAATTTTTATAGGTGTAACACAGCTATACCCTGATCTGCGGATGGGGCATATTTTTGGTTACGTATAGGGTGGGCCATCTGTTGGTTTGGTTGTTAAACACTCAATAGAGGATGCCCTTCGATATATGTTAAGTTCAAAACTACTCACATTTAGTCATGCGTCGTTTAAAAACCGAACAACGCGTAACTAACTACAGGCGGAGTATGAAAAGGTTCGTTCTGTAAAAAAAACGCAGCTTAGGCCAGTGTCGATGTGTCGCCGTGTCCAAAAATTTGTTAACAAAACTGTTATCCGGCTATGTTTTTTTATGTTTTTGGGGTCGCTGAAGCCGAAAAACACCCCAGCATGCCGGGTTTCTGAAATAACCTCCAAAATACATATCTTGCTTTGTGTGGCTTTTTGAGGTTATGTAGGAGCCTTTAGGTGCTGGGGTTTTTTTAACCGGATTCGAACCCAATAACATTTAGAAGATATGTTTTGGACTCGGTACCTCGTTTTTTTTTTCTGTTTACCTGTGTGATAACATAACATCAATACACTTCATACAAACATTTTCGGAGTCCTAATATGCGACGATATTATATATATTTCGAGGTTACTGCATCGGAGTTCAACGTTAAAAAGAGCCAACCACCTTGAGTTTCTGAGATAAACTACAGCATACCTCATTTTGTATGTGTTTTTGAGGGTAGCGCCAATTGAGCCAATTCTGATAGTGGATACGATTTCAACACCTCGACTCTTACTTTCATAACTTTTATAGCAAGTTCGACTTTAATATATTTTTTTATTTGATTTTATGAATGCAATTAACCCTTATAGCAACTGATCATTATAATATTTACTAGCCATTTTCTCAATCAGCCTGAAGGCCTACGTTGCTCAGGCCACAAACCTTTTATAATTTAGAATTAACTTCTACTTTATAATTATTCTCAATATTTTTGGTTGCTCCACGCCATCTTTAACACTTCCTGCAAAAGCAACCCTTAAAAAAATTCTTTAAATTTCTTCCAAAATCGCACAGCCAGCCAAAGTACTTGTTTTTTGTAGAGCAGTTCTCTCGGGACTGACGCAAAAGATGTGCTCTCTGCTGCTTCAAATATGCCTCTCGACGTTGTGTCTCCAGCGTACATCTCGGACAAGTTATACTCAAATGTAAGGCATCAAAGAGCCAGCTGCGTATTGCTTTAACCTCGCTATCGAACTTACAGATACAGCTGGGTTCATTGGGATATCGTCGATTGCGTGTGCACTCCAAAACAGTAAGATCCTCTACATAGTCCAAAAATATAGAGGAGGAGCGATTCATAGCAAAGACGGTGGGCTTATGAGCAAAATGGCTAAAGCTGTGCCTTTCTTTATACAAGAATATATCTATGACGCATTAAAGGTCTGGATTTTTTTATTGTGCCAGATAGTGCAACAACTGTTTAACTTAATCATAATTAACAAAGAAATTTGATGGCGGCTTGGTACGGTACTTAATATATTTGTTGATATAGTGCTCTTCATCCATCTTATTTATGGAAGCCAAGTGAAACTTGCAGACGAGCATGCGACGCTGTTTCTCCGTGTATGACACATTTTCGCGCAACCAAGCCAAACGAACTTCGCCTTCACGTATAAAGTGTTTGCAACCAAGTTGTGGCTTATTATACATTTGACTTTCGATGGACTGAATGATCTGAGCCGATAAAGGCGTATCCATGTTGGTTCCACGTAACGTTTATAAATGGTTAATGCTGGTTACAGTAATATAAATTTCAGTGAAAATAAGTTTTATTTTTTGTATTTTCGTTCAGGCTGCTCGAAATAAATACTTGTTGTAGTCCAGAAGTTTTACTAAAAGTAAACTAGATCTAGTAAATTTCCGAAGCTTAAAATTCATTATTATTAGCCAAGTTAACAACTGCCAACATTATTTTCTTTATAATAAAAAAAAAAATAGTTAAAAAAACGCTCGTTATACTTTTTGACCTAAAATTATAAATATTGAAGAAGTGAAGTATAGTAAGGAAACTAATTACCAAGGAAAAATACGCATTTCCCGTTAGTAAAAGCTGCCTCTTGGCGCGTATTTTACTTTAAGCAGTTGTGACTTATAAGCGACGGCAAGCAAATAAGTTTCTTTAAATGCAAAAACTGCTTTAAGTAGTAGCTTCAGTGTTGCGACTTTCGCTCTTTTCACGCCGGATCTGGTTTTAATGCAGTTTACCCATTGGCTCAAAGATAGGTAATCCAGATAAAGGCAATGAATGTTAAAGCAAACGAGGGGTTTTGCAGAACATAAGTTATTTATACCAAATGGTTTTATTTTCCCAAATAATGGAATTTTTTTTTATATGAAGTTTTGTCATTCCGAACCGAAATTTTTGCATGCTGCGTATTGGCCTTTACGCAGCGATGGACGATGGGTTCATCAACCCATAAGACTTAGACACACAAATTTTACCAAATAAAAATTAATATTTTCCAGAACACAGGTTAGGTTTGTCTTTCCTCTTTACGAGACATTGGACACCGTGTCCGGTTTTCACAATTACCACGCTCTCTGGTCAAGATACAATCCATATAACATATTATGTTCTAATTACTGCGGCTCCCCTAAAAAAAGGATCAGGAGGATGATACGAGCTGTAAAGGGCCGATGCAGAAAGGTTACATTTTCCCCATCACGATATCTATTGTAGCTGTGAAGATGAGGTGAAAATAATTGCACTTCTTAGAAAACGCAACAGTTATCTGGAAGAAACTCTTAACTGCAAGAGAGCTCGCAAATCTGCCCATTGCAGCCCTGGCTATTTTTATCGAATCCTCAAAATGAGAACTACGGAGAGCAATTAAGACAACTATTAATATAATAAAATGTTATAATTTGTTGATCAACTGATAAGTTGATTGCTGTAGCTTAAATCAGGTCCTGGGGCGGAATTAGGGAAATTTTTCGAGTTTCTTAAACTTTTTTTTTTTGAAGCATTCTAAGCAGTTTCTTGGAAGTACTTAGAATTGTTGAAGAAATTTATACCACAGTAGAAAGAAAGATTTGAAAATCATAAATCTAATTTTTCTAATTTCATTTTTATAGCATTTATAGGTAAAACCTTTTTTATAGTCGCTTTTTTTTACTTACTCTTCTGTGATAATTTACAAACCCATAAAAAAAACAAATTATTTTTTTTTTAAATTTCCATCCCAGATATTTGTGTCACTTAGTAGGTATCAAACACACAAGCAGATGTTGAAACACATTTTGTAAAAATAAAAAAAAATCACAAGTTTTAGGTTTAAATATTTTGGCGACACTCTTTTAATTAAAATTATCCGTTGAAAATGGTTCCAAAAGTAAGCAAACGGCAACTGAAGCAAAAATCCAGTCAAGTTGATGAAGAAAGCGAAACAAATCCAGATCGTCTAATAGCGCTGGGACGCTGGGTTAGCATCTATGACCACGTGAGCGGTCTGGTGAGCAAACGACCCATAAATCCCAAATTCGGAAAGGCACTCTCTAGCGAAACAATGGTTTACGTCTTTGAGACTGTGCTCAAAGAGATTGCGGGCTATGTACAGTTAAGCCAGCTGCTTTTGCTTATATCGCCTTCGCGTTATCATCTGCATCAACGTAAACTACACTGCTATGATCGAGAGACACGTGAACATCTGGGCATGACTACCATAACGGCCAGGGAGCTGGAAATGTTGACAAAATACGAGTTGCTTCTGAAATACGAAGTACTTTTTGCGGAAGAGTATTTTGAGCTTAAGACTTTGGCCACAGACCAGCAGATTATAGAGCAAATTTTTAGCCGCAGTCCACGTTTCAAAACCACATTAAGTATGCTTCAAAAGCCACAACAGCTGCGTCATGTGGCCGTACAAACGTTGCCTACCAAACCGGAGATTAAGTCCCTTAGAAAACCCAAGATACCAGTGCGTCGGTCAGCAAAAACGCCCACTTAGGCGTACCATACCACCATATCACTTAGGCTGGCAAAGCGTCGGCAACTCAAAAAACAGCTGTGAAAATAACAGACTTCGGTGCCGAGCGTGGTTTGGCGAAGTATAAGGTGCACTTCGTAACTACAGTTGAAATTTGCTTTTGGAACACGCCAAACGTGCGCCGCGACTATACCCCAAAAATTAGGTAAAAATTTATGCTAAAAATCAATTCCCGAAAAACCCTTTACTCAGCTGTCACTATTGAATGCAGTGTGCCCGATATGGAAGCACAATTTGCAGCACTTTCTGTTTTTCCTCTAGACTGGTCTGGTCATGTGCTTGACACCTACATATATAATTGTTACCTCTGCTACGTTTACAATCCACTTTGGTATTAAAAACTTTCCTCCAACAAAACTACATTTGATTTTAATTTGTAGTCTATTTTTATATAGGAATATCGTTGTGCTCAGCCTTTTGTGCATACTCTGGATCATCGAGGCTATGCCGCTCTATGTGACCTCATTGTTGACAATTGTTTTACTTTCAATAATGGGTATACGGGTGCGGCAAAAAAAAAATAATTCTAGTTTTTATTTTTTTTTTTCAGTGTTGTGTGCCACAATTTTAGTATTTTGATACACTGTATCTCGAGGTAAGGGGGAGTATATTAGTTTTAAACAAGTGTGCGTAAGATAAAGAAGTAGACGCTAAAGATCCCCCAAAGTTATCTCCAATAAAGTCAGTAGATTTGATATATACTATTCCGTTCGACCAGTCCGTCTGTCTGCTGAAGATTATATTTAATATAAGAGCTTAATGCTCGAGACCCTCAAAGTCAACTTCAATATGGCCAGACAGAAAAAAGAAATTGACATAGACATGTTTATCCATCCGTCCGTCTATTCTTCCTTCTATCCACCTGTCCGTCTGTATGAACGCCTAGATCTTGGAGATTAGAAGAGCTAGGATAACCAAATTTGAGATTTGAGCTATACGTGAGCAGATAGAATTACTTATAACATGTACCTTACTGTAAGGGGTATGGTATATGTGTTGCCGGAGATCCCCAAAGTGAACTTCCACATGATCAGAAAGACAAAAGAAACTGATAAAGCTATGTCCATAAATCCTTGGGCCTGCCCTTCCTTCCTATCGCCTGTCTGTCCGTATGAGCTCCTAGATCTTGGAGATTAGAAGAGGTATTATAGTTGAACCAAACTTGAGATTTGGACTCTTATGTGTGCATGCAGATCAAGATTATTTTTATATCCTGTACCTTATAATGAGGCGTCTATTAAGTTGGTGCAAAGATATGTAACATAGAGAAAGAGACGCTGGAGATCCTCAAAGTAACGAATATGGGCAGGCAGATAAAATAAATTGCCAGAGACATATCTATCCGTCCATTCGTCTATCTTTTCTTCCATACAACCGTCCGTCTGTATGAACGCCTAGTTCTTGGAGATTATAAGAACTAGCATATCCAAATTTGAGACTTGGACTCTTTGTAGTGTGCAGGCAGCTCAAGATTATTTAACTTGTAGTAAATTTGCACAAGACTGAAGGGTGGCGAGCTTTTAAGATAGTTATAGTATATTTATGAACTCTCCAAGGCTACGGAATTGTGGGTACTCTTAATAAATCAGTCTTGACAGGAGATGACTCAAACAGCTCCTCTTCTGTCTTCTAATTGGGATCGTTCCCAAAGTGATCTAGTGAGCGCCGGCTTAAGTGGAGGGAAATATTAGGAGATGATTAAACCATCTGCCCTTTAGTCTCCCTATTTGAACTGTTCCCTCAAGTATCTTTGCATAGAGGTTGCAATGTGCTATCAAGTCTTTCATGAGACCTGGTTCTCTACATAAGTCAGAATTAAGTCACGATGCAAAGTCAAGTTACTGAATAAGATGGAGTACCTTATTCTTATTCAGCAGATCAGGAACTCATTCTGTATGACTTTAGGTAGGCTATGATTCTGTAACAGTCAAATCGTTGCCACTAAAGAGGGAAGGCGATGATTTTATTATTATGCAGCTGAGTTGCTAGAACCTTCGCCTCAAAATTTAAAATCGTTGATACTTGTTCCAGCTGAATTTTGTTTCTGACCAAGATTCCTTATAATGTGATGGTACAGTGTATCTGAAAGTCAGTCACAGCCGACTTTAACGTTCATCATAATTTTATTATTGTTACTGCAGGACTCGGATCATATGTGTCAGGCTTACTTTTCGAGTTTGTTGGTTTTATTCTTTGGCAGCTTGGTGATGGCATTGGCTATTGAATATTGCAATTTACACAGGCGCATGGTGCTCTGGGTGATAATCTTTGTGGGCTGCAGTCCCAGAAGCTAGGTGCAAAAACCTACATATTCAATAGAAAAAAATTCAACTTTTTTCACATTCAGTGTTGGGTATTAATAAACAGATGTTGTTTTCAACGTTATCAGTTGGTATGCAGTGGTCTTGGAACCAACTAGTCAACTAGTATAAGTTTTCTTTTGTTTTTTTTTTCCATCTGGTTCCAACAAAAATTAGTCATTCTATTCAAATGGCTTTAATGGAAGCAGAACAAAATGCGAATAAAGTGAGAAAAATCGATTTAAAAAAACTACAGTTAAAAAGTTAGTTTGTTCCAAAAACTACTCAACTACTAAATCTCCGGAGCGGAACGTGAAAAGCGGTAACAAAAAGAACTCAGATACACATTTTTCAAAATGAATAAGAACCTCTCTTACTCCAAATTTCATCCAAATCGCTTTGAGTAATGAAATCAACAAAAACTCAATTTCTCTCGTTGGGCGTTATTCCAACAAAAATCATTGAAGCACCTTCTGTGCAAGTTGATTTTAGCAGAGAATACTTTCACCCATATTTCACTCGATTTTTACGGGGTTAACATATGCTCTCAAAACATTTATATAAAAAAGTTTGTTCTCAAAATCACTTTCACCCCAAATTTTACTCAAATCGCTTTGGAGAAACGAAAACAAAGTGTGAATGAAGTGAGCAGAAACCCTTTCTGAAATCTTATTTGAGAAATGATTTTTGGTGAAAATAGCTTCACCCCAGTTTTGGCGTTATTTTAACGGGCTTAGGTTTAGGTTGATTGGTTCCAAAAAAAATATTCAACCCAATTTTAATCAATTTTTTTTTGGAATTTGCGCAAGAAAAAAAAAGCAGTAAAATTTTAAACATTCTGTTGTGAATATTCGGAACAATCTTTTAACCATCTCTTTCATTCTTCATAGGAAACAAAGAAAGTTTATCTCTTCTGAAAACTCTCTCTTTTTAATTATTGGGAAATTATGGATTCTTTTATCTTTCGATTAATGTTACCTTATATGATTACTATATGTATACGTAGCTTCCATTGTACATACCTGAAAATGAAAAAGAAAAGTTGATTTAGATAGATAATATTTTATGTACTTATTTAATATCCAAATATTGATTGGACTCACTGGAGCAAAATCAATCCTGTCAATTTTTTATCTATAAAATTAGTTGACTGTCACATATGATAGATTGCAAATAAAAATACATAAAAAAATTTAACATCCCAAGCATAAAAATAATTTTAGAACGAAAAGCATTTCTTATTTTTAAGTTAGTAAAATTATATACTCGGCCGTGCTCCGGATAACGATCCTAACATATTATTCGGATTCGTATTAAATGTTTGGTGCTCCCAATTCCACCAAACCGTATTTTTCATGTGGTTTGAAATCGAATATTTTGTTGCAAGAGAAATTAAAACGAATCGGCAAAAAATGTTTAAAAAAGTGAACTCACCAAGAAGAGTCTTCTACCCGTAAAAAAAATAAATTTATGTATTAATTATTATTCGATTTTTTTTTTGTTTATTAAGGTAAACCAATCGACGCCAACTGACAGTTTACTTTTTTTCATGTATTCAGATGAGAATAGATTGAAGAAAATAGTTGCGAATGGATTTATCTTTTACCGATTCGTAAATTTTGTTTTCGATTATGGTCGAAGCTTATATGCAGTTTAAATTAAGGAATCAGATTCAAATTATTATTATTATTATTAATAATGGGTATAAAGATGTACTGCGACCCAAATGGATCTATTGTACCCCCTTCACGGCTCAGAGCTCTCCCAACAGTCCAATGGCCTGCATATATTCCAGTATTTTGATTGGACTTAGGGTAACAGCGATCTCCGGTTGGAGAACGTACATGCTCAGAAACTTGTTTCTTTTGCTAATGAGAGCCATGCATTCACATAGTAAATGTATTGAAGTTTCTTCCTCCATGCTGCAGAAGCGACATAGTCCACTATCCGCTATGCCAATTTTGTTTAAGTGGCTGCGGAGCCTACAATGTCACGTCAAGAGGCCCGTCAGGATCCTCACGGTATTTTTCCCGTGAGTTATCATGAGTTTGAACCTCTTGCGGTTGTAGTTGGAGAGAAGAGCTTTTGCCTGCTTTAGTCCTGGTGTCTGTGCCCAGTGAAGCAGCCTATTATTTTCCTCCTCCATTCTCAGCAGGTCCCGTACCACGTGGTTACCAATCCCACAGTATGGTTCGGGTCCGATTAGCGGTGTTGCTGCACCGGTCCTTGCTAGTCTATCTGCCAGCTCATTTCCAGGAATATTGTTATGTCCTGGAACCCATCTAATCGTGAGCTTATTCCTAGCACCTAATTTGTCTAGTGCAGTTCTTACTTCTTTGACCAGCCTTGATGTAATTTTGGCTCTACTTAATGCCTTTACATTCAAATTATAAAGACATCTGTTTATTTTTTTTGAAAACAAAACATTTTAGTATTATCTGAATTATCAAGAAGGAATTTTTATAGTATTTAAAAAATCTTAATAACGTCCTGAATTTTTAGACTGCATTTAAGCTTGATGCTGGTGACAATGTTCTTATACATGTGGCTATCTAATACAGCTGCCATATCCATGATGTTTGGTTGACAACAAAATATGCTGCAGTTGACGGATCTCAAGAATGTTGCAGATGCCACAATTGTCGCCAAGTAAAAGCGTTTAAGCGTTGTAATATCATTATTTTGCTCTTTGTCTCGTTTTTGTTCTATAGCGTCCCAGACCCAGCAAGATTGTTAATGCTTACTAACTGGGCATGGCTTATGCCGCCTCCATTGGAGGATGTGTCACATTGATTGGAACCTGCAGCAACATATGCTTTCAAGGGCTATATGAAGCGTGGGTTTTAGAGATTTTGTAGTTCCTATATAACACTACTTAGATTATTTTTTTCTGTCAATCCAGACGCTTTTCCCACAGCCATGATCTTAATTTTGCCAGCTTTGTTTTGGTCAGCTTACCCACCATGCTGCTCATACACCTCGCAATCTATATCTATCTGCAATGGCTGCACTTTGGATTCTTTCACCCAAATAGTCAGGATGCGAAGCAGCTGCAAGATAGCGCACAATATGAGCATGTTACAGCCTGAGTGCTGCACAAGCATCTGATGGAATTGGGACCCATAAGCTGCCATGAGCTGCAGGTGGCCATATTATTTGGGATTATGATACTCTTGCTAGTCACGCGTCATTGGGACAGCTATGGCGGCTGGTCGCAGCTTTGCAAGCATACGTAAGTCTGCTAGACAGTGGCGTAGTTAGGAGGATATGTGGAGGCTCTTGGGAACTAAAAATCCATGTTGTAAATTTTTGATAACAGCAGATTGCATCAATTTGCAACAATTTAATTGAATTGTGTTGAATTGAATGAAATGGAATTGAATTAAAATTCGACAATCGAAAAATCAAATCGTATGGTTTAGGAAAACGACAATATTTTGGAAGCCAATTTTGGCTTGCCACCTTCCTGTTGACTTAGACTTTCATTAATGTAAAGATTTCGAGAGTTTAGTAATATAAATTAATACGGCCTCTCATTGCTTCCCCAAATCAACGCCACTGTGCCAGTATAATAGTAATTGTTACCCACAGCGTGGTCAACGATTCGATTCCAGTGATTGACACAGCTATGCTGCTCTTCATGTTGCCCGTAAGCTACAATTGCATCAACAATTCGGATTATGCCCACGAAATGCTCGCCTTACTCAGCTGGTCCTTTTTGAATGCCAATAATCATTGGGGCTTTTTGCTCCTAACAGGTAAAAATAACTACACTGAGTAAAGCTCATTAGCTGCTTTTAATGGCAATTTTTTTTTAATTCCAATGCAGGTGGTCGCTTGGCCCTGTCATCCGTATTTGCAGCTGTAGCTGGTAGCTCATTCACCGCACTGCAGTACATGCCACCCGCCGTTTTACAATTCCTTTGCATTTGCATTGGACTCGAATATAGCCATGTGCAACAGTATCATACCAATTTTAATGGAAATCGTAATGCATTGGAGCGCATCTAACTATCGTTGCCTAATTATCTAACCAATTTTTCAACATTTTCGGTCCATCACAGCCCGTGTGCCACCCTTGTAATTGACTTTGCCCGCCTGTCTGTCATTGAATATGGCATTTCTGTTCCCGATCAGCTGGCTGCTGCCTCCTGGCAATATACGCAGCAAGGATATGGTATTGAAATTCGCACGAATTTGCATTTAATTTTGTTGTATGCATTTGGTTATGGACAAATTTTTTTTATTGTAGTTTATTTCGGGCATTGGACCAACATTGATCAGTTTGATTGTCATTTTTGTTGCCTCGCAGACTTTAAGCTTTTATGTAAAACCAGAGTTTGACACATTTCCGGTTTGGGTATCTGATTCATCCATGAATTGATTTGGCCATCGGTAATTGCTTATATCGAATAACAACAAAATGTGCTTTCATTTGAATAAATGCATGTTGCGTCCAAAAAAGGCTTGCCTAATTTTAAGCTGATATATTATGATATATGAAACAAATTCCATCGTAATTCAGACAGTTTTGCATTTATAGTAATCGAAATGCATATTTCATGGCAAGTAAAGGGACTTTGACAGCGAGTTATTGAACCAAGTTTGCTTATATTTATTTAAAACGGAAGGAGTAAAGTTTTTGATGCAATTGCTCTAAAAGCCTAAAAAGAACTTTGCTTTTTATTCCCAACATTATTAGCAAATAGAGGTTGATTTTTTTTATTTTATATTTAATTTTATGTATATTCAACAGCCTTGCTCCGACAAACCAAAACGAATAAAATATTCTGATTCGTTTTGATTTCACTTACTTGCACCCGATTTAACGAAATCGAATTTTTTATGTGGTTTGAAATCGAATGATTTGTTGCAAGTGAAACCAATCTACTGATGCCATCAGCATTACGCCATTATCACAAAAGTTTAAATTTAAATTGTAAAGCGTTTTTTGTGATTGGCAAATTTTATATCATACACTTTCGTAAAAAAATTTAAATGACTACGTAAGTTTTATTTAAAGAAAATTGTAAAATTTTCCAATAGATAGATGGATGGGTAGATTAGGATGGCTTATTGCGAATTTCACAGGCCTACAAATACTGGGGTCATGTCAGTTGTTGGAAAGCTAATGGTCATTTCCGTAGTAATTTGCTGCGTAGAATCCTAATCCGGGGCCAGATTCTTATTATTTACCCGAAAAAACGGCGTTTTTCCCTACTTTTGAAGTTCATAACTTCAAATATCTCATCTCGTTAGGATTTTGAGATATTTGAGGTTATTTACCCGAAAAATGGCGTTTTTCCAACTTTTGAGGTTCATAGCCTCAAATATCTCAAGATCTTGACGTGATGGGCCAATTCTGGCCCTGGACTCGGATTCTACGCAGTAAATTACTTCGGAAATGACCCTTAGCTTCCCAACAACTAAGCCAGTTGGCCTGTGTTATTGTCTCAAAGGTTTAATGCAAATGCTAATGACGTCGAGGGATATACTTCATAACTTTGAATAAAAGGGTATCCTGACGTGATAGGCCAATTCAAGCCCCGGATCCAGATTCTACGCAGAAAATTACTTCAAAAATGACCCATAGCTTTCCAACAACTAAGCCATGTTGGTCTGTGTTATGGTCGATAATTGTAAAAAATGGTGAAGCGACCCATTGTTGTATAGGGCTTTCCAACAAGAGATGTTATTTTGAATCACCCGGTATTTCGGTAGCTGTCACTTTGGAAGCTTTTATTCTTTGACATTTGACAACTAGAAACTACGCCATTACTAAAAATGGAACGATACTTTATTAAAATTCACTACAAAATTGGTAAAAATCTGCCATCGAAAAATCATCTTGACTGATGAGGCCCATTTCCACCTCGGTGGCTACGTCAACAAGCAAAATTGTCGCATCTGGGGCTCGGAAAACCCAAGAGTTATTGTTGAGAAGCCTCTCCATCCTCAACGTGTGACTGTTTAGTGCGGTTTATGGTCCGGCGGGGTCTTTGGACCTATCGAGGACATAGGGCAGCCACTTTGCGATTTGGTTATGGAAAATTTTATGAAAAGGATATGGTCCTATAGGCGTGGTCGTGGTGGCCATTTGGCTGTTGTTGTTTTTCATTATTAACGGCATACCTTCCTCTTTATTATGAAATAAACATCCGATCATTTATCTCAAAAAATGACATTTTTCTTTGAATACCAAAATTGCACCTCTTATTGGAAAACCCTATGCTATGGAAGACCACGCTGGACTTCAGTGGATTAAATTAACTCTATATGTCATTCAATAAAAGTCAATTTAAGTGCGTAAGCACTTTACATAAAAATTGGGGGGGCTCCGCCCCTGCTCGCTTGCTCGCCAATCTCCGACTTCTTTATTCGTGTTGCCTATGTCCATATTCTTTTCAACTTTGAGTCAGTTATTTCTTCTTTTCGTTGTAGTGTTAAAAATCCACTTTCATTTTTCAATCATTTTGATTTGATATGTAGCTGCATTTTTAACTCCCTTCCGTTTTCTTATCTCTTCAATTTTCACATTCATTTCAGTTCTTTTGCATTTATCTTCTTTTCATTCTTTATCGGTCAGCCAACTCAGAGTTCAAAAATCGCCCAAAAGCGGAAGTAAGCAAAATTTGGACTCATGCCAAAAAAAAAAAGTATAAAAAACTACATATGTATAAACTTTTTTATAAAACAAAGAGCTGAGATTTATTTTTGTAGAAATGCAACAACTAAAAAATCTCTTACACATCCGAAATGGGCAAAAATAATGCCACAAGGAAATCCTCTGACTAAAAGTGACGAAAAAGTAAACAAACAAAGCAGAAAAGTCAACAAAAACAAATATATAAGTTATGAGACAGACAACAAGTACGGTAACAAAAGCAGCAAAGCATAAACAACGATAAAAAGCAGCAGAAGCAGCAAACAAAAAAAAAAAAAAACAGACTGCTGATTATGCTTAATGCCACTTGTTGTTGATTTAAAGAAATAAACAAAACATTTTTCGCGCTAGCTAGATACAACATACACACACACACACATATGCGCGTACACTCCGCGCCACTTGAATAGAACGACAAACATTTTTGTCTCTAGCATCGCTGTTTTATAATATAAGCAATATGTATTTTTTAAATTTAAGAATAATTTTTTTTTTTTTTTTTTAGACTTTCAAATATAGAACTCAACTTGCTGAAAAAATTAGCAGAGTAGAAAGAAAATAGAGTTTGCCAAAAAGTTTGGCAACAAAAACAAATGTTAGGAATGTTCTCAAAGGGTCTAGCTGGATAATGTACCGAAAACGGCCCCGAGCGATTTTTGAAAACTAATGATGCAGCTCGATGCATAGGGGAAACAAAATTTTTCACAAATCATTTTTAAACTTAACGCGTTGGGACTTAATTTAAAAACACATTTTTTCGTTTTTTTTATTTCGACCAAGCTACTGAATATTTTTGAATTCATTTTTTTTTGTTAAACTAAGTTGCCAAAAATATATTTATTTTTTTTTAACCATCCTAAAAATAAATATATTATAAAATTTTCTTATTTTTTTTTAATTATGTTCCTTAAATATTTCAATCACCATTTTTTTTAAACACGTATTTTTAAACGTTCTTTATTTGCTGTGAATATGAATCAAATCGATTTGGTGAAACAATGTTAAAAAAATAAAGAAAAGAATATAACGAAAAATTTTTTTTTTTGTTAATTTGTAAAAAATGTTTTTCTTTGTCAAAAGATGTCCAAAATTATAATACATTTTTGTAATACGAACAAAACAATTTTTAACAAAATTTAAAAAAAATCTTAAAATTTCAATCAACAAAAAGTATTCTTAAAATAAAAAAAAAAACCCCAAAAATTTGTTTAATTAGAATTATATTTTTTTTTTATTAATGGATTTTTATTTGAAGTTTTGCAGCAAATCTTATAAAAAAAAATTTTATTCCGATTTGGCGTTTTATTTTTTTCGAGCGAGTACAAACAATTTTTATTTTACAACAAACAATTAATATTTCTTAATATTATTATTATATATAACTGCCACATATACATAAAACACTATATAAGTAGGATGAAAACAGGTTTCCCAAAAGGCTCTCGAAACTTGACATGCCAAAAAATGTTTTCTGGGCAAAGGAGCTAAATAATACAGGCGCTCGTTTTAACATATCCTGGCATTGGAATAATGAAAGTTTATGGAAACCAACAGCAGATGCCTTCTTAAATTGTCTCAGAGTAGACAGACACGAATCTCTGGTAAGGCAGAAAATGCGAAGCGAATCGAGGATTTACAAAGATCTGGATACCATAGGCAGTAAAAAGTATGCAAAATTGGATATGTGGTCGGTATCTTCTTCTCCCAAACCCTTGTTTACCCCTTTTCAGAATCGCTTATGCTCCTGCTGAGGTGTGGGTATGCGATCTAAGCATTCGCCTGCAGGCATTCCGATCCAGGATCATGTCATCGCTGAGACCCATTCGTTGCTGATGTTTTGGCATTTGACCGATCCACGTATTTTTCGGTCTGCCTGCCCTACGGCCGTTACCTGGAACTACGGAAAGAATTGCCTTCTTAGCGGGGTTCTCTGGCGGTCGCCTTTGAACATGGCAATACCAACGCATCTAACCTACTTTGAGCGTGTGGTCGGTATCATGGACTCTAACTAAACGGAAACAGATTCGTCACAGGTCGCACTTCTATGTGCGAATTATGCAACACCAATGAAGCCGAAGATCTACGACACTTTTTCGGGAGGTGTCCAATTTTTAGAGAGCACAGAGTATTATGGTTTAGAAAATCTGTGTTAAGCCCTCACGAAATCCTTGAAATTTTAAATGACACAAACAATACTAGCTGAATGGAACTTGTAGAATTTTTGAAAATGGCCACAAAGTACAGAAAGCAAATAATCACTGAATACTTTTGATAAAAAATTAAATATTTTGTTATACCTACAACTAATAAACTACTATATGTGGACTCCAGTTTTCCAGGCAACTTGTCCCAACGATCCTGTAACTAGCGACGAGCGGGGAAGCAGGGTGTATTAAGACATTTTGGCGAGCATTCTGGAAACCCACTAATCTAAGGATAACAATAAAAAGTACTGTATCTCAACTCCCCGACGGACGACGTATAGTCATAGTCGCGTATATTATTTTTAAAACCATTGTATCATATAAATTTGTGTTTAAGAATCGCTTCGTATTTAAATATTTCTCTAAAGAATGGCTTTAAAAATAAATTTATTATTATTATTATTGGACTCTAGCTTCTTAATACACGCAATTAGGTTTTTACACGGCTTTGAAGTAAAGCGGTCTAGAAAAACATTTTTTTAAAGGAGGAAATGCTTAAGGCAGCGTCCCGAAAGTGAAAGCCCGTCTTGCACAGGCTAAAACCTGAAACTCTTGTTTTTGGACCTTATCTAGCTATTGAGCTGAGTCATTACATCAGGGGGTAGGGTCTCTCTTCATTGGTTATTAATCTACGTCGTTAACCTCCGTCGGTTTTTCCTATTGGATTTGACATCATCATAACTAATTCTGAAATCATCATAACTAATTCAAAAAAGATTTTTTGGGCTTCACTTAAAGAATTGACAACCAAAAAAGTCACTTTCGTTTTGACCAAAAATCTTGAATTCAGATAGTTATTTTTATCAGTGCAGAGTTTTTATATTGAGGTCAAATTAATATGTTTCATTCAAAACAAAAAAAAAAAAAAAAATCGTGACGGATTCATTTCATTTGACAAGTTGTTTTGATATTCGCATTTTCGACAAAGTACTAAGTGATATTTGAAATTGATTTTGACATTTTAATTAAAAATGTTGCCCAAAATCGAATTTGATTTGGCTGTCGCGTCAGTACATAATGTTTTGCATGGTTTTGGCAAGCCAGTTAAATCCACTTTGAATTTGAATGCAAGGATAACTAGGTTAGCCGATGATGGACAGTTTCAGACCATCCGTGAGTATTTTTAACTGATGGCTTCCGTTGCATATAAAGTGCACGGTTTAGTGAATATTTTATTATTAACAATTTGCTTTATTTGGCTAAACAAAATGAGAATATTACTTAAAGCTAGTTTTATATATTAAATCAGAGCTTAGATGTTCTATCTTTAAAGCTGAGAAATAAAAAGAATAAATTGGAAAATATAAAGGAGCTTGACTCAAATATTTAATACTAAGGTAAACTAAGGCAAGAAAAAAAAAAGAACTTTAAGATAAAAGTTCTACGTGCGGATTATTTGGGTCAATGTTGCACAAATTGAATATCTATGGTCATATCCAATGTGTAGTATGGTACTGTGTATAAAATTTGGTGCTTAAGTTGATATAAGATATTCTCCTGAATAAATTTAGGTATAATACATTGGCAAAAAAGAAAACCATTAACACCTGAGAATATGTTTTTTGAGAAAGATTAGAAGATTTTTGAATTTATGAAAATCTGCCAAAACAATTTTAGGAAATACATTTGAAAATATTATGCAATAATCTCGCTTTAAAATGCTTTTAATTTTATAAAAACTTTGGTACTTTTTCTTAAATTGAATTTTTATCGCTGCACTGTGGGCCAAGAATTTCATATTTTGGCCAAAACCCTGTCATTTCCATAGTAATTTTTTTAGAGTAATGCAATTTTACACACGCGTTCCTAAATGATTGAATTATTTTTTTGGGAAGTTTCAGCTTCCGCAGATTTTTTTGAGATATAGATAATCCAGACCAAAGTTGCAAAAAATTTAAAAAAACAAAACAGTTTTTTTAACTTAATTAAAAAAAAAAAACGGTTAATTTGAATGGGACCATATTTCACACAGAGGTAGATATGAGCTCCTCATACATTGAAAAAATAGCCCCAAATAGTTTCAGCTTTCCAAGCAAATTACAAAAAGACGACATCACCAATTCATCTGGTTTTTAACTGTTCATTTTTTTTTGCAAGCTTTCTTAATTTTAGAAAAAAAAAAATTCAAAAATCTATATTTCATTTTTACGTTTTTTCGTCAAAATTTATAATTCTTACATTTTTTGACTTGCATCATTGTAAGTATGCTTAAAAATTTTCCAATTGTACATTTTAGTACAACCTTTGAAAAAATCGTTTTTGGCAGCTAAGAAATTCAAAAAATAGTACAATTTTCTACGGGTCAATTTTTAAAATTCAACTTTTAAATACAAAATTCAATTTCCGAAAATCGGGAGGAACTGCATTTTGTTGTAAAACATGTGAAGAATTTTCTAAAATTTTTTTTCGATCAAATATCGAGTGGTAGTCGGAGGTACCCTTAAAGCAAAGTAGCCGAATGATACAAAAACCAAAAAAATCTTTTCAACTACTCGAATATATTTAAGACCGAAAAGTTGTTTAGCTCAATTTTATTTTTTTTCTGAAGTAATATTTTTAAATAATAAAGTGAATCAAGATTTCGTAGCTACATGTATCATGGTAAATGCAGGTTGTTTTTTTCTGAAAATGTTCGTGAAAGCTCATAAAATACAAAATGTCAACTTTGATTACCAATAACTTAAAAACCACTAATTATAATTTAAAATTTTTTTCTGCACAGGATACCTTATTATGTGTAAAATAATATTAAATTGTCATTTTGTCCAAATTTTGATTTTCATCAGGAGGGCTTTTGGCCAAAATCTGGCCACGCGGGCCCATTGTGCGCTGTCGCAATGAAATAGTGATTGTCATATTTAAGAAATATGCTTATAAAAATTAGAAAATGTTATATTTTTTTAAAAAATGTGTTTATAAAAATACAAATTTATTTTCAAATTGGCAATTCGGTCAAATTTGTTTAAAAAGATTCAGTAGCTTAGTTGCAATTAAATGAGAAACACTTTTTTTGAAAAATGCTGTAATACGTAAAGTTTCAAAATCGAAATTTTCCAAAAAAAAATTATATTTGAACATTTTAATTGAAGTAGTTGGTTCAATATACATTTTATTCAGCAATATTGTATTTGCAATTATTCAAAAATATTTTTTCCTATCAAAATTGTTTGGGGGTAGTTTTTTGTTCCTTATCCATCTAGACCAGTGGTCGGCACGGCCTGATCCCATGGGCTTATGGATCACACGTACACGTACACAAAATGCATACATGTGTGCGTGATTTTTGTACTGAACTACTCTCAGAAAATTCTCTGGCGTTGCCATGCTCTTGTTGCAAAGCAACAGACACGAAATTGCTTGTGCATGACTTCGGCTCTTGCTTAGAGAGCGTGCTTGCTTTTTTACTCTCACAAAGCTGAATCGCTCCAGCATAATTATACCGTGGCTTTGGTGCTGTGTGGCAGTAAATACAAAATCAGTTTTTATATTTAGTTGGCTTCAAGCTTAAAGGAAAAAATTAAAAAAAAGGAATGGAAAAGAGTATCTAATCTTGTAGCAAACAAAACATCAACTGATTTTGTGTTTTCTGCCACATAGCACCAAAAACAAAAAGTTAGCACGCTCTCTAAGCAGACCGAAGTCATGTACAAGCAACTTCGTTTCTGTTGCTTTGTGACGTCAGCGTTGAAATACGTCACAGCGGCAGAAAATGTTCAATACAAACGCAAAAATAAAATGCATACTTTTATTTTGCCGACCACTGATCTAGACCCTCTTTCAATAATTATTTAAGACCACTTAGTCTCACTTTGAAAAACGGGGAAAGTATTGGTTATATGATAGTCGGTAAGTCCCGACCTTAACCTTCCCTATTTTTATGAAAATGAGATCAAAAACGGTCGCGAATAGCAAACATTTAAGTGTGGAAGGTCGAGAACTCTCTGCAGTATTCTGAATATCCCACAATTTGGTAAATTTTTACTTAGGATTATTTTCACGAGAAATTATTATTACAAATAAGTTCTAGTGTTAAAAATATGGAATATATACTTTGTGTTTGGATGAGTCATAAAAATTTTTTAAAATAAAAATTGAGAGCTTGAACAAGAAAAACCTATGATTCACTGATATTAGGAAAAAAATGGTTAAATATAATAAAATTAAATTGATAAACGAGTTATTCATTTGTGAAACCATTCCATCACTATAGGCGCAAAGAAAAATCTTTTAAGAGATTTCAAATTCAACTTAAGGTAGAAACTCTAGAGATTTCTGGCAAGCCACTGAGAAAATTTAGTAACTTTTAAATCATGCATAAATTTACTGGCGCTATAAATATGGCGGGAAGTGTATACTATATGTGCTTGAGCTTTACTGAGATTCTCTCGCGCTCTCACCCACACACAGACACACACTTAAACCAATGCATTTATCACTTGTGACAAATGTGTGTGTGTGCGACAAGAAGATTAAGAATCGGTGTTGAAAGTTTTCTAAATGAAAATTAAAAGCAAATTAAATTTTCCGCGTCATACCACGACGCCTTGAGCCCTATAAAATTTTGAATTATACATCTTTCAAAGTTGTTGTTGTTGTTGTTCTTCTTATTGTTGGCTTTGTTTTTATTTTTATTTTTTGTTGCTGTTGCTTTTATTATCACACGTTTAGCTTCGCTTTGCCTTTGGTAATTGTTACTGTGCCAACCAACGCGCTATGCGTAATTTTTCAAACTTTTGCTTGTTTTATTGCTCTTGCCATTTGTTCAGTTATAATTTATGTAAATTTTTACATATATATATTTTTTTTACTGATGCTTTTTTTCTAACGCAATGTAATTTGCAAATGGCAAATGCCAGACAACATTGCAATTGGGTGGCAACTTAGTCTTAATATGCTGGCAAATGTTGCTCCTGGGATTTGTTTAATAGTTTGCTAATGCGCACATTTTATGCGCCGTTACGGCCAGACTTCAAGGAATAACGTAAAAGCAAAGAAAAATGTTTAATGGGCGGAAGTAGCATAAAACTGGGCGTAATAGAGCAGCATTAGCAAAAAAAAAAAATACAAAAATTGTTGAAACATTTCTGCCCTCAGCTGGGAAGTTGTATAAAATGTGTGTGTCCAGAAACACGGACAAAGAGAAAAACTAATAAAGTTGCAGTTCAAGGATCACGAAAAGCATGAAGCAATTTGTGCAAAAAGTTACAGTGCATTCTTAACTATGTTATTATGCATAACTTTTAATTCTGGAAAATTTTAAAAGTAAATTTTCTTTAATGCGGTTGTAAGCTTATTTTGAGATTCTGGGAAGCACTAATACAATGTATTATGTATTATGTAGCTTTACAAAACGAAGGTTAGTGGTTCGAGTCCCCGCAGTAGCACTGGTAGATTTGCCTAGCAATGGCCTCGCTAGCTCAAAGACACTATTTGCCCAAGAAAATCTCTTTTAATTGAAGACACCGCCATTCGGATGCGGCTATAAACTGTAGATCCCTGTTCTCTTTGAACAGTTATTAATAGAGATCCCCATGCCCCGCCCAGAGGCGACTGACAAAAATGATCAGTCAGAGAATTATTATGTAAAATACTAGAAGTGTTGCTAGATATTATAGTACTGTTCAAAGATTGGTTTACCTACTACTATATACCAAATGGTATTGACTAATAAAGGGTGATTTTTTAAGCGTTTGGTTTTTAAATTTAAAAAAAAAAAACAACAAAAATGTGCAAAAATGTATAAAATTTGTATTTGAAGTTGTAAATCAATCTTTGCCATTTATTACTTTATGTTTATGTTGAGCGCGACTACGCTTCAAGTGGTTCAACCGGAAATCCAATTTTGGCATTTTTTTTGGTCCAATGATGTCACCGGCCCATAAGCCACACCAAACAGTACATTGTTGTGGATACATTGGCAGCTCTTCCAATGCTGTTGGTTGGTTTTCACTCCAAATGCTTATTGACGTAGCCATTCAACCAGAAATGCGCTTCATCGCTGAAGACAATTCTTCGAACAAAAAGCGAATTTTCATCGAGCATTTTCAAAGCCCATTCACGCGACGTTGTGGCAGGTCGCCTTGCTTCAGTTCTTGCAACAACTGTATTTTGCATGGTTTTAAACCAAGATCCTTGCGAAAGATGTTCCATGTGGTTGAATAAAACTTACCCAACTGCTGCGAACGAAACCGAATAGACATTTCACGGTCTTCATTAAGACTGGCTGCTACAGCAGCAATATTCTCTTCAGTACGCACTCTACGTAGATGATTTGGTGGGTGGTTGAAGGTCCACTAAAGTAAAATTGGTGCGAAATTTGGTAACAAGAGCTTGAATAGCCTGCTCAGAAGATCGATTATGACGACCATAAATGCTCTAAACACATTTTTTACTAAGCACGATTTTTGATAATAAAATTCAATAATTTGTAAACGTTGTTCAGGCGTAAGTCTTTCCATAATGAAATGGCAATGCTAACTGAGTATTTTTGACTTTGACATGTGTCATGAATTACGCGCGAGCTATCAGAACAATTAGGTTGAAAAACCAAATATCAAAAAAATCACCCTTTATTTGACACAATGAGCAGTAAAGATTTCACCCAATTTTTGGCTTATTGGCATAACATTGACATTTTTTTGGCAGTAGAACCTTCGGATGGGTACAATCTTGTTTGTAATAAGGCAACAAACAAAAATTCAATAATTTTTTATATTTTTAAATATGTAAAGGGTGTTTTTTAAGCACCTCCGAACTTCAAATTTAAATAAAACATAGAAAAATTAATGTAATGACCCCAAATATGGTTTTATTAGATAGATAATTTCGTATCATTTAATATTTGAAAAAGATCTCTGGCATGTGACCACCACGACTACGAGTTGCAAAGCGCATCCTGTGGATCCAATTTTTGACCACACTATCGAGCATTTGGGGCCGTATTTCAGTAATGACATGTTTAATGTTGGTTTCGAAGTCGTCAATTGTTGCTGGCTTGTCTACATAAACCAAAAACTTGACGTGTCCCCAAAGAAAACAATCTAAAGGGGTCAAGTCACACGACCGCGGCGGCTAGTTGGTGGGCGCATTTCTTGAAATAACTTTCTCAACGCATTGACTTTTCAGTAAATCAATGGTTGCGGTCGCCGTATGGCATGTAGCGCCGTCCTTTTGAAACAAGAACTCTTCGATATCGATGGCACATAAATTTGGAAACAAATATTCATTGATCACCGCTCTGTATCGATCACCATTGACGGTAACACGTTGCAAATCGATGAATTTAGATTTTCCTCTATATTGGCCTCTACAACAGCGATATTTTCTGCGGACCGTGCTGTTCTCATTCTGATTGGTGGTCAGATATCGTGGAATCTCAAATGAGTTCATACATGATCAAGAACACAACAAATAGCAAGTTCTTATGGACGATTATGCGGTCCATAAATTGTACGAAGAGCTCTATAAGTTTTTACAACGGAACACTGATTTTGATTGTAAGTTACGAGATCTGAAGACGTTGTTGTGATGTAAATCTTACCATGATGAATTGTTAGTCCTTACTGAATAAAATTTAATTTATATTTGTCAAAAGTAACAGAGATATCCCTTTCGGAAATCCGGACGCTGTTAAAAAACACCCTTTATAACCAAACAATGCAAGAATCTTGTTGAATGGCGACCTCTAGAAAAAGTACAAGTGTATTTGTGACACTGTTTGGGACTTCGAATTTCTGATTAAGTTTTCTTAAATAATTTAAATCAAACAATCCAAATTCATCGTTATAAATTTGCTGCAAGAACTCGTAACCCAATGTCGAGAGAAGATTGGGTCAAAACTATGGTAAAAGCGTATTTTAGAGAGCATAGGTAATTGAATAAATTTTTCATGTAGGGCCTAGCTGGATATGGGACTGGAAACAGCCCCCAGCGCTCATTGAAAACTAATGATGCAATTCGATTCACAGGGAAAAAAAAAATTTCCCAAAATTTCAGTTTTTTAAGTTAATGCGTTACGGCTTACTTTAAAAAAACTTGGTTTCGTTTTTAATTTATTGCGTCTAAACTATCGGAATATTTTTGAACCAATTTTTTTGTATCTTAGTTGGACACAAATTTATAAAAAAAATATTTTGTATTATTTTAACCAACACAATATTTTTAAAAAATGTATGAATGTTTCTTAATTTTTTAAGCATGTTCCTTAAATATGTCTTAAAAAAATTATTAGTTAGTAAGGTTGCTTTATTTTGATAATTTTTCAAATTTTCTTATGACTCATGACTATTTACGTTTTATACTTGGTGTAAATATTAATCAAATCGATTTGGTGGAACAATGTTAAAAAAAAATAAAAAAATTTTCTGGTTTTTTAAAAAAATTTATGGAAAAAAATGTTATTTTCACCACTTTCAATTTAATAATACTTTTTTAAATGTAATACAGAAGCTTAGAAAAGGGTAATACAGGCTTTCACAGATGTTTCATAACATTTAAGTTGATGCACTTAGACCCAGGTTCCTTTATATCTACCATAATTCCTACTATTATTGCTCCAATTTATTTTCTATCTGGAGCTTTTAGAAGACCCATTTCTTAGAGTCCATGACAAAATTTAATGATTGTGGTAGTCCAGGATGTTATACCAAAACTTTAATGCTTCGAAGCAAATTAGTGCTCAAAGTTTCGTATTAAATGCTGGAGTTCTCAAAAATGTCAATCTTACTTATGTCCTAAAAGAATAGAGGTCTCAAAATCTAAGGGTCAAGTAAGTATTATACTTTTTCAGAACTTGGCATACTTAAATAGCAAAGTGCTATAAGCCTTATAAACAGTCAATAACCACTAAAATGCTTTACTGAAAAACCATTTTTTTTATAAATTATTTCGAAATTTCAATCATAAATAAATTTAAACTAAACCTATGTCAACTAAATTCATAAAAATTAAATTATTATTAAAATTTAATGTACATCATAACACCTAACATAATGCCTAAACTATGCATATTAAATTATACATTTGTTTTCAAAATATTTTCTATTTAATCCCGTCAAGGCTTCCTAATACATATAAACTTACTTATTACATTTTTTTCGAAATTTCAATCGTTTATTATAACTCAGAAGTTGTGTCAAATAAATGCATAAAAATGCATTATTACACAAAAACATGCATCATTAAAATAATACCTAAAATAATGCAATTAATTTATGCATTTGTTTAATTGTTTCATCTTAACACTTTCCAATATTTATAAACAACAAAAAGAAATATAATCCCTAAAAATAGATGAGCCGTACCATACAATAAAGTTCATACCTAGCCATGCACAAAGTGCTGTCAATATTTTATACAAAACTGACCACAAACCACACAAAAAGAATAAACCAAATTTGCAAAATTTTCCAATAAAGTTGCACTTGAATGCATGGGCAAAAATTGTTCAATAGAGTGAGTATACCAAATTGAAAATTAAAACCCGAAAGCGACTGTCAAACAACATTTTTGCCATAAACTCCTACAAATGAAACTAAAATTGCAGCTATCAATGATAATTGAAAACGCCCTTCAAAATGAAAGAAAATCAAAAATATGATACAAAACTAAAATATTTGTTATTCCGAACACACAAACATATCAAACAAGAAATGCAACTGTATCGAAGTGCAAACAACAAAACGAAATGAAATTATGAAGCGACCAATGTGGCGTATGAGTAACAAAAATAAAAGTACAAGCGTATCACGTATACGTGATTTATGTGCTGCCACAAAACTGCACTTTTCTGTTAAGCAGCGTGTGTTGCAATATTTGCAGTGCAGTGCTTATGAAGTTTTCGTGAACAGTGGACTTAAAATATAAACGACAACGATGCCATTTATTTTATGTCTTATTTATATTATATATACAGCATATAAGCATAGTTTGGGAGTAATTTGTTTTAGGTACAAAAAACAAACTTTAAGTTTAAAGAGGCGCTCAGAATTTTAGTTCAAAATTAATTGTCAATTTATTCATTTGTTTCTGGATAAAATCTTAAAAAGCTGCAATTTATGTTACACTAAGTTAAAAGAGGACCACAGTAGACACTAGTGCTAGAGAAAACATCTATGATCGAAGTTTAAAATCTCTATATATCGACGTTGGCCAACAGAGATGTTTCTCCAGCACTTCTGCACTCATCAAATGGATGTTAAGTAGTGCTGGAGAAACATCTCTGTTGGCCAACGTCGATATATATTCGATCATCGATGTTTTCTCCAGCCCTAAGTAGACACTTTAATAACGATTTGGTTTGTACGACACAATTTGACTGTGCCTTTGACATTTTATTTTAGTTTTGGGTTTTTCAAATGTTTTTATTGATATTTAATAATAGTATATTTTTGATTTTTTTATAATTTTCCGAATTTTACAGATTAAATCGAAAATTTATAGAATTCTTAAAATCGCAATTGAGCATAACTTTTTAATGTCATTTAAACTATTCCGGTTTAAATATCTTATCTTTGCTTAACGAATATACATAATGTAGCCTTTATTTAAAATTAACGAATTACTCAAATAAATGAAATTTCAAAAAGTCAGATATCTCAATTTTTTTTTTTTTATTTTCATACCTAAAGGTGTAATTGAAAAACGAAAAAATCCCTTTGGGATTTTAGAAAAATTGTCTTCAAATATCAAAATGTTTTATTCTAAATGCATTTTATTAAAGTACCCATCACTTCTAAGCAAAAAAAGATAATTTTCGGTTTTGGTGCATGACACTTCATTACTTATTCCAAATTTTTATCCCCGAAAATTTTATTTATTTCCATACCTAAATGTGTAATTGAAAAAGTTTCTAAGCAGCAGACTTTAAGATATAGCAAAAAAATGCCTTTGGGATTTTAGAAAACTGTCTTCAAATATCGAAATTTTTTTATTTTAAATACATTTTATTAAAGTACCCATAACTTTTAAAAAAAAAAAAAATTGTTTTCGGTTTTGATGAATGGAACTTCATTACTTATTTCAAATTTTTTTCTCCGTGTCATTCAAAGTCACATTAGAATATTACCCAAAAAATAGCTTATAACGTGAACTTTGCAAAATAAATATATATTAAAAATTATATAAATATTTATGTGTGCTTTATTCACTTTAAATACTTACACTTTCACAAAAAAATTATAATTAATAAAAATAATTATTTATTTTTTTAAGTAAGTCAAAATCTGTTCCTTAGAAAAATATTCTGTAAAAACTATTTCAGTAAAAATTGCGAGGATATATTCATTGCAACAAGGTGTTATTAATATAATATCAAAAAAAAATACTTTCATCCCAATCAAGATAAATTGTGTTTCATTTATTAGTGTAATAATTAAAAGCTTTATATGAGGTTTCACTGTATATAGTGCAATAGTTACAAGCAAACCAACGAAAAAGTAAACATAAGAAGTATAGTGTGTGGTATATGGGTAAGCGTGTGTATGTATGTGTTTTGTGGGTGTTTTTTGGATGTTTATGTATGTGCGTGCATGGCATGAACTTATTTATATATGTACAATGTACATCTATATATTTATACAATACATATATATATAACTTGTTGCAGCAAATATTATACACTGCGGTAATGAAAAACGTTGCGTATACGCCATGTAAGCGGAACTCATTGACTAGCGTTTTTCTGTGCGCTTTAGAGGCGCGAGGGCAGGCTAAAAATTAATCGCATAATCAAAGAAGCGACAATTATGTTTTTTAACGCAAGTACAGAATATTATTGCATAATGTATATGGATAATTAAATAAATAACTAATAAGCAAAGTTTTATGGAAAAAATTTAAATTTTGTATGCTCAATGGAAAGTTGCTTTTAATAGCAATATACATAATATTTAAAGGGAATATACCAAAATTAAAAAAATCAAGAACATTTTTTTGACAAACTATATTTCGGATCGAAACCATGATGAGAGGCGAAGCAATTGAACGATTTTTTAAGTCTCAAAGAATGCGACGGCTTGGCCACGTGCTACGCAGGAACGACGAGGCACCGACAAAAAAGCTATTTCTATACAGAGATCTTGGATGCCGAGCTAGAGGCAGATCGAAAAAGCGATGGATCGACTCAGTAGAAGCGGATCTGAATTCAATGATGGTCCAGAACTACAAGCTTAAGGCTTTGGACAGGGATGCATGGTGGAAAGATTGTGAAGAAAGCTTTGGCCCACACCGGGCTGTGATGCTAATAAAATAAATAATATTTCTGTTTTAAAAAATACATGGTAAGGAATCTGGAAAATATTTCCAATTTTATAACAAATATTTTTGTATCTTTAACATATGATTGTTTTTCTACCTTACATAAGCATTAAGTCAATCCACAAGCTTTTGTGTCTATTTCTAGCAAGAAAAACACGGCTTCGACTATTTCTAGGTTTCTGCGGAGCAATGATGGATACAAGTTTCATCCATATTATCGAAATGTCAAACAAGTTCTCCACAAGAGTTAAATCCGAATCCAAAAATTTCACTTTTTTAGTGTTATAAAGATTTTACTTTACCAAATGTGATTTTTAATTTTTTAAATGTTCAAAAAATATGTTTCGAAATAAATAACAAATTTTGTAATATGTTAAATCTCATTTTCATTCTGACTTTTGTTAAACCATGGCTATCATCATTGTCATCATTGTTGGCTCTGCGATCCGTATCGGCTCTCGGCCTCCTGTAGAACACGCTTCCATCTAGGTCTGTCTCTTGATAACGTCCTCCAATTTTTGATTGAAATTTGGTTTGCTGTTTTTTCGACGTTTCCAATCCATTTTGAATTTGGTCTTCCAATTTTCCTTTTGGATGCCGGTTCACCCATATACACTTTCTTTGTAGGGTTTTCTTCCGACATTCTTGTCCTCCTAACTCACTTGCAGACTCCTTATTGTACCTTAATCTAAAGGTACCATCGTCCGCTCTCACGGGACCAAGTATGTGTCGTAGTACCCTGGCAATGCCTGTGTTTAAACAGTTATATAAGTGGAAACTCACCATTCACCACACATGTACGAATGGTGAAGATCAATATACATAAGTTTGACTATTTTCAGTTTAGTCGCAAAAATAAACTTTACAGTATTAATTTGCATGGCGGTTGCAATTATTTTCATAGTTTTCTCTAATTCCGTCCTCTACCTTTAAATTTAAAAATTTAAAGAAGTCTCCCAATTAATTTCTCTTTTCGCTTTAGTTTCACACCTTAGCCGCCTACTTGTCAGTCTACCCTCGTAGCTATAAACGTACGTTGGCGTACATGCGTGGGCAAGCAATCAGTCCAACTTGAAATTAACCAAAGCACGTTTACAAACTTAAGCCAAAGTCAAAGCCAAAAACAGCCAAATTGGCGAGGACACACTGAAAGTCCTGAAGGTACAGCATCAAAAGAGCCGGAACCAAAAAGTCGTACAGCACGTAGCAACATATAAACACTAGATTGATATCACACCAAGACAACAACAACTAGCAGCATATTGTTGTTGTTTACCTGACTCTATCAAAGCTACATTTCCACTACCCTCGATGCCTTGCCTTAACCCTATCTCTGTTAGCTGCTGTGGGTATTTTCATTGTATGCACGCGTGCCAATTTGGTTTCACGTCAAAGAAAATCATTCAAGTGAAAATTTCACAGCTACATGTGCATGTGTGTATGTGTGTGTGTGTGTGTGGACCGAGTTTTCTTGTGCGTGTTTGGAGATGACACCCCGAGACTGCTGCTACTTGAAGCTCCATGCATGAAACTAATGAGGCACATATTTCTTAAGTGCTTCTCAATTACACTGAGTGCCTGAAGTATATGCCCAAAGCCAGCCAATTGACTGCAGCCAGCAGAGTCAGAGTCATCAGAGAGTAGATCTTTAATATGGGTTATACTTTCGTACAGCGCTGCTTGTAATAAAGCCATTAGGTACAATCATGGCTGGATTGTTATTAGGTACACTTTAGGTATATTATCTACACGGTAAATGTGTAGGAAAATTACTCCTGAGTTTTGTCAATAGCTTTTTTTCATAATTTTCAACTGCTCTTTAAATATATGCACATCTTAGGAAAGCAAAGGCTTTAATTTTAGTAAAATACTGAAACTGGGTTGGTGAAAGAAAACATTTAAGCTTACCAAAAATTAAAAATTGAGAGAGTTTAAGGAATTAATTTTGGAATAGGCGATAATAGGCTTGAATCAGCGTTGTGTTGCCAGAGCACAATGGTGTGGCCAGAGCACGATTGATATATTTCAGAAGCTATAAAAATTACGCTCTTTCTACCTCTCTTGAACCTTAAGCCATCAGCTGAACAGAGATTGGAGCTAAGTGTAGTTAAGGGAGCCGCCGTAGCGATTTGTATGAAGAATCTCTAGAAATGTAAATTCGGCAACCATCAGCTAATTTGGGCATCGCCAGAAAGGTCGCAATATTTCTTTATACTTTTGTACACTAAGTTTTGAATAGGGATGACCCTATCATACCTATATAGGAACTAGAGGCGGCAGCGACGTCAACACACGCACAGTACACGTACACGTTGCATGCACTAATGTGCGTAGCAACAGACACGAGGTGGCAATGCAGATGATTGTGTCAAGGCGTCGTGACGTCACTGCGTCACTAAAATGTGAATGTTTTACGTGCCGACCATTGGTTTAAAGTAATGGCTGATTTTGCAGTTGAATATGGAAATTGAGTCCGGACGACTTTAGAAGCGTGAGTTGGAGGCTGAAGAATTAATTCAAAGATTAGAACATGTGATATGCCTGTCATATAGGCAAGGACTGTATAGCTTCAAGATGAGCTCGTCATCAATTTGGTATCTTTCACTATTTTTATTGTATAGGGTTTTCCAACAAGAGGTGTTATTTTGAATCACCCGGTATTTCGGTAGCTGTCACTTTTGAAGCTTTTATTTTTTGACATTTGACAAGTAGAAACTACGCCATTTCTAAAAATGGAACGATACACGCTTCAACAACGCACCGAAATTATTAAAATTCACTACAAAAATGGTGAAAATCTTGCAGTCACAGTTCGCAAAACTGGAGCATTTTTGATGAGGCCCATTTCAACAAGCAAAATTGTCGCATCTGGGGCTCGGAAAACCCAAGAGTTATTGTATAGAAGCCTTTCCATCCTCAACGTGTGACTGTTTGGTGTGGTTTATAGTCCGGCGGGGTCGTTGCACCTATCGAGGACATAGGGCATAAGCGTGGTCGTGGTGGCCATTTGGCTGATGTTGTTTTTCATTATTAACGACATACCTTCCTCTTTATTATGAAACAAACATCCGATCATATATCTCAAAAAATGGAATTTTTCTTTAAATACCAAAAAAACGCCTCTATAAAGGTTACCAACATTTTTTATAAACATCTCTTTTCTCTTCCTTGCAATTAAATTTGATGCCAAGATATGTGCTTAAAATCCCTATAATTATGATTCATGTCGCCATTTTGGGCTCACAAAGGAAAAGTCCGTTTTAAAAATAACGAAATTAATTAAATTCATATTCACGGATCGGTTGCCTTTTATTTAATGTGGCTTATTCCTAACCCAACAACATTTTTTTATTTTTCAACACAGTCTTCAAAAAAAATGTAATTGAAAAAACAAGATGGCTCACAAAGGGAAATCAGGAAAGTAGTAAATGTCAATCGAAAATTAAATGTATGTTTCCCTTTATCTTCTCCATATTCAATAGTAATGGTGGATCCACGGGTTTATCCCCTCCCCCACCCAGCCACCACACAAGAGTTCCAAAAATGTTTTAAAAGTCTTTTACGAGCTCTGATATATATACACTTCGAAAGAATCCGCAAATCCTGGATCCGCAACTGTTCAATATACTGCTGCCTTGAAGCATTTTTCGAAATAAAATCTGATAAAGTTATTAGGAATGGTGGAAAAGAATAGATTTAGAAATCATTTTTATTCCTAATATCATATTTTTGTGGATTTTATTCATGATGATTGTTCTTACTGGTACATAAGGTAGACACTTTTAAATTTCGTCTTACAATTTAAGATGAAAAAAATTCTGGTCGGAACAGAATAATCATTCCTAATATTATTTTAATTTGAACTTCGATATATCGATACATGGATGTTTTCCATTTTAAAACATCGATGTTTTTCCATCTTTTCTGAGTACAACCAAAGTCATACACGACACAGAAGACGCCCAAAAACACGCTTAATTGACTGTTTTGAAAAATATTTGCGAATGCTTGGCAAGACTAAGTTGAAGATGACAGAGACAGAGGCGAATGAAACAGGATAGTAGAGGAAGCCAAAATCCACCTCGGGTATAAGTGCTAATAGATGATGTTGATGATAATTTTCCAGCACTGTTTCCCATAGCGTAGGAATATTTTGCCCAATTGATTGAGTATCCTTTGCTCGTCCCTTCAAAACCCTTCGGACTATCTTTTACACCAAGAGCTCAGTTCCATAACAGAGCCACGACTGAAGCCAAATTCTTAACTCCAACAAGATATTTGTGAAAGCAAGTTTTCTTGAATAACGTAAAGTTAATTTATCTGCATATAGCTTACAATTAATTTAAAAAGTTCAAACTTTGCTAAATTAGCTTTATATTGTTCTAAATTAATAGTTAAAATTAACTTGCAGCATTAAGTAGTCGCTTAAACTAAACAAACTATTTGCTCAACAAATGCATATAATTAACAATACTACAAGGCCTTTAAAAGTCCAAAAACAGGAAAAGGACGAAGTTGTAGTTAAGTCAGCTGAAGAAGTTGAAATATGCTAAAAGTTTGCTTCCGGCAAGGTGAAAGGCATTTCAAAGGCAAAACTTGTCTAACAGGTACAAAGTAAACTATATTAAAGTTGCCGTACACACACAAGTATATGCATACATAAATATACATATATACTATGTATATGCAGCGGCATAGCAACATACTCCGCATAGCTATGTAGAAGTTTTACTTGAAGACACTGTTATAGCTAAAATAGACTGCATAACTTAAGTCGTAACAAAGCAGAGAGCCTTATTCTTCAAGACCTAAAAGTATGCTGCAGTTTTCTCCAAGAGATTTCTATCGAAATGTCGACATAGAAGACGCCAACCTATTTACTTCACTCCATGCCAGCTGAAAGGTGTGCCTACGTTAAAATAGAAGCAAGTTAAGGTAAAAAGAAAAGTTAATTGATTGTTGGTAGGAAAACAAAAGCATTGGCCAAAGAAAGAAATTCATTTGGTAGAGGAAATGGCAAAAAAAAAAAAGATTGCCAAAGTCATCAAAGCCAATCAAAAGCAGCAAAACGAACAATGGCAGCTCTGTAAAAATTGGCACAATTGACAGCTTAAGTTCTAAGAAATAGAAAATATAATGCAAAGCAGGTGCGGATCTAGGATTTAGTCTTGGGGGGGTTCCTCACTACGAAGTTTATATATATCAGAGCTAAGAAAAGTCTTTCAAGCCATTTTTCCAACTTTTGGGTGGTCCGGATCAAAAAACCCCCGTGGATCCGCCACTGATGCCAAGGCAATACAAAAAAGAAATGCATTTGAAATTAGGCGCAAATTTGCTGAACGATTTAAATACTACTTTTAGGGTAAAAGAGGTTATATTTTATTATTCTACACTCTAGTGCTTCGAGGTATCGATGTATCGAAGTCAAAAATATCGAAAACATCGATGTTGAGAAACATGTTGTATCGATGCATCGATGTATCGTAGCAAAAAATATCTATATATATGTATGTTGGCCAACATCGATGTTTTTCTAGCACTACTGAACACCCATTTGATGAGTGCAGAAGTGCTGGAGAAACATCGATGTTGGCCAACATACATATATATAGATATTTTTAACTTCGATACATCGATGCATCGATATAACATGTTTCTCCAGCACTCTTTAACAGCACTGTAAAAACATCGATGTTTTCCACATCGACGCATCGATATGTAGAAGTTTAAATTAAGATAAAATATGGAATGAATAATCTGCTCCGGCCTGCATTTTTTTCTCTTAATTTAAAAAGACTTAATCTTAATATAAACTTCGATATATCGATACATCGATGATAAAAGCCTCAAGAACATCGATGTTCTTTAAGAACTGCTCCTTAGTATGGGAACTTTTTTATAACTTCCAAAATATTTAAAAAAACACCAAATTGAAAAGATTCTGCAGTGAAGAGGCGTCCTTTTGATTTCAGCCATGGCACAATGGGCCCGCGTGGCCAGATTTTGGCCAAAAGCCGTCCTGATGAAAATCAAAATTTGGACAAAATGACAATTTGATATTATTTTACATATATTAAGGTATCCTGGGCAGAAAAAAAATTTTAAATTAAAATTTTTAGTTATTGGCAATCAAAGCTGACATTTTGTATTTTATAAGCTTTCGCGAACATTTTCAGAAAAAAAATACCAGCATTTACCATAATACATGTAACTACGAAATCTTCATTCACTTTATTATTTATTTTATATATACTTCAGAAAAAAAATAAAACTGAGCTTAAAAACTTTTTGGTTTTAAATATATTCGAGTAGTTAAAAAGATTTTTTTGGTTCTTTGTATCATTTGGCTACTTTGCTTTAAGGGTACCTCCGACTACCACTCGATATTTGATCGAAAAAATTTTTATAAATTTCTTCACATGTTTTACAACAAAATGTTATTCCTCCCGATTTTCGGAAATTGAATTTTGTATCTAAAAGTTGAATTTTAAAAATTGACCCCCAGGAAATTTTACTATTTGTTGAATTTCTTAGCTGCCTAAAAGTATGCCTCAATAACCGACTTTTTCAAAAGTTTTACTAAAATGTACTAAAAATGTACTATTGGTTCCGAATCCACTCAATATTTTGGGTATGGGCTATTATTTCAATGTTTGAGGAGCTCATATCTACTTCGTTGTGAAATATGGTCCTATTCCAATTAAGCGTTTTTTTTTTTTAATTAAGTTAAAAAAATAGTTTGGTTCTTTTAAATTTTTTCCAATTTTGGTCTGGATTATCTATATCTCAAAAAAATCGGTGGAGGCTCAAAACTCCCAGAAAAATAGTTCAATCATTTAGGAACACGTGTGTAAAATTTCATCACTCTAAATTATTATAAAAATGAAAGGATTTTGGCCAAAATATGAAAATCTGGGTGCATGGTCCCGAATTGACAACCCTTTCTTTAGAGCTTGTTAGAAAGTATTGCCCATATGTCTTCGATGGGGCTAAATTCGTGCTAATAATATAATTTTTCTGGGCGATATGTTTGGGGCATGAATGAGCTAAATCTGTAGTACATTATCATAAAGTTCCCAATAGATTTCCACATTTGTCCTAGTAAAAATAAGGCACTGTGAAGACTTTTTTAGATAACAAGAAAAGGATCGAATTAGAAAAAATTGTTAAGCCTGAGTACTTTATCGACTAGATGGCATGACAACGATGATTGAAATACATTTCCAATCGATTATCGCTACATCCCACTACCCATAAGCAGTGCCTAGTGCATTAGTTCTAAGCATGCTTGCCAATAAATAATAAAAACAAAAAAATTACTAAAGGTATAGGGTAAAATTTTGAAAAAAGTTTTTATGAATACATAATAACCAGCTAAAGGGTATAAGCGACGTCGGTCAATGCTCAATTTAATCGCAACAGAAATTTTGATTAACAATTTTGCGCACGTTTTTTTGTGCAAAAATTGTAGCCTGCTTTAAGGCGCGCACAAGAAATTAAAATGCGGCAAGGCATAAAGGAATAAATGGTGCATGCTATAAGTAATGCAAACAAATAAAAATTTAAAAAAATATATATAGATAAAAATAGTGTATAAAGACAAGACCAAAACTGCAGCAAATTTATTGCTGCAAACTTTTATTTATTTTAGTTTTTTAAGCTTTGCTTTTAAGCGCATAAAAGTTAAACAAAGGCAAAGGCAGCAGACATTGCAAAAGGAGCGCGGAAGTTCTGGGTACAAGGCTGTGAAAACTTTGCGCCACTGCAGCCATTTAAGTTTCGACTATCGAAAAACTTTTGCTGCTTTTCTTTTTATGTTTTGTGCATTTGTTTTTTTTTTGCTTTAGTTGGCCACAATGACCCACCATAATCAGTTGTATAATCTACGACAGATTCTGCAGCGCCACAAAGCATGCAACGGGCTATAAAACAAAGCTAATAAAATGATATAGACACTCGAATACAGTATGGGAAAAAGTTTTCTTTGAGATGGCATTTTATTGCCAACTGCAAGAAAGTCCCTGAAAATATTTGGCTTTATTTTTTGTATGAACTTCAATGCTAAAGCGTTAAGAATTGTATCATTTTATAAGGCTGAAAAATGATGCTTTATAAGACGAAAAAACGATAAGAAGATATTTTGAAACCCTGTACACGATAAAAAAAATTTCATTTTTAATTATTTGTTATTTAAAATGAATTTATGTTAAAAAAAAGATAAAAAATTGTACCAATTGTGGTACAGTATGTTCCTTAAATATTCCAATAATGATCTTCATCCTGCTTTCAATCCTTAACAAACAAAATAAAAATTTGATTTTTGGATACAAATTTTTTTTTTTTTCAAGTTTATTTTTTTGGAAATAAATTTTTTTAAAATACATTTTTTTTTTTTTTGAAGTAAATTTTTGTTAATTTTTTAAGAAATTGACATTTTATTTTATATAATAATATAGAAAACCTACTTAAGTTGACTAAAAGGTTTTTGAAAAAATTGTTTGAGCCGTCACCTTTTCTATTAAAAAAAATATAAAATTTGAGGATCGCTTATCATAAATCTGGAGTTAGAATTTAAAAAAAACCGAAAACCCATATAAGCATACCTAACTCAAATTATTATCGCAAAAATAATTTTTAAGGTTTTCGGCCACCATATTAGGTAAACCATTTTGTAATTTTGAAATTTTGACCCCAGATTCGTGATTTATGACCCCGAAAGCCCATATTTGCATACCCAACTCGATTTATAAACACAAAAATGATTTTTTAGCTTTTCGGCGGTGATCTTAAGTCCACCATTTTGAAATTTTTAAAAACTAATAAGGTACTTATAATCAGCTACCTCAAAAGGGGCTGAATAGCCTATACCAGGGCTTGCAATAATGTTTTTCTGAGAAAGACATTAAAAATAGAGTTCAAATTATGGAGTTACTTTGCTTTGGCACCCATTGTAGCTCCGCCATTTTGAAATATCAATTAATACCAAACGGTTTTAAAAATAAGACGGGAAAACGAAAGTTAAGCCCAAAAACGTTTATTTATATTAAAAATTGAGGTGTGAGGGGAGGGTGGCTGATTTGAGAGGGAATGAACCATGTATACATATATTCTTCCCTTTTTTAGGTAAGTTTCTTAAATATTTCTGTTAAATTTTTTTTTTTTTTGTTAACTGATTTTATACATTTTCTTATGTTGTAAAAATATGAACCAAAATGATTTGAAAAAATTTTAATTCAATTCAATTAATATACGATATTTGAATAAAAATATTTGTTTTTTTTTTTAAATTTAACAAAATTGACCAATAATAAAAAAACAATTATAAACAAAAGAAATCTTTAAAAATACATTGTTAATAGACACCCAAAAATGAAGAATATCAATACAAGATGTTAGCTTAATATTTCTGGTTTAAAATATATAACATTTTTGAATACCTATATTAGACAAATTAGTATCAATGGACCAAAATTGTGATATCGAATGTTCAGCATTCTGCATTCGATATTAGGCAAAGTATCAGAACGATGTTCAAGAAATCGACACAAAATAAATTTGTATCAGAAACATCGAATATCGAATCTGTATTCTGCAGAAAATACTCAATATTCGTTATCGCACATCCATATATATAAGTTCCTATAAGGGCCGTTACAATTCTCCTCCACTGTAGCCAATCGCCAGACAATTTGTTTAATTTGGTGCCAGTTCATTCCTAGACCTTCCAATTCCCGGTCAACTTGTCTGCGCCATGTGTGTGCTGGCCTGCCTCTGCGTCTCCTTTGTCCATGGGGATTCCACGCGATTGTAGTTCGAGTTAGGATCGACTCAGGCTTTCTCAATGTGTGGGCTAACCATGCCCATTTGCGTTTTTTGATTGCATCATATACTGGGATGTGTTTGGTTCGCGCTCGAAGCTCGTCATTTGTTATTGTTTGAGGCCAGAAGATGCTGAGTATTTTCCGAAGACATCGATTGATAAGGGCTTGGAGTGGTTGTAAGAGGCGAGGGTTAGCATTCCATGCTTCGCATCCATATAAAATAATCGACATTATGTTCGAGTCAAAAATTTTTAATTTCGTTCGAGTCGAAAGCTGATTCGACTTCCATATGGACTAGAGGGATCCAAACGCTTGCTTTCCTTTTTTTACGCGGTTGTCAATGTCTGCTGAGGAACCACCGTCCTTGGTTATGACGCACCCTAGGTAACGGGCTACCATTATTTGTCAGTGAACGTTTAACCTTGGATTTGCCAACATTGATTTTCAACCCAGCCAGTGCTGCTCGCTCAACCACTGCTTGTAGTTTTCCTGACATGTCGTTGTTACTAACTAACATCCATAAACTCGCCTTAAACTATGAACTACGTTGTTAGCTTAATACTTCTTATACAAATATAATTGTATTGAATAACTATGCACACACAAATTAGTATCAAAAGAACATACTTCATCTCAAATCGATCTGTTCATATCGAATTTTTAGCATTTCACCCGAAATATTCGATATTCGAAAAATTTTACACACATTGCACATGCAGCGTTAAAATATGCCCATTTAACTAATACCGACATCTATATAATACAAATGCGCAGATGCAAGGATCACTGGCAAAAATAGCCTTGCATGCTCAAGCAGCGGGTCTATTAATCAACATTGCCAAAACAAAATCAATGCGCCTCAACACTTCATGCACGTCTAACTTCACACTGTTCGGTGAGCAGATTGAAGACGTCCAAAGCTTCTGTTAGCTTGGAAGCTACATTACGAATAATGGCGGTAGCGAGCAGGATATTCGATTTAGGCTTGCTAAGGCAAACCAAGCCTTTGGATCGCTTAAAAACATGTGGAAATCATCGAACATCTTGCTCAACACAAAAATCCGGCTATTCAACACCAACGTGAAGACAGTCTTGCTGTATGGCAGCGAAAGTTGGAGTCTTAATGTCATCTACACTCAGCGTCTTCAAGCATTCGTGGACCGCTGTTTGCGGCGCATTCTTCGCATATTCTGGCCGAATACTATACCAAGCAACGTACTATGGTTCAGAATCAAGCAACCTGCTATTGCAGAAGAAATTGTATGTCGAAAATATAAATGGTTAGGGCATACTTTGCGGAAACCGGCAACCGATCTAGCAAAGCAGGCGCTAGACTTCAATCCCCAAGGCAGCCGTAGACAAGGCCGCCCGCGTAACACCTGGAAAAGACAAGTTGAAGTCGAACTGCAAAACTCCGGGAAAAGCTGGAGTGAAATCAAACACCTAGCCCTAGACAGGGTTCAATGGAAAATATTTGTAACAGCCCTATGTTCCACCTAGGAGTTAAAGGGATTAAATATTTATAATACAAACTGGTTGAAATATATTTTTTTTGTTTAATTTTCTTTTAAGTGAGCCGCATTTGAGTTTCAAATTTTAATATAATGCAATAAAATATTTTTGGAAACTTGTAGAAAATTCAATGCAAAGTTATTTCATGCAATATAAAGTTATTTTCATAATATTTTTGCACTCAATTCCATTTGGGCTGCTTTTTAAGCTGCAAACCACAACCACACACAGATACGCACACATAGATACACCCACACATAAACATTTGTATGTATACTAAAACAGCATTTAGAGAGAGATATGAAGTAAACATTTAGTTGCAGAGAAAGAGATTGAAGCTTTGAAATACTTCATCACTTTCGCCTCAAAATCTCAGCTTGGATTTATTTTATACACATTTGCATTACTTAGCCGCAAGAACTTTTACTTTTCCAGTGAACCACAGCTTACTCAAACCCCCCTCTAAGCCACTGTATCTGCCTTTATACACATTGGCAATGCATAAGAAACTTTGTGATTTCCATGGTAATCGCATAAAAGGCAATAACTTTGCAATTGCAAAACGATTTAAAAACTTTATGCCTTAGTTTAAAGTATAAATTGCTTTTGCCAGTATAAAGCTTACGATAAATAAGTTTTCTATACATTTTTGTTTATTTTATATTTATTTTATTATTTTGTTAATAAACTAGGTTCGAAATATATATCAGCACATGAATAAATGCTTATTTGTTTTTATAAGTAATTCTAGGCCTGTGCTGAATAGTGCAAAAGAATTATTTTATCTTATTTACTTTTATTGGTAATGACTAGTCTGAGCAGTCTTGGCAGTGAAAATATTCTAGCTAGTAGATATTTTCCAACAATAAATTTAAATATAAGGCTAGGAGAAAAATGAGCAAGTAAAATGTATTTTAAACGAAAATAAGATTTTTGCTACATATTTTTTTAAAATAAAAAAAATTTTTTTTTTTGTATACATTTTAATCTACTATTTATTATTTGTAATGGGTGTAATATGTACTGCGACCCAAGTAGATCTATTATACCCCCTTCAATTTCCTGCAACAATGCTCTCTGGTGAGATAACGTACATGCCTAGAAGCTTGCTTCTTTTGTTGACAAGTGCTATGCATGCCTACACTGTCCCGTCAAGAGGCCCGTCAGGATGCTCACGGTATTTTTCCCGTGAGTTATCATTAGTTTGAACCTCTTACGGTTGTAGTTAGAGAGGAGGGTTTTTGACTGCTTAAGTCTTAGTATCTGTGCCCAGTGAAGCAGCTGTTTATTTTCTTCCTCTTTCTTCAGTAGGTCCCTTACCACGTGGTTGCCCATCCCACAGTATGGTTCAGGTCCGATCCTATAACCAGCGGACGATTAAGACGCTTCCAATGATATCTTATTTGCCTACTTATGATAAGTGGCTTGGAAGTTATGAGTGAACAGATGTACGCACATGCAAATATAATTTCAGGGCAAGTAACCCTCCTTTTGCTTCGCCGTAGTCGAGTAAAAAGTATCATAGCACAGCCGGAACATTTTTTTATTGATTCAATTCAATGAAGACTTAATAGCGATAACTAATCTTGTCTTAGACAAGGTGACTGGCTCTCTTGTATGCTCTTCAACCTCTTGATGGAGAGCATTGTAAGGAATGCCGGAGTACATCGGACGGGCACAATACTTAATAATAGATGTGTCCAGCTTCTTGGCTACGTTAACATTGGTCGAACCAAGCGTGATGTGAAAGTAGGTCTCGCGGTAAATATGGGCAAGACAAAGTTTATGGTGTGCTCCAGCAGGGCATCCCGACGTCTTGATTCTCAGCTTAAAGCAGGAAGCTATAGCTTTGAAACGGTCAAGAAGTTTATATACCTTGGCTCTGCACTTGCCAACAACAATAATGTCAGCCTGGAGATTAAGCGACGGATAACTCTTGCTAACAAGTGCTACTTTGGGCTCAGTAGGCAAAGGAATAGCAGAGCTCTCTCTCGACAGACGAAGTTAACACTTTACAAGACGCTCATCCTTCCAGTGCTTCTATATGGTGCTGAAGCCTGGACAACGACTCAATCAGATGCAGCTGCTCTTGGAGTGTTTGAGAGAAAAATTCTTCGCAAAATCTGCGGCCCTATTTGCGTTGACGGTACCTTCCGCATTCGATGGAATGATGAGCTATATGAGCTGTACGGCGACATTGAGATGATAAGGCGAATGAATGGCATGCGACTTCGCTGGCTGTGTCACGTCGCACGTATGGCGGAGGAAACACCAGCTCGTTAGGTATTCGACGCGGTAGTTGGCGGACAACGAAGGAGAGGATGGCCTCGGATACGTTGGCGAGACCAAGTGACTGAAGCCCTAAGATGACTTGGAGTTGCCAATTGGAGGAGGCGCGCACAGAGCAGGAACGTGTGGAGGCAAATTGTGCATCGGGCAGAGACTCAGTAGGGTTGTTAAAGCCAAATTGCTTTCGTTTGTTTTCATCATACCAAGACTCTAACATTGTAATCCGAAGTACGTAATGACTATTGTACCCTTTACTCTATCTAGAAATTGCATTAAGGAACTTGACTTCAAAAAAGTTCAAAGGACGGCATTCAAAGCCTTTATTGTGAAAAGCACAACTAAAAAAAAAACACAAAAACTGTTAGACCCTCACCTCAGGTCGCTCTACAGCTCTTTGACTTTATTATCCAATTTGGTTTCTTTTGAATTCTAATAGTCCTTGGACTTGCAGAGTTTGGACCTTCACAAGCAATCAAAAACACATTTCGTATCAAATAACTTTGAAACAATTTACTTGCCAAATTAAGAAAGTTATGGGACATGAAGTATTTACATATATAAAATTTCATTAACTCTAACCAGTGCACACATGTGTACATTTATTCTAATGTTAGCAGGAAGCGGCTAAAGTATATCTTATTGTTGTCAAAACTTTCAAACACAGCTCTTATTTCTTTTTCTTCTTATATTACTTTATTGTTATATTTTTTGAAGGTCACAGCTTTTCATCATCATACATATTTTTTTTAGGTAGTATATAGTAGGTTACATTTCCAATGTCTGAAAAGTTTTCTTTTCTGCACTTTTTGTTAGCTTTTTCTTAGCATTGCTTTGCTTTTCTTACACAAATTCAATTTTCACGGCAAATGTTGAGTAACAATAATAAGAAGAAAACAAAAATTTATATCTGACATTTATAATAACCTTAGAGCTACACATAAACGTCAAGTGTTTAACAACTTTTGCTAATTGAAAATGTCTGCAAAGTCAACAAAAAGTCACATAAAAATAAAATAATATTTTCTTTTTTTTTTCAGTAACTTTCATATGAAATGCTGTTTTCTTTTGGACTTATTTTTGGCACACAGCCAGCAAACACTTGATGAGCCTTATATCAAAAAAATAAATAATATTCCAGTAAATCGAAAGTATTAGACTTTGGTATACCCTTTGCTGTAGACGTTGCCCAACAATAGAACAAACTAAAAACTTTTTCCCAAAGCGTCGTACGTTACTAAGTAACACCATAACCTGATTTTAACAGCCTTAAAAAGCGGCCCAATCGAATTATTTCTTTCGGTACCAAAATTATATTTATGCCCAGAAATTTCGTAAATTTAAACAATTTTTGTTAAGACTCGAAAGTGAAATAAAAAAGTCTTTTAGCCCTGAAATTTTATTTTAAACACACTAGTGTCATCCTTCGTCGAATTGACGAAGATTTAGTCTTAGTAAAAGCAAATGATATTTTTATACCTAGAGCTTTCTTGAATTTTAGCGAATTTTGCTGTGATTCGAAAAATTTATAAAAAGGCTTTTAGACTTGAAAATTTACATTTAGCAAACTAAGGTCATCCCTCATGCAAATGACGTAATCTTAATCTTATAAATAGCAAAAATAATATACATACACAGAGCTGTCTTAAATTTTTACCATTTTTGCTGTGATCAAAGCTTCTTTTATTTCTGCATATTTTTTTTAATAGTCATTCCCTGAAAAAATTTTTTGTGCTACTCTAAGCTCATCCTTCGTCTAAATGACGACGACTGTTTTTAAATTAAAAGTATCGTTGCCAAGCTACAAACCTCTTGTTCTGGAAATTGATTTTGAGCACACAAAGGTCATCGCTGGTCCAAATGACGAAATCTTTATATTATTTAGAGTAAAAATAATATTTATACACAGCGCTATCTTAAATTTTTGCTATTTTTGTTATGATTCTAAACTTTTTATTTCCGCATATTTATTTTTAGCAATGTGCTAGCATAGGTCATACCCTGAAAATATATTTTTAACACACTAAGCTCATAATTTGTCAAAATGACGACAACCGTTTTTAAATGCATATTAAAAATACCATTGCCAAGCTAAAGGCCTTTAGTCCTAAAAATTTATTCCTAGCACACTAAGGTCATCATTTGTCTTTACCCTAAACAGCATCCGCATAGAAATTTTTCGCCACTTCCCTAGCTCAGAAATATTAACGACTTGGTGGAAAAAGCTTTCTTCTCCCTGTTACATGCTTTCATATGAAGCTAATATACCCTTTTACACTATAAGCCACATGTATAATCAATAAAACGAAAACTGAATAAAGTTGAAAATAAAAAAATTAAACAAATGAAAAATGAAATGGTGAGAAAAAGTTTTTTGAGAAATTGTTTTATATGTAGACGACTTACAGGACGATTTGTCATATAGAAAAATTATGCTAATGACAGGTAAAGGTCGCAGCAACAACAACAATGACAACTACAGGTAAATGCTTGCCAAGTCAGTGCCAATTTATGAGCCTTGATTTATGCTACACGTCAAGAGCGTTGACTAAAAGGATAAAATATGAGTGGGAGTGAGCAGAAGGGAGGCAGGGCGCAACTGAAATAAAAGGGACAGCCGGTGGGAGTATATGGTACAGCTGACAGTCGCAGCTGGGCGTACATTCAATCAAAATTTCTAATTACCAAGTTCCCTGAGGTAATTAACTTTGCATGCATTGCACAGGAACAACAGGAGAGAGCGAGAACAAAGCACGCCAAATGCTTTATCAACTCAATTACGAAGAACGAGCGAGTATGATGGCCAGAGCGGTTATAACAGGCAGTAGAGCGGGCCAAATGTAGTACTAGTTACACCGCAGGCTCAGCCAAGTGTCACAGAGATACTTTCTGCAGATAAACAACAAATAAGCATTGTTTGTAATTTAGCGAAATTGCTCTCTCTCGCATTCCCTGGTTTCCAACTTCCTGGCACACTTACTCTTGCATCTCTTTCTCGCCGTGTATATTTTGTATATAATACCTTACTCTTTGTCAGTGTCATGGTCTTTCTAGCAGTGGCGTAGTTAGCTTTTGGCAGTGCATGGGGTTATGACTTGATATTAAGTTTCTTAAATTATTTCTTTGCATGTAATGTGGAAAATATATTAATTTTTTTTAAGTCTAAAGTAGTAATGTAAAGTAAAGAAGCAAATGAGGTTAAGAGAACAGCGGGAGCCAAAAACGCAGAGAGAGTAATTACAGCGAGAGCGTTACTTAGTAAGTTAGCCACAGTCGATTGAAGAGAGCAGAACAGTGTAGAAGTGTTTATATAGAGCAGTGTTGGGCAGTCTCCCATTTTATATAACTCGCGAGGCTATTGCAGCAAAATCTGCCGCAGCGCAGTCGACTCATGCACGGTACAATCTCTCTCTGGTTTTTGCTTGGTTGCGGTACTTGCTCTCTCGTGCACTTTTGATAACTGCGCTGCTTTTGTTTGTATGAGTTTTGCCCACCACTGCTATAGAGTTTAACTTATGAGTTAGCTTTATAATAATTTGATTTGGAAATATTTTTGAAATAGCTGCACCCAGGTGAGGATCCAGTATTTGGTCTCAGGAGGGGTTATTCACTTTGAAGTAAATACAGGGTTTTCCAACAAGAGGTGTTAATTTGAGTCACCCGGTATTTCAGTAGCTGTCACTTTTGAAGCTTTTATTCTTTGACATTTGACAAGTAGAAACTACGCCATTACTAAAAATGGAACGATACACGCTTCAATAACGCATTTAAATTATTAAAATTCACTACAAAAATGGTGAAAATCTTGCAGTCACAGTTTGCAAAACTAAAGCATTTTTGGTTCGTCGTGAAGCACCTTGTCGGACCTCAATACAGAAATTGGTGAAAAAATTCGAGCTGTTGGGACAAGTTAGTGATGTGAAGAATAAAACCCGTGCACGTCGCTCAAGAACAACTGAGAATATTGCTGCTGTAGCCCAAAGTGTTGAAGAAAACCCAGGTTTGTCCATTCCTCGTCGTTCTTTGGAATTGGGCATTCCACAAACGTCATTACACCGTATTTTGCATAAAGACTTGGGTCTTAAGGCTTATAAAGTTCAGTAAACACAAGAACTCAAGCCGGCCGATCACCAACAACGTCGTGTCTTTGCTGATTGGGTCCTTGAAATGCATTAAAATGATCCGGAATTCCATCGAAAAATCATCTTGACTGATGGGGCCCATTTCCACCTCGGTGGCTACGCCAACAAGCAAAATTGTCGCATCTGGGGCTCGGAAAACCCAAGAGTTATTGTTGAGAAGCCTCTCCATCCTGTGACTGTTTGGTGCGGTTTATAGTCCGGCGGGTTCTTTGGACCTTACTTTTTCGAAAATGAGGTTGGATCAACAGTTACGATGAATGGATTGCGCTATCGAGAGATGACTAATAATTTTTTATGGTTGGAGTTGGATGGTATTGATCTGGATAACGTTTACTTTCAACAAAACCGCGCTACGTGCCACACAAGCAACGAAACCATTGCTCTTTTACGGGAAAAGTTTCCGGACCGTGTTATCTCTCGAAGAGGTGATCCCAATTGGACACCGAGATCTTGTGATTTAGCACCTTGCGACTTTTTCCTTTGGGGCCACGTGAAAGATAAGGTCTAAGCCAACAGCCCAGCGTCGATTCAAGACCTCAAAGATAGAATTCGTGAGGCTATCGAGGACATAGGGCAGCCACTTTGCGATTTGGTTATGGAAAATTTCATGAAATGGATATGGTCCTGTAAGCGTGGTCGTGGTGGCCGTTTGGCTGACGTTGATTTTCATTATTAACGGCATAGCTTCCTCTTTATTATGAAATAAACATCCGATCATTTATCGCAAAAAATGGCATTTTTCTTTGAATACCAAAATGGCACCTCTTATTGGAAAACCCTTTATATATTACAAATCGCAAAAGATTGTCAGCCCATTTTTTCAACTTTGGAGGGTCCGGACCCCAAAATTACTCCCGTAGATACGCCACTGGCTACACCATACATAGGGGCACTCCTTTGATCTAGGCTAAATTTTTCCACTAAACGAACGAAATTTTTTTATAAATATACAAATTTTATAATTACAACAAATTAGTTTGACTAAGACAGCTTTTTTTTTTAAATAAGGCGTTCTAAATTAATAGGCACAGTAGTAGTCCCTCTAAAGGGGACACTATTATCCCCCTTTCTATGCCTCTGTACACTCTCATGCTTTAAGCTTATCAGCTGCTTACAATCGCTACTGCTCCTGCATTACGTTTTACATCAAAAGAGTGCTGCACACATACATATATACAACAGCTTCCTAACACACACACAAAACGCCAACACATTCATGCATACACCAACACACTCAAGCATATAAGTGCTTTAGTTGGTGTAAGTTTTCATGTTATATATGATATCGCTGACAGTCAGCCTGTGTTTGTCTGTGTAGTATGTTTGTGTATGTGTCTGTGTCATTCAGTTTCTATTCATATACATATACATATAAGTTTATACTTGTATTATTTTGTTGGTAATTTTAAGCCAGAATCATTTGTTAACGTTACGTATACGTAATATACAACTTTTTGTTTGTTTGTCTGTATATGTCAGCGCCAGCTTATTATCGTTAGTTCCCACAGCGTTGGCAAACTGGTTCCAAAATAACCAGTTTATTTTTTTTCATCTTTTCTTTTCCTTTCGTTTTTTGTTATTTCGTGTGACACTTTCAGCCTGGAAGCGAAATTTTTAATTACCGCTAAAGGGGACACTTTTTTTAATTTAAGGTTATGTTGAAGATATTTTGAGACTGATATTGCGAAACTGTATAATGTCATTAAAGTTGTTTTAGAGTTGATAAAAGTTAACAATATTAAAAAGTTAAAAAAACATAAAAGTTGTAGTTTCGTGGCAATCAAGGGAGTTGTAAGCAAGTTTTCTCAATGACTTTATATATCAGAATTAAGTAGGCTAGGAAGTTGCCATTTGCTGCGGCTGTAACATTAACAAAGATGTAAAATAAGCAATTTATATAAAATAATAAAAAGAGTTGTTCTATTCAATAAGTAACTACTTTAAGATACCAATTGTGCAGGGAAGTCATAAAAGAAACTAAAGATAGCTGAATATGTATCCCATGAGGGCTAATAAAAGAGCACTAACATGAGCATTAAATTTATCTGAATATGTTATATAAAGATGATTTTATTTTTTTAATTTGTGAGTGAGAGTAAAAGAGGCTTTATGTATAAAAATAATATTAACAACAAGACTTTATGCTCATCGATAAGATCTGCTTAGCCCAGCCACAAGACTACGAATCTTATTTTTAAAACTTATCCTATCATTTCGAACAATAGCTTTGAAATGAGTTCATGGTCCTCAGCTTAATGAACTCATAACTGTGAGAGCGTACAAGTGACGAAATAAAATTTTAAATTAACTCTAAAATACCATGCACACAGTTTCAATTCAAAATTTGTTGCTGAAATTTAAAAAATTTTGTCACGGAACTGAAATTTGGCAAAAAATCTTTTCATAATTGATATAACACATTTGTCAAGATTAACCAATTCTGTTCATTACGTGCGGCGGTTGAAGAGCTCCCAAAGGTGCAGTCAAAATGGTGACGACGCCAAACGAAACCGTCCCTTCGGCCGTCTGAACCTGAATCTTTTGATCGCTAAATTCGCATATGAATTTAAAATGTTTTATAACCTAAGTTTGAGCAAACCTATGTAACATTGACCAAGTGACGTCAGAGACAACCGAAAGTTTCCTTCAATATGGTCAGTAGAACAAAAAAATTAAACTAGACATGTCCTTCCGTCTGTCCAAATGCCTGTTTCTTGAAGACAATTAGAGCTAGTAAAGAGAGAGTAGTAGATTTGAGCTCCTTATATAAAAAGGCAGATCAAGTTCACTTAACTTTCAATAACAACGTTGAATAACTAGTTCTAATTCATTTTATGAGTTATATCAACTGCGAAATGATTAAAATTAGACAGAAGAAGTCTTCGTACCATTTCATCAGTGATTCATGGGGGTTTTCGGGCACAGATCCTAGATCCACACATGGTCAGAACGCTGTTGTGCTGCCAATTTTTAGACTTTTGAATCGGGTTTAACGACGCCAAAAAAAAACACATCTAACACTAGTTAACCACTATATTGTGACAGATATAGATATTTTCGACATTGCTAATTTATTTAGGAGCTATACAAGCATTGTAACAATCATCTTCAGTGTCAAATCGATTTTGATTTCCACCACACCCGCCATAAGGAAACGTAGCGCATACCTTAAATCTTTCGGTTACGGATCCCCAAAAAGTTGGAAAAATTAGCTGAAAGTGATAAACGAGCTCTGTTATGTATACACTTCGAAGTGAAGAAGTCCCCAAGACCAAATCCTACATGCGCACCTGAACTTAATAATGAAATTAAATTAAAGTACTTTAAAATTTATTCTTAAGAAAGTCTTATTTATTTTTATTAAATTTAAATTAATGCTGGTACCAAAAAAAAATATAAAAATTTTTGCAGGAATTCCAAAAACGGAAATACGAAGCTTGGCACAGACTGTTCGAATATTGTTCGTTCCATGCATTCCATTGTTATGGAATTTTAATATTATGTATACGATTTTAAAAATTGCTGTATTCTTTGTAGTTATGCCAGAACCCTGACGTGCTGGACATCTGCACTCAAAAATCGAATTTTGTTTGTGTTGCTCAACTATGACATAACCTCAAAAACTCCATTAAAAATTGTTGTCGAGTCCGGATATTCGATGATGTGTTTTTTTATGTTTTTGGGGCCGTCGAATCTGAATCTGAATTTAAAATCAAAAAATTCAGCACGTCAGCTGCTCAAAATACCTCGTTTTGTGGGTTTAACTCAGAACCAGTGGCGGATCCACGGGGGGCTTAGGGCTCCGGACCCCTTCCCACCAAAAGTTGCAAAAATGGGTTGAAAGCCTTTTGCGAACTCTGATAATTATACACTTCGAAGTGAAGAGGACTGTTGAGTAACCAATTCGAATTTTTAATATGCAGAAACTTTGTATTTTGTCATATTTGACATTGAGAATAGTTCTTTTTATATACAAATTATATTCATAGCCTACACCAAAACTATAAAGGTAAATATAAAACGTTTATAAATATTCTTCAATATAACCCTGTTAGTCTGCATGTACACAAAGATCACAGCTTTATAAGAGCTATAGAATCCGAATTGTACCAAAAGCTGTGAATCATCTGCAGACCTATACAATTTTTCGATTTATGTCGATATCGTGTTGAATTTCGTAGCTTCGATCCAGCTCATGCAGACTTAAGTAGTTTCCTCCAGGACTAAACTAAAGTTATTTATTTTTTGCCATAAAACTAACTTTTCCCTTTTTTAGTCCTATACCTTAACTTAAGAGGTATATTGGCGATTTTAGGGATCTCCCAAAGTAAACTTCGTCTATCTTTGTTCTTTGTAATTAAAAATTTATTTCGTAAATAATGTGTTTTTTATACTTGCTTCCCAAAAAAAATGTTATTTTTCAACTTTTTATCGAAATTTTCAAAAAATTCGCTTTGATCGTTATCAATAAATAAATGCATTTGTTTTTCGGCAAATGTATGCCTCCATAAAAGCTTTCAGCAAGTTCTTTCTTTTTAGGCAATTTGAATGACATATCGAGTATTTCAAGAATATTTATAACCAACATCACGCCCTTAACAACAAAACAATGAATACATAATTGAAAGGCAGGCATAAGTTCAAACATTTTCAATATGCAGATATTTGTCACTTTTACACTTTTAAGTGTATGCATAAAATTGCTAACACAGATACGCACACACACAGATACTACAAGCCAAAACGACAAGCAAACAAACAATATACAGCAACAACTACAACAACAAAAAACAAACAAGCAAAACAAAACAACAAAAAAAAACCTTACTACAAAATGCGCAAACAAAAGTGCCAAAAACGGAAAATAAATCTAACAAAAAGGCTTTGCAACCGGGAGTTTTTTTTTTTGGGCTAGGTCTAAAAGTACGTGAGTGTGAGTGAGCGTATGAGTGTGTGTGTGTGTGAGTGTGTGTTTGTGCGTAACTGTTTGCTCGTGTGCTGCCAAAATTTATATGCGAAAGCTTTTTGTTTTTGGCTTATTTCCACTTTGAGTTGTTTGTTGGTTTGTTTGTTCATGTTGTTGTTATTGTAAGAGCGTTAAGACATGAGTATGAGTGAGCGTATGTTAGTGTGGGTCAGTGACGTAGACAGGGGGTCTATAGGCTATCAGTTTTACAAAGAGTTGTTTTTTATACGAGAGCGTTCTCAGATAAAGCTTTATACTTCCTTCATGCGTAGAATATATCTTGGAGCTGTCATAAAAGGCTTTTGGCTTAGACCACGCATCCGGAGCGTCTTGAACATTAGGCACAGAAGTTTAAGCATAAGGTTAGTGAGAACACAACAGTGTCCAGTAAGCTTAGCTAACGTTTGCCACTTTTCTGCAGGCCTGTGCACATGAGGATTGGGCACGCGGCAAGGAGGAAATGCTACAGTTCCAAGACTTCCATTACAGCAAGCTGAATGAACTGAAGGCGTAAAAGTGAAACACTATGTCTATGCCTAAAGAGATCTCATCAGAATTATCTTTCTATGAAATGCAGCTGACATGACCTTCATCTCAAATTTGATGTTGCTATCGCCGAAGGTTTCAAAGATTCCCAAATCAACGGAGATCTTATAGAAATCGTCTTCATTTGCAGTTGACATCGCTGCTTCATTTGCAGTTGACATATCATTTGCGTGACGGTTCAAAGATGTACAAGCCAATCCGCTAGACTATCAACGAAGATCTCTTAGAAATTGTCATTCCATCAAATTCAATCGGTCCATCAAAGATCTTCCAAAGCACTTTCTTCGGAAATCTCTTTGAAATCGACATCAAATGCTGTTGACGTTGCCGTCGCCCAAATTTACAAAGATGTAAGAAAGAATATTGATTCGCTTAAGATTTTGAAAATCGTTGTAGATCTCATAGAAATTGTTTTTCCAGCAAATACGATTGCTTTCTTGAAGATCTTCCAAAGCACTTTCTTCTGTAATCTCTTTGAAATCGACGTTACATCAAATTTAATCGTTCCATTAAAGATCTTACAAAGCTCTTTCTTTTGAGACCTCTTTGAAATCGACATCCTATCAAATACGTTCCCGTCGCCAAATATTCAAATATGCCCAAACCACTGCAACTACCCCGCTTAACTATAATAAAATCCACCAAGATCTCATAGAAGTCGTCTTTGTCGTCAAATATGTTTGTTCCAAAAAAGATCTTCCAAGGCACTTTCTTCTGTAATCTCTTGGAAATCGAAATTACATCAAATGCGGTTGAGATGTAAGAAAAAAAAGCACTTTCAAAGCACTCGCTTCAAAGATCTCTTAGTAATCGTCTTTCCTTTATATGACGTTGACTGCGCTTTTTCCTAAAGTTTAAAATATGTCTTAACCGGTCCACTTCATTACATCAAAATAGAATAGAAATCTTCATTCCATTAAATTCAATCGTATCAGCAAAGATCTTCTGAAGTGCTTTCTTCTGAGACCTTTTTGAAATCGACGTTCCATCAAAAACGTTCCCGTCGCCAAATATTCAAATATGCCCAAGTCACTGCAACTACGCCGCTTAACCATTTTAGAAACATTGGAGCTCTCATAGAAGTCGTCTTTGCCGTCAAATGTGTTTGTTCCAACAAAGAACTTACGAAGCACTTTCTTTGCAGATCTTTTTGAGAGAGTTGTTCCTTCATATGCGGTTGACGTTGCATTTGCGCAAGGTTTCAGATATGTCCCAGAACCGCGAGACTATGTCAAAAACGGAGATCTCTAGAAATCATTGTTCCATTCAATTCAATCGTTCCATTAGGCAGCAATTTTAGCTTTTCGTGCAGTTTCATCATCGCCATAAGCCTGGATAAATGGAACCATCTCGCAAGACTGATTTTCAATTTTGATCAGCCAACGTAGAAGAAGGTAGTTCGGATTTGAGATTTTACTTATACATATATATATAATGATCCCTTGATCAGGAGTACAAATAAGCAATTACACATTTTTATTAAAAACGATCAACTAATTTTATCGAAGTTGATTTAATCAGAGTAAGGAGTAGGTAAGTCGTTCTATCATCGATAAACAGTTGAATTAGTTATGACTGCTTGAAAGAGATACATTTGGTAAAATCTTATATCAAAATCATGCGTAATTATGTCATCTGTTTTTCGGGTAACCCAATTTCCACAAAATGTATGTTATATGTGCCTGCTTTTGGTCCAAGAGCAACAGAACACGTCCCCCTTATTTGATAAAGCCCGAAAAAAATAATACTAATGGCCACTATCACGTCAAAGTACGATTTTGTATCTTTTTATGATCGAATGCTCCCAAAAATGACTCAAATTTAAGCTTAGATAAAACTATCTAAGGCTTTGGGTATGATGATGAGAATTCGAGTATCTCAATTTGTCGATTGGTGTTTTATAAGCCCAAAGCTAAAAAATACAACGTCAAACTAACGAAAAGCTGTCCCAAAAATTGAATTTCCAGCCTTAACCTTGTTATGTTGGAGAGCACGAACTTGTGGGCTTCTGTTCGTAACTATGTCTTGGCAAGTAGATACTTCTATTCAACCAAGTAAAATGTATGAGCTATCAAAGTGTACATAAACTTAGCTATAATGAACTTCTCTTCATGCTTAAAATTCTACGAACTTAGCTATTCTTTTATACGCTCACACTATACTCCTCTACAACGAATAATCCCCTCAGCCAAATTTTTTCAAGTACACTCATTTTTTGATCTGCTTATACAAAATTTATGTTTAACGAATTTTCTGTACATCAAACCAAAGTTCTACTGTAAAGTAACAACTTTTAGACCCCCTTCACAAAAAACTTACTACGTCACTGTTGTGGCTGCATATATGTATTTATATGTACTCATATATGTTTTGCAGCTGGCTACATATGTCAACTTTTATGCGTCGTACGGCTAATGTTTTCGCAAGCAAAAGATTTGTTACAGATTATCCTTAGTCGCTCTCTTTGCACCGCTCCCTCGCCCACACACACGCACATAAAACACATGCAAACAAAAACCGCTCACTTTCCTTATATAGTATATACAAAACTCACGGTACAATGCACTCACATACACAGCTGGCCATAATTTCTTGCTTTTACCTACAAAAAATGTATAAAAATCAAACAAAAAAAAAAAATTGCAACGAAAAAAGTTTTTGGCAGTTGGGGTAACCCCCCTTTGTTTTTTGTGTGTTGCAAACTAAAATTAAATTTAGTCGCATGACAAAATTTATGACTTACTATTATTTTAGCCCAGTTTAGACAAACACACAAACAAAGAGTGTGACACTTGGGCCAGGGCGTGTTCCCAAGTGCCTGACAAATCATTATTTCCACATTGCTGATGAAGTTTTCTTTTTTGCTCGGTTTTTCCTTGTTGTTTGCTTGTTGTTGTGCTGTGAGTTGTTTAGCAAGGCATCATGGAAAACAAATTTGGCGTGCGCCTGATGTGAATTCAACGACAAGCCATAAATCAACTGCTTTGGCACTTGCAGCTTTTTATATACTTAAAGGCATACATGTGTATATATGCATGCATATACATATTTAAATCACAATTTGCACATGTATATAAACATAATCAATTAGCAATTAAAGTCAATTAGCAAATGATTAACATATGAACGTGCTAGAGCACACTTGGCGTATGAGTTATGTTTGTGTTTATTTGCTGCCATTTAAAAAAAAAAGTATAGCATACTTTTGTGCGCAGCATTTATTTTTAACACTAAGATTAATGTTTAGCTACAAATTGTGTTATTTATAGAGTATGGGGATTTACAGCACGTGTAGTAAAGGGGAAAAAACTGTGATTGACAACTCTCTAAGGACTAAGCCACGTGTTACATAAATGGTTGGGATTCAAATGGTTGACAGCCATATATTGATCAACTATGAGCCTTTAGCTGCTTAGGGAATTCTATAAACATCTGTTTAACAATACTCATCGAAATGAAAAGGCAAATGAGGCAAGAAAATATTGAAAGTATTGAAAATGACTGAACATCTGTTACGGTTTCGACATGCGCAAGATTTTGTTGATCAAGCACAAAAGCTTTGGTATGACTTTTTGTGCATTTTTCTTAAAGTTTATCGATTACAGACTGTACTTTGATAATAACGATATAGCTAACACTTTGTCTTTAAAGCTTAAGCCCAAGCACATGCTAGGTTAGCCAACTCCAAAAGCTACATATATATACATACAAGCAATACATAAATGCGAATGCTTATATAATGCTTATACATGCCATAAAGCAGCGCATGTAAAACCATTTTTAGTTGCTAGAAAACTTCCAATATTTGCATCTGCTGCATGTGCAACAAACATTAATATTTGTTTTTATACACAAATACGCATACATACACACACACAGCTGCACAAAACACACATACATAGTATGTACTCACAATTTGCTCATACATGCATAGTTAGATAGATCTGCCCAAAAAAAAAAAAAGTCTGACTTCAATGCTTACCGCTGCATAACATTCGATTTAAATTGCACTCCGTGCTTTGAATATTCGATTATTTTTTTGTTCATGCAATATTTGTGACCACACAAAAAACAAAGTTAAAAAAAAATAAATGGCAATAAATTTTGTAATTGCTTAAATGCGTGAACGCAAGTTTATGGCTCATAAATTGTCATTGACAAAAACGCCAGCAACCATAAAAAGGTTATTTTATCTTCTTTTTGGTTACTGACCAGCCTTGACAGAACTTTTGATGACAAAAAGGGTTTCCCAACAAAAAAAAAAAAAACCCAAAAAGGGATAAGTAAAAAGTTGTTGGAGAAGTTTTTAGTTTTGAGGCTTGGTTAAAACACATATGCCAAACCTCAATTTAGTCAAACTGCATGGAAGCAGGGAATAAACAAAGTCATAGAGCTTAATACGGAATTAGAATAAAGTTTAAGGATTGACATTCTATCTTTGACACAATAGCAAATATTTAACTAAGCTGTGAGAGTTTCATCTGTGACTTGTTTAAAGGCAAAGGTCCCAAAGGAAAATTTGGGTTGGGTTAAATCTTAATAGACTATAAGCCAAGCTAGAAGGCAGTGATTGTGGTTGATCTGAGATGGAATAATATGCATTAAAAACATGTAATAATCTCAAAAGGAGAGGCCTAGCCTAAGCTTGGCATAATGGTAATCCAATAATAATAGTAGAAGAAACATCTGGCATTGAAATTATAAGTCCGACGAAGAAAGATGTGCATGTTGCGGCTAGAGTGTTATAAAGGGTCATCAATCTTGAGTTTTTTTTTCAATTGGGTTTTTTTTATTTTTTATTCAGTTTTCATTGCCATTTCATCATTGAAAAACTTACAGCCGAACAACGGTTACAAATCGTACAATTATATTACGAAAATTCGCGTTCTGTAAAGAATGTTTTTCGCGCGCTTAGACCATTTTATGGAACCAATTTGGTGAACAATTAATTTCACGCTCCGGACCGGAGTTGTTGCGGCCAAAATTTTAAAGGGATTATCTTTAAAAAGTAAATGGCAAGAATGGTTCTTTCTATTGATAATAAAGGTTATGCGAAAAAAACCTCAAGATTGATGACCCTCTAATTTTTGTTATGGTTAACCGAAAATTTGGCAACACAAAGATGCAGTGTCGTTATACAGCGTGTTTTTTAGAGGTTCACACTTTTGAGTTGGCAACACTGTTTTATCTGACAACCCATTTAACAGCTGATAGTTGCTTTTTGTTGAGTTTGGTTTGACATTTCATTAAGGATATACTTATACCAGAGCAACACTTGCAAATTGTTGAAATTTTTTATCAAAATAATGGTTGCGTTCGTCAAACTTATTCAAATTCAAAATTTGGTTCTCCAATGAAGCCCATTTTTGGTTGAATGGGTACGTAAATAAGCAGATTTGTCGCATTTGGAGTGCGGATAATCCACAAGCTTTTGTCGAAACACCATCCCCAGAAAATTACTGTCACTTGTCTACGTCTATAAACCAGAGATAGTTAAACATCTGGAAATCAACATTCGAAGAGTTATTGGCGAAATACGGCCGCAAATGCTGCGGAAAGTTTGTGAAAATTGGTATTGCGCCTAGTGCACGCCAGCCGTAGCGGCCACATGGCCGAAATCATATTTAACATTAATGTCATGAAATTTTTTATCCAATAAAGCGCGTATCATTCATATTAAAAATATACATCTTTGTTTTATCATGATTTAAACTTGTGTAACTTTAAAAAAAAACACCCTTTACTTCATGTGTGTTCTTAAGACATTGAAAAGTTCAAAAATGCTTTTCATGACGATTTGTACAAGGGCTTACAACGTATCTATTCGATTACGATTATAACCCTTCTTTTGGGGCTTCATACATAATTGCATACTGAAATTTTTTTTAAATTTTAACTCGTACCCGGAAGCAGCCCACTTTTAATTCCAATAAAAAAAAAAACAAGAAAATATGATTAAAATATTTCGAAAAAGTAAAAACGTCTAAACAATAGATGATTAAACTGAAAAATGAAGAAATATCCCAAAAATACATTTTTTTTATACCAAAAAAAAAACAAATAACGTAACATTTTTATTTTGCGCCCAAAATCTTTGGGTCATTATTTTAAAATATAAGTTTCATAATTTTGCAAAAAAAAATAATTGTAAAAAAAACACGCACTCCAACAACATTAACGAGAGTTTTGTGTACAATTTTGATCTTTTTATTTTTTTTTTCAATTTTACAGCAATTGAAATTATTTTTTGTATAAATTTTATTTAAAAAAATTCCATCAAAGCATTTTATAAAAAAAAAAAAAATTCACAAATTTCACTTGTTCTTAAATTTTTTATAATGAGATTTTGTCAAAGATTGTACATTTTTGTATAAAATTATTGCTCTTACATGGCAACCCTGAAACTATTAAAAATTTCTGTGTATCAATCGTGTGACAATCGAAATGATTGTCTTAAAACTTTAATCAAAAAGAACTAAACAATCTTAAAAAACTTTAAAAAAAATGTTCCCCGCTTTCGAAAACAATTCTTAGATTTATTTTTTGTAAAATTTATGCATTATCTGGTTTTGATGGGAACCCTGAAACTTGACCTGTATTTAGATATGATATAATTAATGCTGCCGTTTTATTAAAAAAAATTAACCATCGACAGTTAAAAAAATCACAGCTTTTAACACGGCAACCCTGAAAGTATTTGTATAGTATTAAAGAAAATCGAAGCATACGAATACATTTTCTAAACATTTTTGTGTAAAATTTACTCTATTTACATGGTAACCCTATGCTATGCTCCGATTAGAAGCGATACGTTGTCTCCAATGTATCAAGAGATAATAAAACAAAAACATGGCTACCCTAAATTTTTTAAAATTTTATTTCTATTTTTTTTATATTTTCTGCTTAAATTTGATTTTAGAAAATACAAACTATTTGCATTTATGAAAAAACATATTCACCTTTTTAACGAATTTTGACGCATTTTATATTTTTTTACTTGGCAACCCTAAAAAAAATTTTTTTTTTAAGCAATTCTATGTTAAGGCCAGATGGGATATCCAAAATGGGATTTTTTTTTATATGAAGTTTTGTCATTCCGCGCGAAATATTTCGAACTGCGTATAGGTCCTTAAGCGTTAAAATTTTGTTTCAATTAAATGAAAAAAAAGCAAAATATTAATTTTATAAAAAAAGTTGTTCTGATTTCACGAATTCTGACACCTTTTAATTTTTGTGTAAAAGATTTACTTTTTAAATGATAATCCTAAAACCCTTAATAATTCATTTTTATTTTTGTTAATCCTTTTTACCAGCGGCTGTTTAAATTGTTCTGATATAATTTTAATTAAATTTATTAATTTTATATAAAAGAAAATTTTTCGTATTTAACGAATTTTTACAATTTTTACTATATTTTTTTTTTTGACAGCTCTAAAAATTCTTTTGGAATTTTTAGTGTTGATCATCGAACTATTCCGTTTTCATTTTATTTACTGACTATTCATTTAAAACAATAATCTAAGGTGATCTTATTCACCCTACTATTTTATGAAAATTTTATTGCATTATACCAAGTATTTATATAAATAATACCTTTAATAAGGTCAAAAGAAGAATTATGTACATGATCCTATGTTTCACACTGAAACAATTGGAATAAATATCTACGTTTATACGAAATATAATAAAAAAGAAGATTCGGTGGACCTCTCAAGATACCATTAATAAGGTCAGAAGGATACAAAATTTGGTATACATATAATACTATGTTACAGACTGAAACAAGGAGAATAAATATTTACATATGTATGCATATACGAAACTTGATAGGCAAAGATATGAGACTGCATAGCAGAAACATAAAAGTTTGACTTCAGAATGCAAAATCCTAACGCAATCATTTTGATAAAGCAGTGCTTGTAATTCTCAATCGGTTAAAACAACATACGCTATGAATTGTAAACTACCGAAAGCATTCATTCAAAAATGAAGTGTTTTTTTTATAATTTTATTTTTTCATGGGTTTTGAGCTAAACTTTGTTGCTCCTAAAATATTATACCTATTTTGTTCAATAATTTGCTAAAAATGTTATTATTATCTAAGTAGAAAAGGCTAGGAGCCTTAACTTTTCACTTAACGTATATTAGATCTCACAATGCATATATTTTAATTTTAGAGAATAAATAAACAATGTTAAATCCAACTTGTTAAAATAAATTTCATTTTATATTTATTAATGCTCTATAATTCTAGTTCTGCCAACAGCTTAAAACTGTGAGCCATTCGGTAGTCCTCAAACACACCACCTCTAATCATCCTCAAATCCTGCCTAACTCTAATGCTGCCTAGTCCAGCATGCATAACTGCGCTTAAAAATTCTAAAAACCTCATCCTCATAATCGCATTGAATATAATGCCTCTAATGGCACAAAAAACCACTGCTAATCCTGTGCAAACATAATCTCTAGCTCACAGTAATGACCCACAACAAAAAAAGGCCAAAAACCAAACACAAAATGATTATGTTTAACAAATAGAGATACATATAAATTAAACATATGCCGCAACAAAATGCAACAGCAAAAACAACATATGCCATATACATATGTAGTACATATTTAAATTTTATGCTTTAACAATTTATGCGACAAAATATGTTGAAAAAATAAGGAAGGCGATTAGAGTAGGGACAGACCGACATAAAAATACTCTTTACAATCGATTACTCCAAGCATATTGATCCCAACAATTGGGATAAGATTTATTACAAACTTTAGCTTGTAATTCTTTATTTGTCAAGCTTCGTCATTGTTCGTTGGAGTATTCGTGGAAGTATGTTTTGGGGCACTGGGCACTATTTTGGTACTATAGACTTACATAGGCAAAAGTATTGAAATTTAAAAAATTTCTGATCATCTCATCTCCTCAGATTAAAAAATAAAGAATTCGGTCAAAACAATTTTATTTTTTTATTTTTACGCAGAATGAAAAATTTCGCACGGAATGACAAAACTTCATATAAAAAAATATCCCATTTGGGAAAAATTTCGCACGGAATGACAAAACATCATATAAAAAAAAATATCCAATTTGGGAAAAATTTCGCACGGAATGACAAAAACTTGATATAAACAAATATCCCATTTGAGAAAAATTTCGCACGAAATGACAAAACTTCATATAAAAAAAATATCCCATTTGGGAAAAATTTCGTACGGAATGACAAACATTCATACAAAAAAATTATCCCATTTGGCCCTTTAACTAAGACAAAAATAAATTAAAAATTTCCCATTTGGGATATCCCATTTGGATGCGTATAGGCCCTTAAACATTAGTTGACATGTGTTTCGGGATTTTGAATTAAAAAAATTATTTTTAGAGTGTATCATTTTCGGACTTAAAAATCATGTGAATTAAAAAAAAAAAACTGCAATGCTATTTGGAATTCAATTCGGTTAAAAAATCATGTTAAATTTTTTATTTAAATATTGCTTAAAAATTATTTTTTGAAATTTTAAATTTAGAAATTTATTACTTAAAATAAATGTTTTTAAAATTGTTCAAAAAATGGTTGAATGTTAAAAAAAAATTATGAAAATTAAAATCTGCTCTCAATTTTGCTACTCGGTTACAAAAAAAAAAACAAAACATTTTTCATATTATGGAAATTGTTTGTAAAAAATTCCCTCCTGTCTTGGAATTTCAATAAAAAAAAATTTTCATTTAATTGAAAGTTTTTAAAAAGTGAAAAAAAAAATTATGTACTGAAAATACAATATCTCTGATTATATAAGACCAACCGATTAGAAGGTTAGATTAGGGCGGCAGTTGGGACTGACATGCCAACTCACATTGGCCAAAAATAGGACCATTTACCACTCTTCCCCACTCAAGAGGTCCCCTATATGGGATGTATCCGCCATCCGGCATTCTGGATGAACCTTAAGAGCGTTTCGGACTCTGTTTGGAGAGCTGAGATAAATCATCAAGAAAGTGTGACTTTAGAAAGCGGAACCTTGTCCTGCACAGTCCAGGGCAGTGAAAGAAAAGGTGTTCTACTGTCTCCAGCTCCTCCTCATCATCACAGCTTCTACAGAAGTCATGGTGGGGAGCATTTAGTCTGGATGCATGGATCCCCACCAGCCAATGTCCTGTGATAGCACGTATGAAGTACTGGTCTCTGTTCAGACAGCAAAGTGCCTTTGTTCTTTTCCTGCTGTATGTCGGCCAGGTTTGCCGTGAGATTCTACACGTGTTCGATGTCCTTTTCCCCGATTGGTTTGCAAAGAGAGCGAAGTAATTTCGTATTCTCAGTTTGCAGCTGGGCATGTGTATACCCAGGCCCTCCTTGTCCTTAGTGAGGATGCTGATAGTTCCTTGTCTAGCCAGTTCATCCGCAATACAGTTGACCTCGATATCCCTATGTCCTGAGACCCATATGAGGTTGATTGAATACTGCTCAGCCATCTCCTCCAGAGACAAGCGGCAGTTTTTCACGGACTTCGTGCACGATGTCAACGAAGCTAGGGACTTAATAGCCGCCTGGCTGTCCGAGTAAATATAGATGCTCTTATTCCGTACTCGTAGGTTTCTTATTGTTGTCAGAGCCTCCTGGACTGCAATGACCTCAGCCTGATCCGGGAGTCGGAAAGCTGTTCTTACGTTGAGTTCTTCGATTAGAAAGGGTATTTCAATAAAATTCACACAGATCTAAATTCTATAAATGTTATGAATTTTTTATAAAAGCTTCTAAAACTAAAACATTTGCAATTCATGTTGGTACTCAATTCGGTTTTGGGATTTGAAAAAAAAATTTTGCTGATTTGAAATTTTCGAAAAAAATTTGTAAAAGTAAAAACTTCAGAATTAAAAAGAATTATCAGCCTGAAGGCCTACGTTGCTCTGGCTAGAAACCTTTTATAATTTAGAATTAACTTCTACTTTATTATTATATAAATAAATAAAAGAACTTATACTTTTTTAAAGAATCGCCCATAAATAAAAAAAAACTAAATGCAAGCAAAATGTAAGACTTGGATGACATATTATTTTGCTCATATCCTTGAAAAGTGCGCCGCTGAGCTGAGGGATTAAAAGATAGACAGATTTCTTTCTTTGAGTTGCTGACTTGGGTATGTACCAGTTCTTCTACAGATCTTACATATTACCTGTTAGGAATAACACTCCAAATTTCTTGTGCGAACTGAATATACCCATTACCCTTTAGGTACAGTGTATACAAATAAAATAAAAGAACATAAATTCAAAAGCAGGACAATAACCGCTCACACACACAGATGCAAAGCTCTCACATACAAACACACACACACACTCCAACCCATACATATATGTACGCTTACAATATGCCGTCATGATTTTTATGAGCTTGTATTTATATGATTTGCTTATATCCTTTAACAGTTTTCCGTGCACACCCAAGCCATGCGGCATTTAAGAGAGACCCAGCAAAACCCGGAACTCCAGTCAACTCGACTCGATGCTCCAACTTAACTTGGCACGCTTGGTCTGTACGGGATACAAATGGCCGAAATGCAAAAAAAAAAAAAAGTTGGCCCGGGCAAAAAGACGCCAACAGAAAGTGGAAAACACGAAATACAATTACGGCTATGCATAGTGGGCCAAGACAGTGGCGTGAATAGCTTTTTGAGTTGGGGACAATGTCTTTAGGGAATTTGTTATGACATAGGACGTAAACAAAAGTATGTGTTAAAATATATATATTTACAAAGGTGGCATAAATTGTTGAAAAATGTTTAAAATTTAAACAAAATTGTCGAGTGAAAAACAAATTTTAGTCAAATATTTTTGCGACTCGCTATTTAAGAAAAAAAAAAAAAAATCGCATAAAATAATTTTGTAAAAATAAATTGAGAAAAACGTTAAAAATATTTAAAACAAAAATGGTTTAATGATTAAAGTGAAATAATTTAATAATTTTTATAGTTAATCCCACAAACTTGATACAATGCGAAAAATTTATTTAAAAATTTATTAGAAGTAAAGGGTCATCAATCTTGAGAAAAACAAAAAAATTTCAAATGAATCGGAAAATCTTTATTATCAATAGAAAAAACCATTCTTGCCATTCACTTTTTAAAGATAATCCCTTTCAAATATTGGGCGCAACTGCGCGTTAGCTCGCCCATGCGGAGATTCCAATTATAAAATTAATATAATAATAATATAAAATTTTTCATAGGCCCATGTGATCCCCTTAGTTCCCCCTACCTACGCCACTGTTTGACACACACCCTCAAACACGCGCACATACTCAACTTGTAGTTGCTCTTATTGCTCTGTATTGTTTAAATGAAATTTATGTTTATTAAATTGCGACAGAGGCACAAAAAAAGTAGCTCAAGTTGCAGCCAGGACATTGCCATGCGGCCAAAAAAAACAAATGCCAAGAAAAATAAATAAAACAGAAGAGGAAGCACAGGAAATTGTTGTAGGGTACGTAGCACAATTTAATACGCATGCAAACAAAAAAATTATTGCCTACTTTTGCGGGCTCGCGCATATGGTGCTATGTATATGCCTCAAGTAAACTTTAATGGCCAACAATTTAATGATAACATTGCATAATGTTTGAATGATTGTCAGTCGTAAAATAAACAGGAGTAGGAACAATGAAAGAAACCAGTTATGCCTGCAGGAAGTTCTCTTTTCTAGAAAGCTTTATTGCTCTGCAATTTTGTTTCTGCTAGTAAACGGAGCAAGAGCTAGTCCAAAAAGCTATGTTTTGGTTGAAAAATTTTAACTTGGCAGGCTATAAAGGGCCATGTTAAGCCAAAACGATCTAGAAATTTCAAGCCACAATAATTTAGAGAAATTAAAAAATATAGAAAAAAATTAAGTAAAGAAATATGTCTCAAAAAATTGTTTTTTATAGATATGGCTTTAGATCAGTGGTCGGCAAAAAATACACTCACATTTCAGCTTACGTTTGTGTGAGTGCGCAGCGACGCGTCAACACAAGCATCGGCATTGCGGCCTCGTGTCTGTTGCTACGCACACAAGTGCACGCTCCGTGTACGTGACCTGTATGTGTGTCGACGTCGCTGCCGCCACTAATCCCTATACACGCGAGATAGCGCCGTGCCGACTACTGCTTTAGATACTGCCGGCTTCATTCAAAACTAAAATGAACTTACCCATACATAATGTATAGTCAATGTAGTGAATCACTTAACTACTAGTAAGCTCTAGGTTGAATTTAAACTAAGATTTAGAGCACCATCTGGTTTAAAGACAAAACCCATCGTAACTTTTGCTACTCTTTGTAATTGTAGTTTGGAATATAGGGCAGTTTTAACTTTAATAAGCTTTTTCCTGCACGAGTACAATTCCTTATGGTCCTTATGAGCTCCAAAATAATAAAGAGATGAACTAGACTATAACCAAAGAGCTGATTATCTGTTGCCAAAGGTCGTAAGACCATACATTGCTCAATTCTAGCTCAAGAGATTCGCAAATATACCAAAGTGTCTTATAGAGTCTATTGCAACAAAATTTTTTAGCACTCCTTGCCAAACTACATTCAAAATTGTAATAAAAAAAACAAAAGTGCTTAAAAATATAAGCAACTCATTAAGTTAATGCAATTTTAATTGCCCGCATTAAATTATGAAAGAGACAATAACTTCTTTGTCTTTCATATTGCCATCATGCCTCACACGCCCGCAGCGTTACCCGCCATATGGCCAAAAATTAAATGTCATTAAAGTATTTATAATAAAACCCTTTTTTTTGGCCATAACAATACAACAAATCATTCAGTCAAGCCATTCCACTCATTAACGTCCACTCATTAACTCAGTCCACTCATTCAGTGTACTCATTCTACTCAGTCATTTACTCACGCACTCAACTTGCCACTTTTATGGCTTTTTAAGTCATTTGTTTTGCAATTTATGAATCAGGCAAAAGTTGCACGTTACCTGCCATTGCCTGTCATCGAGTCAATATAATGACTTCAAGTTCCACGACCATCATTCTTCAAGGAATGCAATATAATCTAAACTTTTTAATTGCCACAACAAATGGGCGCCTCACGTTTTGCAACTTATTATATACAAATTACTTGCCACTCTCAGGCCAAAAGCTCGTCCAATGACCAAACCGTGATGCGGTGACAATCGGCACCCCCATTAATACTACACGGAGAGAAAATATCGAGAATATTGTACCCAAAAATTAAGAGAAGAACACTCGAAACCAAGAGCGATGACAGCGTTGCAAAACAGGCGTTGCGATGGAACCCTTTCCAGCAAACAGGTCGCAGCATTGGTAGACCGCGTATCACCTGGCGACGCTCAACAGAGGCCGAAATGAAATCTCTCAATCTATCATGGAGCGAACTCAGAGTCCTTGCACAAAACCGGGTCCGCTGGCGATGAGTTGTAGTTGACGCCCTATGCTCCAAATAGGAGTTTAAGAAACATAAATATATTTGATCTAAACATTTTTAGATATGATTGATATCATATGATAGATATCCCAATTCTGATTACCTATCGATAACTTTTTCTTAACAAGACACCAATTCTTTCCATTTATTTAATTTACTATCAAAAACAAATATATATATAATTTTGCGAACTTTAATCGTTTAAAGATCAACTGTTTGCGCATCCAGCCGTTCCTTTCCATTAACAAAAAATTAAAGGAAATAAGGTTATATTTTAGAGGATTTTTCTTATAATCGAACTCAAATTTTAATTATAATTTGTGTATTTATGTAATTTTTCAAAAAAGCATGTAGTTACGTCTTATTCTGCTTTTACACGGTAGATACGTTCCAGAAAAAACCGAGTAAAAAGGCAAGAAGCAAATCATTAAGCTGCCATGAAAATAAATTTGTTTCCCTAACTAAATTTCTACAAGATAAAAAATTTTCTTTAAAATTTCAATCAAATAGCTTTCTTTAATCGTGTTAAATCCAATTAAATTGTGATTTTGTTTAAGACTTAACATTAGTGTGAAGTTTGATCAAAATTGTTCGACTATTTCTTATAGCTACCATACAAAAATTGAACTAACTTTCTACGCACTCATTTGCGACACCTTGTAAAATTCACTCCACAGATCTGCAACGTGTATGAACAATTCCGCTCAAACATGTTTGTTGTAAATGTGAGAACAATTCTGTAACGCGATTGCTTTAGACAGGTTTGGAGTCTCGATTCATAAAGCGTGTATGAGACAAAATTCTGCTCACGAGTCGGCAGTAATACAGTGTATGACCATTTTCTCTCTCTTCTGTCGATCTTGCGCTCTTGCTTTCTGCGCTTGCAAGTAAACACAAGGAAATGTTTGTTTTTATGAGTTTTGCCCACCACTAGCAACCCAATTTTTGAGTGAGTTTTTTCTCTCTGTGTAGGTACCGATAAATTGAGCCCTACTGCCTGCTGCCGCTGCCTTCACCTTCGCCGCTTTCGTTCACTTTTGTGCTCTCTGTACGGTTCCGCCAAGTTTAATTGTGCGGCCAGGCTGGCGGGTAATAAAATTATTTTACGACGTTGTTGTTTTCCTGTATCCTACTCCCAAGCCCTACCCATTTCCTTGCCAACCCCCGCCAACTTGTCGTCAGCTGCTTTGAAGCGTATCAACTTCAAGTTTAAGTTGATTTACGCCACACTGCGTACTCCACGAACTTGTTGTTGTTGTTGTTTTTTTTGTTGCTGTTGCTTTTGTATTTGTTTATGGCTGCATTTCAGTGTTGTATGTCACTGCAAAAATTTGTGCTCTGTTTTTCTCATTGTTGACTTTTCGTGGCTGCTGCAGTTGCACAACACTCACCCTTAAGCTAACGTGCCCCAGCTTCTTTCATGTGGAAGCCACAAAAAAAAAAAAAAAAATACAATAAGTATTATGTCAATATGAGTAAACAATACAAATAAGAAGAGCTGCAAAAAATAACACAATGCAGGTGAGAGCAAATGGAGTTAAGAGCTAAGGGGATGGGGGTATATAGAAGATAGTGCTGGAGAAAACATCGATGATCGAAGTTTAAAATCTCTATATATCGATGTTGGCCAACAGAGCTGTTTCTCCAGCACTTCTGCACTCATCAAATGGGTGTTTAGTAGTGCTGGAGAAACATCTCTGTTGGCCAACATCGATATATAGAGATTTTAAGCTTCGATCAGCGATGTTTTCTCCAGCACTTATAGGAGAGAATACTTCTTATATCGCGTTTTTACACTGATAACTCGACTGTTTCGCTTTTAACAAAATTAGTCGCTGCCAGTTTTGAGCAATATATTTTTTTCATGTACCCAAAAACCCACTTAACAAGATGCCTGAGCTCTTAATCTTAACATTAATCGATTAATCGAATCTAATGTACAAATTTTTAATTCGTTAACGCAATGCGGTTGAGCACAAACTTATCCTAGACCGAACATAACTTTCAATTAACGCAATTTTCAAGCCAAATTTAACCTCACTTATTGCATATATTCTACATTCATTTTCATTCCAAGTTGCCACATCAAGCATGATAAGCCCAACCTCGAAAACGATTTACAACTGCCACAGAAAATTAGCAGCTTTAAATTACTTAAGCTGAAAGCATAAAATATGTCAGCTACTTAGAGCAGCATAAAACAGCAGCGAGAGTACACGTTGGCGTATACGCAATATTCAAACACTACCAACTTTTGACTTGAAAAAGAAGGCATAAAAACAAGAAAGACCAAGAAATAAAGTATACAACAAGAAAAAAAAAGCAAGTGATTTATGTGCATTTGTGTATGAAATTTAGTTTTGTAGAGCCAGCGAGAGAGAGTAGGCAAAAGAGAGATGCGGATACCAACAAGTTAATTTCAGCTGCAGGTCATAAAAATGTTAACAAATTTTTGAAATTCATGAACGGGCAACATCATAAGGGTTTCTCAGCTAGAAACTAAGTGCAAATAGCGCGTTGAATAGAGAGATGCGATGGAAGAGTTTGAGCTGTAAGGTGTGGGAAAAGGGCAAGGTTATGGCACTAAATAAATCAGCGAATAAAATTTAGAGCTGCGCGTTTTTGAAGGGTCGTATTAAATTCTATATGAGCGTATAACTCGCTAAAGATAGCGCTGTATGTGTGTGTGTGTAGGGGTGGTGTAGGGGTGTATAAGGATACTTGAAATTTATGCGCCAGCTTGAGTGTGTCTAGAAGTGTCAGTGTGTGTATGTGTAGATGTATGTGCGCATATGTCTGTGGCAAAGTTGAAATATGCCAAAACCCACAGTTAAAAAAAAAAGTAAGGCCATGTGTCGTGTTTGCAAAAAGCGTTGCATACTTTTCAGGGTAACACGTGCTGAAATTTAAATCTTTTAAAGGAAGCTGGGGAATTATTCAGTTTTTGCTTGCGGATATGCCGGCAACTTTGCTGAGGTATGTCATTATGACGAAAGACTGAAAATATTTTAATATTTATCTTTGGATTCAAAAAACGGCGTTCAAAAGCTTGCCAACACGCGCAATATATTATATTTAGAACTTGTCAACAGATTACTTTTGTTTTGACATTTATTTTAAAAAGATATCTAGCATAAACAGGGACTTGATATTGAGCTTATATTGAATGCGATGGTAGTTGAGCACAAAATATAATAATGCCAACAATTTTAATATTTTTTTTGTGTTAGTCTTAGATCGATTGGTCTACGTGGTGATATAACCATCAAATTAAACTCTTTATTTTCTGGCAATTACGATGTAATTGGTTCAAATAAACAAAAAAAAAATAAGAAAAAATAAAAATGGCTGGTTCAAAAACAAGTCTTAAAATGATCGCAAAAAATTTGAATTAATTGCTAGTTTATTTAATTTAAATATTTAACAATTTCAAACTTTTGAATTTTTTTTTCAATGTAGCTTAAGAGCCAAGAAAAGTTTATTTTGTTGGATTCGTAACGAGCATCGAAATGCTCAGCAAATTTAAAATGTTTTTGTTTATTATTATTATCTGCTATACATTTTTTTAATTATTAATTATTAAAAATGCCTTAATGACTCATTGTCTACATCTTTTAAAAATAGTTTATATTAGACTAGTTTTTCGAAAAAATCTCGAAAACGCTTCTTAAGAAAAAAAAAAATGTAATTTTCGTGTTTCTGGACCCGAAATTATCCTAACAAACTCTTTTTTATGAAGGTTCACTCGATAGTGTTATTTATTAAAAATAAAATTTTTTTGCGATTTTTTTTTTAATTTTCGGAATCAAAAAGTGTTGTTCTTATGTATAAAGGATTTCATTTTGGCCATTTAATTTTGTTGATTTTTTAGACCCAGCCTAAAAAATTTTTTATTGAAAAAATTGAAACACCTTTGCCTAGAAGATCCTTCAAGACCAAGATATTTATAAGAGTATTTTTGAAGAAGCTACTACGTTGGAAGACGATATTTTAGAATCGGTCACGACTGTAGTTTAGAAAACTGTAGTAAGAAAAGTTCAGGATATATTATAGTTGGCATGTTTGAAATGAATGAAGAATGTTATTGGGGTTATCTTCCAAAGCACGCAGAGGGCGGAGCCCACTTTTTCAACTTTATTGCACCAAATCTATATTTTTATTAAACTTACTCCATTTAAGAAACGAACTAAATGAATTGTTTTAATTAAAAATGGGGACAAAGATATTTTAGGCAAATATAAAAGATGGCGTACGTTAAAGTCGGGCGCAGACGACTTTGGGATACCCTGTACCACCACATTGCAATTAAGTCCGACACATTGCTTAAAACCTCCAAAAGATATTTTATTCGGCAAATTTGGTTACGATATTTTCATAAAAAAAAAGAAATCAGTCGAATTTTGCATCAAAAAATTTTTTTGACCGATCGGTCCTATGGGGACTATATGATATAGTCAACCGATTTTGATCAAATTTAGTACACTGATTGGGAACTATAAAAAACTCCCGACAGCCAAATTTGGTTCCGATATCTTCAAAACCAAACGAAACACAACGAATTTTGTAAAAAAAAGCGTTTTTTTGACCGATTGTTCCTATGGGAGCTATATGATATAGCCAACCGATTTTGATCAAACTTGGTGCAGTGCTTGGGTACTCTAAAAAACTTCTAAATGCCAAATTTGCTAACAATATCTTTACAAACAAACGAAACGCAACGAATTTTGTAGAAAAAACGATTTTTTGACCGATTGGTCCTATGGGAGCTATATGATATAGTCAACCGATTTTGATCAAATTTGTAACAGTGCTTGGGAACTCTAAAAAACTTCCTCTTGCCGATTTTGGTTCCGATATCTTCAAAACCAAACGAAACACAACGAATTTTGTAAAAAAAACATTTTTTCGACCGATCGATCCTATGGGAGCTATATGATATAGTCAACCGATTTTGATAAAATTTGCTACAGTGCTGGGGATCTCTAAAAAACTTCCGACTGCCAGATTTGGTTATGATATCTTCATAAACAAACGAATTATCCATCTAAAACTTTTGCTTTTTTTCGAGGTCCTCTGAAACACCCCTATGGGAGCTATATTATGTAATCCCGATATCAAAAAAATAAAATAAACTTGTCTCCTATGGATTAACAAGGGATCTTATCTGAAAGTTTGGTTGCTCTAGCTCTTACCATCTCTGAGATCTAGGCGTTCATACGGACAGACGGACAGACGGACAGACAGACAGACGGACAGACGGACATGGGTATATCGACTTCTCGAGTCACACTGATCATACTTTAGGTAACTTTGGGGGGTCTCCGACGACTCCTTCTGTACGTTACATACATTTTCGGCTTGCACAAACACAATATACCCTTTGTACCATACGGTACAGGGTATAAAAAAGGGGGTGAAGCCCCTTGCTTTTTTAAACTTTTTTATACCAAATCAATTTAACTCATATTTACACCATTTAAAGATGAAACTCAGACAGACTTGTTTTAAATAATAGTGACAAGGCAATTTTAGCTAAAAATTAAAAATTTAAAACAACATTCTTTTTTAATTTAATAAAGTAATACATACATACATAAATAAAAAAAATGGTTAGTTATTTTTTTTTACTGTTTCTAAATTCATTCAGTTGTTTTTTTTTTTTGCATCGAGACTTTTGAAAGCCCGTTGGGG